>JAFIDM010005346.1:53355626-53379433 GCA_023159025.1 Thereuonema tuberculata | reverse complement strand
TACAAATTAGAAATAGAAATCAAATATTGCACATTAATAAACCTTCACGTTTATTTATGTGCAGTATTTGGTTTCTATTTCTTATTGATTTCTGCAATAAATTTAAATTTATTTCCATCTATTTCATCGTTAAATTTCTTTTCCATCTATTCTAATATACTGAATGATTTTTGTTTGAGTTGATTGAATGTGTAAATCTAAAACACTTTTGCTTTGAAACATAATCATCCTTATATATGAAAAAAGTTAATGGCGGTAGTACTTAAAAAAAAAAAAATATATTAAAACTTTAAAAAAAGGATTTTCAAATTTACATTAATTTTTTAAACTTATATATGTTATATTCAATGAAGATAAATGTCTATTATGGAATCTTTTACAGAAAGTGAACTATGATATTTAAGTCGGACGCGAGAGCAAACATATGAAATTATGCTACTTAAATTAATATTGCAATTACAAGTCGTTAATGTAGACTGATAAATTAACAATCCAAAAATTTTATGTCAAATATCTATAATATTTTATTTAAGCAAATACTACGGGAATATAGACTGGGATGACTTTAATCAAAAACGGTAAAGGAATAGAAACTACAAAGCGATATTGGAGTGAAATTAATTCTTTAAAACTCTCTTAAAAAAAGTAGGCCTAATGATTCAGAAATTTAAAAAAAAAGGGGGGGGGACTTTATTTGAAACATCAGAAGCTTTACAACAGTAGATGTTTCACTCTTTTATCACAACCTTAGAATATAGTCTTTTTTTAAAGTTGTTTGAATTTTGGTCACATTGAAGTTATTTGAATTTTTGAGTTTGAATTAACTCAATAATAACTCAGTAACTCTGATAAGAGTTTCCATTTATTAATGTTTTGTACACAAGGAAATTAAAATAGAAAGTAACGAGATTTGTTCCCTTCCTTATGGGAAACGTATATTGGTACGACATGACAATCTTTGTAAAATATATATACCGAGCTGTGCCCCGCGGTGTCACCCGCGTTAAATTCGGCCCTTCTCGGTAATGTTCGGTTCTCGTCGTGCAGCCAGGCTACCCCGTCGCCGCCCCCGTTGGTTGACATTTATGTTTACTGCTCCACTCCTATTGGTCGTAGCGTGATTTTATATAGCCTCAATAAACCTTCCTCAATAAACGGGCTATCTAACAAAAAGAATTTTTCAAATCGGACTGGTAGTTTCTGAGATTAGCGCGTTCAAATACACAAACTCTTCAGCTTTATAATAGTACTATAGATTTAAAATAATAATGAAGATAAAGAAGTCCAGAAGTATAATAATTTTAATATAATTTTGATTCAGTTTAAAAATCTAATTTTAATAACAGAAAAATCTTAGCACATAAATCTTTTCATAGCAGGGTTTTTTTTCGTAACAAAAATGAGATTCCTGCACTTTCTCAATAAAAAACGAGCATTAACGTTTAATATTTAATCCCAGAATTGATCAAAATAAGAGTTTCCTTAAATGACGATTTTCAAATGTTCTTTATGTAAAGAGGTTTATTCTTTTATTTGTTAAATACGTCTTCGGAAGCCTGTAATCCAATTCTCAGCATGTGAATTTGAGTAAGATTAGAGATTTGGTTATATTTAATTTCATTCAAAACATCAATTTGAATAGAGCTGTAAAGGAAATAAGCTTACAGTTCTCAAATCCTTGTCGACTTCTCTGAATGAGGTATTTTTAAGAAATAGGACTAAATCCACGTAACCCTTCATTTCAGGGATTTGGTTCCAGCGTTTCGTCTTGCAAGAAAGGGATGCTGGAGACAGTGGCAGCAAGCGAGGGTCGTATTCGGAATCCCCTTGTGGATCTAAATCCCTCCCTGCGCCCTCTATCGGGTTGATCGCCCGTGAACGCCACAGCGCCGTGACGAAAGTAGCCGTAAAAAGAATTAATGCAAACCTTAAATCATAAACACAGCCGCGGAGAGACGAGAAGTTACTCCAGGCGCTGTCGCTGGAGGGGAGACGGGCCTTGGGTCCTCTATTCGCAGGTGACAGGGGAGAAATATTGGAAAACACCTCCTCCGAACACGTCAGCTGGTTATCCGCGATGATTCATATCTATAACCTTCAGGTGTCTCAGGCTGCTTTAAATGGAATCTAAAGAATCGTTCGAAAAGGATCAAAACTATTGATAAAAAATGCTTTTAAATATTATGTTTGCAAAAGAAAAGGAATATAAACAAAAGAAAAAGCGTTTTAATGTTAAATGACAAGTACGTTTATCATAGAACTTAAAATTTGCAGTAAATAATTAAGGAAGTTTAATGCATGTAATATATATAAGAAAAAAGTGCATGAGGGTATTCAGTTTTCCAAATTTAATGTAATATTAATAGTTAAGCAGTTTAACTTATTGAGGAATGAATAATTTGAGAAGTTTGAACGGTACACATTTCTTCAATAAGGATTAAACATTAAAATTGCCGAACGGTTGCTGTGATCTTGGTTCTAATTCATGCGTGAGCTTGAATATTTCCTTTTGTCTTCCGTGTGTGTGTGTTTTCTTATTTTCAACTATTTGTTTTCTCAGTTTCATACTTAGTTCCTGACACTACATCGCTCTTGCGTTAATAATAAAAATCGCACTGAACTGCAAGTACCTCAAGCAATAAACAAATACATTAAAATTACAAAGCAAACATTAAGAATTATAGGTATAAAAATTATTTTATGAAATTAATAGATTGATTTGTTACGTTCTAAACATTTGACTAAATATTCCAAAGATGAAACAAAAAAATCTAAAATAATGGATGGTGTTCTATCTGATCTTTAAAAACTGTTCTTGAACATTTCTTTGAAATCTGAGATTGTAGTTTTTTTTAATCATTAGTTGAATTTGTAGAAAACTCTAAATTCTTATTTGAACATTATATCTTCGCAAATTAGTCTCAGTTGATGCAGAAATAATCAAGTGACTTAAATATATAAAGCAAAAATTTAACATGCATGGAAACAATTACTTGAGAATAAATAAAAAACGCACAAGACTAAGAGTTCACTGATCTGTTTTTGGAAATTGTGATACCCGGAATCCAAGATAGCCTATTTCAGGTGTCCTGACCATCGTCAATTGGATCCGCCCATTATCTCAGAAAACATATAAAGAAACCAAAGCAAACACCACAACGACCCTCCATATTAAAAAAACCAAAACCTAAATAAAGAATTAAAAACGTCAATCAATTAATCACCGCTAGCGATCGCTTAACATGTAAAGGATTAATTGTTAAACAAGAAATACACATAATATAAAAATTTAACGTGCGTGGAAACAATAACATGAGAAATAAACCAAAAATGCAAAAGCTTAAGAGTTCAACTTATCTGTTTTTGGAAATTGTGATACCGGGAATCCAAGATAGCCTATTTCAGATTTCCTGACCATCGTCAGTTGGATCTTAAAGATAATTTAAATGAACAATATAAAAATAAGATGACTTAATTATAAATTTAATAATATACTTGATTATTATAATATGAAAATATGTTTTAGTAAGTAAAATTAAAGATAAAAAAACACACAATTAAAGATTGACTGAGCTATTTTTGGAATTTTCGTACTGAGACTGTTTCACACTGCATAGCGATCATCAGTTGGGTTCGCCCAATACTCAATAGCTCAGTGGAATCAAAAGAAACATAAACAAAGCATAAGTAAACAGAACAATGGTTTCATTTTAAAAAAAAAACATAAAAATACAAAAGAAAGGGCAGCAAATCAATCCGCGCTACGAAAATTCCAAAAATAACTCAGTCAATCTTTAATTGTGTGCGTTTTTATCTTTATTTTTACTAACTAATATTCTCACGCACGTTAAATTTTGTCATTATGAAAATAGGTTTTGTTAACTTACCTTGAAGCTTCTTGGAAATCTATGTACGGTAAAGCTGCTTCTTCTCTTGATTCATTTTATTTAATAAAGTAAAGAAAATATTAACTTGAAGAAGCTCATAAGACATTCACATTACTTTTGTTAACTATGATAGTTCTTCACATCGTCTATTTCATGAATTGCCCAAATGTTTCTGATATTTATCCACATGATTCTAGAGTAATTTTCATGATTCAAAGTCTCTTAAATATTTTATTCAGCAATTTTCTAACTTCATACATTATAAATTATATTCTTAAATACATAAGCTCAAAATGAAAATAAAGTCTTATAAGTTTGGTGAATTTTCTTTTCTTCATTACTTGAAAATTATTTACTTTCCTATTTAGAATTGTAAACATATTTAAAAAGAAATTTGTATGGAACTTAATTTTGGTACGTTGTAACTTTGTAAAAATATATCGAAATGCCCTCCAGAAAAATAGAAAATTTTAGTTATTAAAGTAGAAAATAGTTACTAAAGAACAATTTTATGATGCTTAATTCTTACAATAAAGTTCTTCGTTATAAATTAAAACAAATATATTCCTTCCATTTTCATCTATCTTTAAAAGTTCTTCAACGATATTTCGCGGAAAAACTACCGTTCCGCTTTGTCAATCATAATGTTGACAATGTATATGTATTGTTGACATTCTCAACATTATGATTAGTACATATTATTGTTATTTTATTTTGCGAAAAACTTGACAAAGCGGAACGGTTGTTTTTCCGCGAAATATCGTTGAAGAATTTTTAAAGTTGCTTAATTCACTTTATCTTTCTTTGCATTTAATAACAGTTTAAGCGATAATTTAAAAAAATACCTTATAATATTTAAGTTGACTATATTAAGTAGATGTTGTATTATTGTGAGAATCTGTATTATAATAATAGATTACTTAAAAAAATATATAATTTAAATAATAGACCTAACAATTATATTTAAAAAACGTGCATTTTTGGCATTTTATAATTTAGTAGAGTGAGAACTGTTAAAGTAAGATTAGCTACTACTTCACAACAGTGTATGCTTCAGTTGCGATTACTAAAAATTCTGATTATTATATTATTTGCTGTACTATAATGATGAATAATAAGATTTCATTCAAATTTCTTATTGTTTACATGATTTTAGCCTTCAGCAAATTCGTACTATTTGCTGAACTATTCTGTTCCGATATTTGATAGGTAAATAAAGTAAAAGACTGCAGTAATTATAAACAACGCACGCTTTTCGTTCTTTCATTAAGAATTTACAATGATTGCAGACAGCTTGAAATTTGGAAGTTCTGTAGAGATTTTGATTAATACAACACAAGATCTTAACCTCGTAATATCTCAACTATTATTGTATTAAAAAAAGGAAAAGTTATAATCGGTTTTAAATTGCTTGGGATTGTTATAACAATGAGATAGTTAACAACGACACTGATATATTAGAAAATGAACAGTAATAAATCCTTTAATATTAAAAATAACTAAAGTATCAGAACTCAAAAAGGATACAATGAAAAAAAATTGTAAATAAAGAAATAAAATGGAAGATTTCATATAAAATAATGATAATAATAGTTTTTATTACGCTTTCTCACTATATATTAAATTTCTTCATTCAGTTGTATGATTATACATGATTATGTGTATACTTGAAAAAAAAAAAGAAAGGATTTCTTAAATTCAAAATATTCAGTATAATTAAAAAGAGATACTTAATTTTGTTTAAATGTATTAATAACTTACTATATATGTTCTTTGCTTGCATTACTTTTGATTTTGTTATTCACCCTATGTAAAGGCGGGCGAGCGTCGACCTGACCACCCGACCTCAACGTAATCCTGTTGGTCATGAAGCGCCGCGCCGGGAGCATTACTTCACGCGATCCCAAGGGCCTGCGTAGGCCTACAGTGGGACACTTTAACTTTAATCCTATGTAACTTAATTGTATTCACAATATAATCTGCATACAGGTCTTTTTGTACCTCCTAGGATTATATTCTGATCAATAAAAAAATAAAAAAACACTAATAGAAAGAGAGTCTATCCTATTTAAGCCAGCTAACCATGATCTCAAGAAATTTATAAACAACCGTATGAGGGTTCTTGACTGTTCTTCAAAAGACACCCTTGCTTGCAGAGCTAAAGGGCTTTGTACGTTTGATCTAATGTTGTAATGTATCTTAGTTTGCATCTGTAAAAAAAAAAAAAAAAAAGAAAAGAAGTTAAAGCATGAAGAATGTATTAAAAATAACCACATCCTTACACCAATACAATATATTCAATAAAATACATTTATTCAATGCATTAAATCACAGCAAATTTTCGGAAAGAAAATCTTCCTTCCTTTTTCAAGCTTATTCAAAACTAAACAATTTCCGACGGAAACAAATCATTAACAGGAGCATGAATATACTTACAACATATAATGTTGTTAAAATTTAACAATCTTAAGTGACGTAAACAACCCAATAATATCAAAAACTTAATAGTCTAGATCTTCACATCTTACATTGTTTTGGCAATCAAAACACAAATTCACCAAATCTCCCGCTAGTTTCATAAAGAATGTAGTTTAGAATTTGAAGTTGAAGTATGCATATATGTAAATGTAAAACTTAATTTAGACGAAAGAAGCGAGTCTCTTCATTCCCTAATAGATCACATTTTGTGAACTGTTTTATTCAAAATCTACAGTAGATAGAAATATGAAATTTTGCATGCCCACTTAGAAATTCATGTAGAAGTTTAGATTCATATTTTCAATACTTAAAACTGTAAATTTTATTAAGAATTATGTGTTTTTAAAAACTTGAAAAAAGACTAAGAAAGACCATAAGAAAAAAGGGCCATTAGTTCTGAAACTGAAACAAAAATTTGTAAATTTGTAATTTCTAATAATCCTACAACGTCATAGCACTTTAAAATGCCTCGTCACATAGTAAATTATTTATTTAAGTACTCAGTATTCAATAAAATGTATAAAGTGCGAAACTACTCAAATTCAAGATTAATGATACATTAATATAAGTTAAGTTATTAAAATAAGTTTAAATTACATATCATAGAACGCTGAAACAGTAATGAAAGATAATTGTTACTGCATACAATCGTCCTAATGATTTTAGTACAAATTGATCCTAGAAATATGCCACCAATAAAGAGCCATTGTTATCAAGATAAATAAACGTAAATCAGGCCTATATAGAAGAGCTGAAAAATTAACTAATATCTTTAGGATATCCATTGTCTTCCTGAAAATAATTCTATTTGCTTTGCTGGTATCGTAAAATTTCATCCCAATCTATTCATTTCATTTCAATGATTCTGCTTTGGGGAAATGTACATTTCTCATTTATCTTGAATACACACGATTCTTCACCGTTTGTGCCTGACTGATAAAGGAATCCAATTTCTTCCATTATTTTGAAATTGGAGATAAAGTCAGTAATACATTCGCTACAAATTACCAGAAGATAGCGATTAATTTACGATTTACAGAAATCGAAACACTACTTCTAGAAGATAGTGATCTTCAAAACGATATATTTGAATTTTCAACAATCGAAAGAATTTAGATGATAGCAACGTGAAGGAATATTATGGAGATTATTTTAAAACAAAACTGAATAGAAAATGAAAAAAGCATGTTACATGAAATTAGATATTTAAATTATGTTAGTAAAAGTTACAAGACATAAACATAACAGTTTCTTATAAAGTTTGACTTCCAATTACGACCTTCATTAATGTCTTCTTTAAATGCAATTTTTATTGAGTACAAAATTGACGTCTAAATTTAAGAAATTTTATAAAAAAATGAATTTTAAATTTTATATAAATAAATAATTCAAATACAAATGCTTTAAATATTTTAACTTGAGAACTTCATTTG
The DNA here is from genome assembly GCA_023159025.1 of Thereuonema tuberculata. NCBI lineage: Eukaryota > Metazoa > Arthropoda > Chilopoda > Scutigeromorpha > Scutigeridae > Thereuonema > Thereuonema tuberculata. Next base: position 53,371,635 of record JAFIDM010005346.1, on the reverse strand, counting down.
AATCTATCAGTTAGAGGTTTTCATAAGACATTTTGAAATTCATTTTACAATATGAATTTTCATTTGATAATTGCAAAATATAAGGTTAAGAGACCTATCCCATTAAAAAGTAAGTTAGAAATAAGTTTCAGAGCGGTTTATCAATTACATAAGAGAAAATCGAACAAAATTGTTTCTGCATTTGTATTGGTAGTCTTCAACCACCACAAATCTGAATGCTCAATCAACACCACGCAATGGTTGATTACTCATTAACACCACCACGATTACTCATCATAGACATTAAGTAATGGGAAATAATATAATATAAACGCAACTGACTCGTAAGTTTCTTACAACACCGGCTATATACTAAAAATATATCCAAAGTTTTTCTTCTCACTAATTTTTTCTAAGACTTCGTGAGCTATTCCTGTGCTGCAGAGGTACCTTAATTTCTACACGGTAATTCTTTAATAACATTGGCCTACAAAATGGAAGCAGGACATCCTTAGAAACGGTAGAATAAATAGATGATTTAAGAGCTTTTTCTTAAATTATTATAGCACATTAAATGTGATTTATCATACTCTCTATTTTTGTGGTCCAGTTTGAAAAAAAAATCAAAATTGAACATCCTAAATTTAACAGAATAATTTTAGCTGCATTGGACAAATAATTGCTACCATCAAACCATATTTATTTATTTATTTATTTATTTATTTATTTTATTTATTTAATGTTTATTAGCTTTTATTTTACTAAAACATTATTTGCTAAAATGTATAGTTTTTAAGATGATAACTTAGATGGTGTCAAATTTCATATGAACTTGTTTTCTACAGTTTTTAACATAAAACTTTTTTACCTATCACTGTAAACATTAAATATTTAACAGATTCATATACTCATGACACAATCTAATTTTAATAGAGAATGCTAAGCTATTACAGAAATAAATTCTCTGTTTCTAAATTAACTGCAAATAATGAGAAGATAATGCAGTTAGGTAGACGATAGTATTAATGTAGGAAAGATCGAGTTGTAAAGTCTCAAGCCTGTAGACTATAGGAACTGAATTTTTAAGATTTTAGATTTTAAGATTTATCAGCACTTCAGTATGCAATAAATTTTTCACTTTGATGCCATAAATAAATGCTTTTCTTATCTAACTCATTCAAGGCAATTATTATTTTTAAAGTTGTTGTCGAAGACAGCATTAATTAATTTCTGAACTGTTTGGTTTAATTAATTTTCATTGGAAATGTATGTTGTATATTTTCTCCAAATTGAAAATATCTATGGCATTGTTGAATAGGTCTGACTGTTTTATCAATTTCACTACTTAAGATATTCAGATATTACCTTAATTGTTAATGAAGCTTTGAATGTTGCAGGTATTTAATTAAATTTAGTAATGAAGAAGCCTATAGTTAGCCTTTGAAGTCAGACGGTGCATTATCATTCCCTAACTTTAATTAGAGAAGATTACAAATAATCTCTTTGAAGCGTCATGTCCAATTTAAAAGTTTTTGGTTTGGGTGCAAGATAACATCTTTAATTACGAAAATCAATTTCTGGAATATGAATTATTCATTAAGGTTTTTTGCTAACTTATAATTCGAATCAATATATCACCAAGAGAAACACAAGGAAAAGATTCCGACACAAGCCACTGTTGTTGGAAAAAAAGGCTTCAAATCAGCAAATTGAGATGCAGGCGGTGCATCACTACTTCGACACAATCAGGACAGATTGCGATTCTGTTCAAGTGCTTGACCGTTTCTTCAGGTGAAGATGCCGCGCTTCAGTCAAAGAAATCAGTCTGTTTTCGAATGAATGCCAAATGCAAAAAAAAAAAAAAAAAGAGAGCTAATACTTGATTTTATCTCAACTTCCTACAATGGAAATGTGTTATATTTTCGCCAAAGAGAGTAATTATTGATAAACTCGTTTCTATTTAAAGAAAACTATCTCGTGGTACTCAAAACATTTTATAATTACAACCTTATATTCAATGGTAATTTTTGTAGACAGTAAAAACTTTAGGAAATGTAATATATGGAAGGAATTCTATATCCTATGTTTGTTTGTTTTTGTTAAGTTTTTCTATAAATAAAAAAAAAAATAAAAGTCATCTATTTTTCCAAAAGGAAGACGAATACACATGGCATGCGTTATATAATAGAAAAAAAAATACTAAAAGGTAAGAATGTGTTTAAATCACGATAAAAATAAAGAAAATCATTAAGGCAAAGGAGTATCTATACATGTGTTTATAGGGTCATTATTAAGTCCTTCTGCGGTTATATACCGTAACATGGGGGAACTTCGACAGCGGGGATAACTTCGACACCTATATTTTTAACGTATAATTTAGCTCTTTTTATTGTTTGTTTCAGGTTATTGATTGATTTGTTAATTCTTTGTAAGATTACACTATTTTTATTGTTTAATAATAATCATAATAATGATAATAATATTTGTCATTATTATGGTTAATAGTATTATTTTGTTATTTATCCTAATTTTTCTTTGTTATTTAGAAAATTTAGGTCTCAAAGACTGTTTGTTAATGCCTACGATTCATTAGTTATAGTCATTTTTACATTGTTTTATCTCGAAGTTACCCTGAAGCAGCTGAACTTCGCATTTTTACCTTATTTGCATATAGTGTCGAAAAGAACACCAAAAAGAAGTTAACAAAACAAGAAGAAGGAAGGGGTGGGGGAAAATAATTTTTGGATACTGAAGAGCCAAGACATCAAATGTCATGATGGCATATGAGCGAAGGTTCTACAGTTATTAGTGTCCTGTGGAGACGCTAAAATATGCTCAAAACATGTCGAAGTTCCCCCATTTTACGGTACATGATAAATCTGTAAAATGATAAATGACAGAAGTTATTATACTTCTACATTGATTTATTCTTTAGATCGTTAATTTTCAATAAGTCCACCGTCATCTGAATTTAAGTCAATTCATTTCTTATAATCCACGAATGCTTTATTTTCACAAGAGTTAAATAAATTGAATGAATACATAAATTAAAGGATACATAATTTTAATTATCGATGAAAATTTTTTTAAATATCTTACCAAACAAATTTGAACTTGGATTTTTATACACTATAGCACATGTAGCCGTTCCGACTTATCCTTGTGGTCTAGGCGCCGGCCTCCCTTGAGGCTGATGTATCGGAACCTGGGTTACAATCCCAATGCCAGCATGGATATTTATTTCCTTTCCATTCCTGTGTTTGTCTTCCTCATTTTTTCTTTCGGTTTGAAGCCGTTCCATAATGGGTTCCTAAGGAAGACCTGGAAAAACCTCTCAGTATATGTTCTAAAATATCTGTAAAATGTATCCCGCAATCCGTCTGGTCAGTGTGGAAGATTATACTAATATATCTCCTAGGGTAAAACCAGTAGTCAGCAATGGCTATAAAAAGGGCTGAAGAAGAAAAAGAAAAATAGCACAGTTTATAAAATAAGTTCGATTAAAGTTTATAACACAGTTCAGTTCTTTAAGAAAATCGTTGTTTGTAAAGTACATTTTCTAACACGATTTATTCTTCTTGTAACACAAAGTGTATCAAATATCACAAAAACATCAATGGCATATTAATATTCGTCCATGTTGCATTAATAATCCAATCGGGAAAACTGAGGTTTAACTACATATTAGCCATTTCATCCACCTTCTTTCTAACTTCAACTGCACATGCAATAATCTTCGGACTTAGCTCTTGCAAACCGTGCATTGCATAACAAAACCACAACAATTATCAGTCGTGCAATTGTTGTTTGTCCTTATTGTTTATATTAAGACATTATTTTCTTTTGATATCTTAATTCATACTCTGTAATTAAATTCTCCCGCATCATCACATATACAACCCTAAATCAATTCTGAAGTTCTACAAATGCTAAAAAAGAAAACATCATCACTCGAATTGCAAATAATATTTAATGTTACAAATTATCGAAAAAGAATTTATTTTTCCTTCTTCAAGCTTTTCTAACATTGAAGATAAAACAATCAGTTTCATAACAAATGCGAGAACATGATATAACAGTTCACAATAGTTTTTTTTTTTTAGTTATTGGCATTATTATTGTGTGATGTTTTCTTTTTAATGTAATATGAAGAGAGTAAGAAAGAAATAAGGATTCCGCAACTACGTTTTGCACTTGATTTTCACTTGTACAGAACTAAAGTTACGACAATTTGCTCAAGTCATGTATCAAGTCACTAGACTCTTAGACTCTTAGACAGGTTTTGAATGAAAAATTCCCAAATCGTTGGATTTATTTAAGAAGGGTATCTATCTCTTGACCACGATCACCAGTCATTTACATTTCATTTTATGGAGACTTGTAAAGACTTCTGTTTATTTAAACTAAACGTCGTTCTTTAGATTACTTTCGGACTAAGGTAACTAATGATGTCATGGTATTACTGAAAATCATCTGCAAAACATATTTGTAGAACTTCATCACGGTTTCTATGCGTGACAACATTTTGAAAATTATCAATCTCAAGAATAAATCCATGTAAAAATGTAATAAATTCTTATTTACTATTTTTACAGAAGGATTTATTGTGCATAGAACTGAAGTTATGACAATCTAAAACTACATAAGGACATTATAATGGCCCTGAATACATACATACATTTATACATCAATGTTTATCGTTCGAGATTAGAATAGCAGACGTGGAATATTCAATACTTTTATCTGATAAGAATTTTTATTACAGAAATTGGTTTTTACGATCTCCGATAATAACAGAGCCAAGATCTCAAGAAATATTACATTGACAATGATAGAGTTATTTATAAAAATAATTATAATAAATAATTTTAACAAACCAATGTATATGTTTGTTCTTATATGAAATGTTACACAAAGTAAATTAAACATGATTATTCTATAATATTCATTAGTTTCTATTACTTTTTTTAAGTCATTGATGGCATTAGATTCGACTGAGGACCAGCCTTCCACATATGCAGAATGGGTTCTGGAATCAGAGCTGCCTTCAATCTAAGTGATGGGCCTTCATTTCTCGAGGACATCCTTTTTCTATTGAAAAAATATATATCAAAATTTTAAATTAACGATAAAAAATATATTAGTATATGAATTAAATATGAATGAAGTATAGTAAAGCCTGAACTAATTTAAAATCATTTATTTTTTAAATTTATCGACAAACTCCGTCTTGAATTTTACTTTTTCCAGTGAAAACTTTCATCTCTACCTACTTATCAACTTAAAGCACTGGAAGAGAAGGAAGACTTTTAGGGAAGTCACATAATGGGCTTCTTTCAGAGAAGGGCTTTGATTTTAGGACAGGAAAAAAAGGAACTTCTTTATCTTAAGACTCAAGATAGCAGTTACCTTAATTGCTACAGGGTAATTCTTTAATAACTGGACATTTGTATTTGTGAAATAGTTATGTTTATCATATGGATCGATATTATTTCATTATTAATCCTGTCATTAACATAAAGCTTGTCAGAAATCCTCTACTTGTTAATTTGTACCACGAACATGACTTGTTAATTAGCAACCAATGAGGATTGTTTATTGATGAGCTGATCAATATTGTGACAAAGAATCAACAATTTGGATGAATATCAAGTGCAAAATGCTAGTAGAAGTTTCAAGTTTAATTCCTGATCGGGCTTCATAATTAGGAAGGATTAGAATATGTTTAGTTCATAAATCAGTGATTTTAAACCTGTATTGCTTCTTTGGAACTCGAAATGTTGTCTGGCAACAAATTTCAACAATTCCTGAGATGGACACTTCAAAAATGCAATTTAGCTTATGGTATAAGCCTAATTACAGACAGAGCCAAGATTACTTAGAAAAATAATATTGCCATAATATTCGAATATGAAAATACTACATATCTTTTTTTAGAATTTTAATTGAAAAAGTTATAATTAATTGCTAAAACGTATATAATGTAATTAAAAGTGAAGTAACCTTTAGTCCAGTTTAGTAACGAGGTAAATTTCTTCTCGTGGAACTCCACTCTTGGCGGTAGCTCGAGAAGAAATTTACCTCGTTACTAAACTCTGGACTAAAGCATACGAAGAATGTAAAAAGGCATTTAACAATAGTCTGAAAAAGTGAAGTAAGTTGACCGTTTCTTCTTAATTTTTCCTTATTTGTAAAGATTATGATTTATTTGAAGAAGTTTATTATGTCTCGAAATATATATATATATATATACAGTGAAACTTCTCCGAGCGGCCACCCCTGTATAGCGGCCACCCCTCTAAACAGCCAATTTTTCATGGCACGGATTTTTCGACTCATAGACCTAATGTTAAAATAACCTGTATCAGCGGCCATCCGTCCCCCTCTAAACGGCCACCGAGTGGGATTTAGAGATTTCCCACCACTTCATTTTTCGGGAAATTCTACTTGAAAACGAACTTGAAAAAATGGTTGTTATAGAGAAAAGTAAAAACTTAAAACAGACACAAATTGTAGCCTTTTTAAAAAAAATGTAAGAAAGCATGAAATAAAATACTGTACTATTTTCTCTTTAGATAAGTTTTAAATTTCATTAATACGGAATGTATGTCAGACTTGTTTATATTACGCATTATAATAATTATCTTATAATAGTAAGATACGCATTATAGCAATTATAAAACCCTTCAGAGCGGCCACCCCCTCTGAGCGGCCAAATATTCTCGGTACTGTGGGGTGGCCGCTCAGAGAGGTTTCACTGTATATATATATATATATATATATATATATAGGTCAAGCTGTAAGTCTTATCCTGAAATATTTCTTTGTAAATCTTAGATATAACAATATGAATATGGGATATTTAACATTAACATAAGCTTATTTGACATGTTTTGTTTCTTAAGTCATATCACCAAGTTTTAAAAGAGGTTCTTGATTAAGTCATAAAAGATAACAAAAAAAAGTTTTAGGCTAAGTGCTATGATTACGAACTTTAATATATATGTATATCCTGTTAGGTGAAATTTTATTTTGACTGAAGCTTATTCGTAATGATTTTAGCAAAATTAGCAGAGTAACAGAATCTTTGGGCAAAACAAAAACAAAAACTAAACTTTTTATTTCTTAAGAATTTCGACGTTGGGTTTCAGTTAGGATGTTTTAATTCAGACTTGTTAAAGAAATTTGTCGAAATCCATAATGGTTTATTGAAGTTAATCTTCGAAGCAAAAAAAATAATAAAATATTAAAATTATAAAATATTTCAAATTCTTCACGGTAGTTCACTTACAGCAGGTTAAAGTATAATTGAATGGGTGAGATTGAGAAGGAAAAGATTCCAATTTAGCTTACTTTCGGGGGAAAAAAGTTAATTTGCTAAAAAACTATAGGTAAAATGACAAAACTTATAATTCCAAATTTGTTTCTTAACCTTTTTCTAACATTTCCCACATGATTATATTGCAATAATTTTAATCTCTATTCATATATATAGTTTAGAAAATGGTGGAATATTTTCCTGTCTGATCTCACAAGGTAACAGAATTGGGAGAAAAGCTAAAAAATATTACTTTATTCTAATCGATAACAATATTTTAAATAGAGGATAAATGTTACAATAAAAAGAAATCAAGTTGAATAATATTAGTCAAATTCTGAAATAAAAAGTGAATTTTGATTGCAAATCATGATTTTCCGAAAACATTAAACGTTTAAGAAAATGTTTCTTTGTCTCATTACAGCACATCATTCATTATTCTCATTTCCACGATCTGCATTTGTCGTTGACCACATTAACGTATTTCTGTAAAAGTCGTTGTCCTCATCAGGTACATAATGCATAACTTTCGAAACATCTTCGATTTTTTTGTTCTTATTAGGAGCCTCTTCATCAGACACTCAGTAGGCATGGCGACTTCACTACCTTTGTACAATTTAAGCACTTCATCGCGAATATCATCAATGAAATCATGTCCAGTCCTTTTTCTGATCACATAGCCTTTTTCTGAAAATTAGGTGCTTATACTTGCTAATTTGAAATGTTTGCCAACTCTTGATATTTTCTTAAACAGTGCAGGTCACCACTGCTTAAAGTTTGTTCTTTTTGCACTGGCTTTACTTCAAAAGTAGGGATTTCTTTTTTCGCAATGCGTATCATACCATTATATTGGTTGGGCGAATAAATCCGATCAAAGCGACGAACAATTCTTTATTAAAGTCGCGGTCACACGACTTTGGGAAAATAGACATGTTTCATTTTAAACCTACTGATCATGGTCAGACTGATAAAAAATCTACTAATGTGTGGTTTCTGTTTTGTGCTGGACAGATTCAGACATATTCTAACACGTAAATATATTACAATATTATAAATTATAAATCACAAACATAAATTCAGATTACTGACATAAGCCTAGCACAGCTAACCTTAAAAGCATCAATAAGCACATAAGAATAAAATAAATAAAAACAGAGTAGAGCTCTGCCGGGATAAACGTGAACTAAGCACTGGATCAGGTCAAGAAGGAAAGCAACCAGGAATGTTTTCTTTCTTTATCTCAGTCAACATTTCAACGGCTTGCCAGCACATCAAAAATGTAGACATATCTACCTTCTTTATATCAGTTGATGGATCTTCATTGTAGAAATAAAATGGCTATTTCAGTTTATTTTGACCAAAATGTGGAATCTTTTCCTTTTTAATCTCACCCGTTAAGTTGATAAATTCACTTTATTCTATGGAAATAATATTTTTATATAGCATGGATATTAATGTTTATCTACAATTTAACTCAATAGTTACTTAACGTTCGTTTACTTTAATCCTAACACAATTTTGAAGGATTGCGTTCTTCTGATTGCAGATGAGGTATTCGAATTGAAGTTGAATTATGTTCAATTAACTGTTCTCTTAAATATTAGCAAACTGTCTTATTTAATCAACTGTATTCAATCAAGTTGCGTTAACGTATTTGAGTTGGAAAAATTATTTAGCTGTATATGCAAAAACAGACATTTTTTTTTTACCTTTGGATGTTCATTAATTCAGAAATGTAAAGATAGCAAAAGTAAGCCGTATTAAGCATTACTATTCATATCTTTAATTGTACTTTATTAAGGAAGATGCTTGTTTGTGATGTGATAATTTTTAAACACAAACAGGTCAACAATAGAACATGCCATTGAAACATATATTTCGCTACTTAAAATCTCGCTTCTTTAGCAAATTTCTACAAATTTATTATTTAAGAAATAGTTTACAATTTGCGTTGATTTTGTTATTATTTTCTGATATTTTTGCCACAAGAATTTCTTCAGCAATAATTGATTTGCTTTATATATTTTTCTTTCGGTCTTTGCACTTAATATAACTCATTTCTGAATAGATTTCGAAATTCTACAGACCAAAGACATGATACAGTACATTTAATAAGTTCTGTTTTACAGCATAAAACAATAGAAAAAGAATCCGTCTTCACTCTTAAGAACTAGAAAGATAATAGGAGGTACCAATTTCTGTCATTAATAATATTACAATTAATAACTGAGCAGAAGTTAAGAGCAAATTTTCGATCATAACAAAAAGTTATTTTCCAGATACTTCACTACCAAGTATTCTGGCTGAAGATTGATAAGAACATCTTGAGTACTAGATAAAGTTGATCATTCCTGGAAGAAAGTGGATATTAAAATTATCGCAAGCTTTGGTCTGAGAGAACAGAAAATAATACATGAACTAACCTGGATTTTACGTCTTGAGGTGAAGTATTTAGCCCGAAGTAACAGGTTAGCAACAACAGTAAAATAATTAAAAAAACAAGGCAAAAGTAATTCAAGGATTTCGGGCTTGAATTGTATTATGATTATACAACTATAATATCATAGCTGTAACACATTCCAATATCAAATAACCAACGATGGATGCAGACCTGTTGTGTGCTTCCACGAGTTTTAGTACACTTTACAACCCAAAGGGATATTCCAAATTGAATGTTCCATTTGTCAGTTGTCTGGTATTCAACTTTATAAATATATAAATAACTTTTAATTTGTTCAGTTGAAATTAATAATGAAGTGGACGCCAGCCAAACATTCTAATTATAATAATCAATGGTACACTGATCACCAATGTAAGTTTGGAAGCTTCAACTTTCCATACTGTAATCCCTTAACCTTTATCGTTTAGATACAGGATTCCTGGAAATAGATTTAGTTTACTTAATCCGCCGAAATCGTGGTTACTTCGAAATTTCGTTAAAGCGGAGTATCCTTAATCAATAACAGACTGTGTTATTCATTAATAACTGTTTTAGACGATTTCTGGGTAATCAAGGAAACATCAGTGTCAGGGACTTTCATTCTGAGATGTCCATTCAAAAATGGCTGAAGATGATTCAAAACGAAATAACAAACAAAATTGCTTTTGTAATTCCTTTAAAACCTTTTTTTTTTGGAAAAGCTCTTACAGTTGTTGGTGAATTATTCATCAAGTTCTTGTTTGCTAAGCATGAAAGAAGGCTCTCAACGAAAAGTTAGAAACTCAAACGATGAATGATTTAGTGCTAACCTTATACCTAGAAGAAGTAGGTGGTGTGAATTTTTTTTCGCTTTCATAAGTTAAAATGTATTTGTATTTTTTATGTTGTTTTTCAAAAAGAGCTTGTTGTCGTTTTTGTTGCTTTTAAGATCTCTAGATCTTAAAATATTTAAAATTCCGTGTTGGTAAAAATTTTAATTCAAAAGCTGCTTTTGTTATTCCATTTATGCCGTAAGGTGAGTGGTTTCTATATTGTTTTAGAATTATAATAAAAGCTATAAACCTGTATAGATCAAAACGTAAAAAGGAAAATATTAATAAAAAAATTAAGCAAGTAAACGAGGCACTGTGCCTCGTTTACTTGCTTAATTTTTTGAATCATTGGGCACGTTAAATTTCTTTTCATTGAAAATATTAATAGTTGGCTAAATCAATATTATTATTTACACGACTAAAAGAGTAATTGGGATCGATTTATTAAATTCAGTCACTTAAAGTTAATTAATTAATCCCTTTATTAATATGCAATAATCAATTTACTATCTAAGCGATTACAGCTGTGTTAATGAATTCAAATTATGAATGTGGAAAAAAAGTAATTCTTGAGACTTAAAAGTGTATAGTCCATTTAAAGTATCTTAAATTGTATTATTCATACAATACTTTTAATACAATGAAACCTCAAATGATAAGTATTGTACTTACTTATCTTCATTCTTCTTATTATATAATCGAAAGCTTAAATTTTAGCATTTTTAGACCAAACAAAAATAAGATATTTTAAAGCGATTGTAGACATCAATTGAATATTATTTAATTTTAAATAGAATAATAAAATTGATTTGAATCTTCATCAGTTTCTTAATTCATAAATGGAATTTCCTAATTACAGTGCAACTTGGATAATTCGAAGCTGAAGGGACCGCTACAAAACTTCGAATTATCCAAGACTTCGAATTAAAGAAGTTACATCTTTTAACTTTAATTTCAGGTCCACGGAATGCTTGAAAAGATTATTCTGTCAATAAGTAAATATTTATTCAGAAAGACCATGGTATGAAAGACTTAAACAATATATGTATGTAAACAAAATAAGATTTATATTACGTAAGCTACAGAACATATTACATTCAATACAGAAAATTATAGTTTTTCAAAAAATTGTGCAATGTCTGATTGTTTTGTAGAATTCAGTCGCTTAAGGTTAGCAAAATCATCAAGCATGTTTAGTGAACGGAAAACAGCTTCACTTACGTTGGTTTGTCTTTCAATGTACCGACGAAATTCGCCCAAGTGAAAAAGCGCCTCCGACGATGAAGGGATTGGCATTTCTTCTTCACACCCTTTTCCACCTCGTGAAGGACGGCGACCTTTTCAGCGAACGTTAAATTCTTGTACACGCGTGGTTTACTGAAAGACATGGTGACACTGACAGCAGGAAGCTCGAATGGCGTCTGAAGAGTCACGTGTCGAATTTCTTCGAATTAAAGGAAGTTGAACTTCGAATTATCCACGATTTTTTAACATTAATTTAATAAGAAATTCAAGGGACCAAGAGAAATCTTCGAATTAACCACGATTTCGAATTAAAGACGTTCGAATTATCCAAGTTCCACTGTACTTCATTTCCGTTCAGATTAATTGATTTTGTTTCTGCTGAAATGAAAACTTATTATTTTAATTCTTTTATGCAAATTTGATTTGATATTAATTTGATTATTTTAAAGTTGATTGCACTAAAATTTTAATAGTCTAACATAGCATTTGGTAGAACCTACAAAATTTATCATAAGTATATATGATTATTAAATTTTGTCGTAATTAAAATTAATATTTAATAAATAGTAGATAAATTATCATTTATATAACAATTAATAGATAACAATTACAGTAAACATTTTCAGAGGTTATTTATGGAATGTTATGAGAACATATTTAATCTGTAATCTTGATCTTAAATTCAAGTAATTAAATTCAATTCATTAAATCTTCAAATTGTAGAACAAAACATTAATGTTGCGAGACAAAATTATTTAGAATAATTTATCTTTATTATCTTTTCTAATTTCATTTCAGTTGTAAAGAAACAGATAATTGTCATTGGAAGGCGGTAGCAATGATATGGTTTAATGAGATTGGTTATATCTCAGTTCACGTTAACACAAAGCTTCTTTCGAACTGGTTTCATCTTTCATTATGTGATCCTTAAACTGTCACATAAGTCCTAAGAGATTGCTTGGAAGTAATTTGATGAAAATTATTTGTTCCCATGTCATAATGTCTGTACATTCATAATTACCTTTAATTGGTATTTCACTTAAAACCTAATTGTTAATTAACAATAGAGTTCTTCGTTGAAATGGATTTACTCTAAAAGCATTCTAATTACGTCGTAAATTGAAATTCTGAATTCTAATGTGGCAATTACATATAAGTACATTATTTAAAAACCTTTAAGTCTAAAAAGACAACTTATGTTTTAATTACTTAAAGGGGATACAAAGTTAGAATGTTAAGCTCTCACGAATAACATTACATAAGCTCTCTCGAATAAAAACCAAAACAACTTCGAAAGAAATTAAAACCTACTTTCCTTAAACTGTAACTTCTCTTTATTTTATTTTTATTGTAAAATCGAGAAAATAGAAATGCCAATATTTTCATTCAAATCATAGTATGTACTAAATACAAACAGTACAGCATTGTGTATTTAAATTGTCTAACTAAGGTTAATTTTAATCTAATGAAACCTATCCGATAGATTAAGTACTTAATATTCATAGCGTAAGACAATGAAATATTAACAGAAATAGAAAAAAATCATTGTTTAGATTTAAATGCAGAGAATTTTTATCATCTCCTCGTACTATAATCCTGGCAGCGGTTCTTGAGTCATCTGGAAAATTATCATTGACTACTTTCGCCACTATTAATGCTGCCCGGTAAGCAGGAATGTAAACGTTCTTACTGATGAAAACCTATCGCTTCGTTGACCAGTAATTTCGTTAACAGAATTGAAATTCTTTTGTTTTTAAAACGATCAAAGCTAAGAATAATCTCCCTGGATTGACTGTTGATGGCTTTTCCTTGACGAACTTTTGAATGTGAATTATCTAGATAAAAAAAAAATACTATAAAGGTCAGGAAATAATAACAAAATAACTACTTCCTAAAGTTCCTGAAATCCGATCAATTGATTGAACATGCGCAGTCTTTCCACTCACCTTGCATTTTCTTCTCTGTTTGTCCATGTATGTTTTGTGTGATTGCACGAAAATCACGTTAAAATGGCTCGACTGATTTTCTTAAAATTTGGTATGTTTATTTTTGGTATAAAAGAAATATTATATTTTTCTTTAATGGGTTCCTTACTTCTGAAAACAAAAGCACATTTATCTTGGCCTCCATCCTTCCCATATCTAAAAAAAAAAATATTCCGAAATTCTTTGCTGAAATGGCTGGATTCATTTCTTCACAATTTGTTAAGTTGCATTTTTCTTGTTCAACCTAAAATATTTGCATGATTATTTGCATGCTAAGTCACCACTACAGTTCAGTTCATGAAAGAAGAGCTTTCGATGACGTAATTTCCTTATAGATTGATGTTTCCAGGACGTAACAGCACCATCTATTGCTAAAATCCGTAACTGAATCTTATAAACATTACAAAAACATTCTAGCTTTTGTATTTTCTTCGGTTACGAATACATAATAATAATTAAAATTGAAATAATTCAAAACGGTTCCAGACTATTCCCCTTGCTTGACTATGCAAAGTTTGTCCTTTCTTGGTCACGCTTATGCGATCACAAAACGACTACAATTTGGACTGACTGCTTGGAGTATAAGTTGATAACGTCATGACTGGTGACGTTTGTTCCAGACAAAATCGATCGCTACGTAATGACCATATATGGCAAACCCTTCTTTTTTGAAAACTACTATAGGCGACAAATAGCGGAGCATGTAGATACGTAGGTGTATCCTTTAGGTCCACCGTGAATCTTAAGGACAGTGGAGGTAAAGCTCCCAACATTTCATTGACCTTGAGACTGAGATGAGGCCGGGTGGTTAGCTGAAGGCTCCCCCTCCAGTACCCCTTGGAAATTCTACAGAAGGCTGGGCGGACCCTAGTACTTGTTTGGACTCGAATCCGCCGAGATTTCACTCCGCCTTACCAATTGGCTACCGGGTCAACCAGCTGAGCGTGTATCTAGTTATAATCAAAGCATGTGGGATAAATGGATATCTTGTTCATCACTATTGTTTTAAGCTTCTCTACAGAAATTTTCTTTTTTTCTCGAATCGATTTCTCGAAAAGGACCCCTTAGAAAAAAATTTCAAATATGAAATTAAGCTACAAAATTGTAAATTAAGTAAGAGTTCAAGAAGAATCACCCCAGAGGATCAAAAGCTACTTGGAAAGAGGAATCCATAAACATACTCATCAGTGATTTGATGAAAAAGGCTAGAAGCGAACGCTTAATATAAACCAAAAATGACATAAAATCTTAAATCAAAGAAAAACAAAAGGAAATAACCTTGTTAAGAAATTCCATTAAAATCGATATTTTCATACAAACTCCATGATATGATGTCACAGATCAAACAACCGATTACTGTGGACTTTTTAGAATAGCCGAGTACTATAGCAAGCAGTTGTTTGTCGTGGTTTTTATTTGAGAAGACAAAAAAAAATATATTTTAAAATAGATTTAAGCTCACTCAAATGCTTCTCTACCTTTATTTATGCTTTTCTACCCTAATTTATAAAAATTTTAGGAATACTATCAATACGAAACTAATTGTACTTTGTATATTCTGCAGGTTTGTGCTGCCGTAGGACATTGTATCTGATCACGATAGCTGTTGATTTGCTCACTGCAGTCATTTAATTTTCAAAAGTAAAGTTTTAATTTCACTTCCACAAAATCATTTCTCAAGTATTATTGCAGAAGTATTAAAAGTTAAAGTATCCCACTTACAGGCCTACAAAGGGCTACGGGATGGCTGGAGGGTAGGCTTCAGCATTCACGACCTAACGGGACAAAGTTGAGGTCGGGGGGTCAGCCCGACACCCGCCCGCCTTTAACTCCCTGGAAAGAAATCCGGTACCCATTCTAGAGAGGGCTGGGTAGACCCTAGGACCCGTTTGGAGGAGAAAGGAGCGTGGAAAAATTCCCGCACTCCGCCGAGGCCGGGAACCGAACCCGCTACCTCCAACCCTGTAAAAAGATATTTTATTTCTGCAATAGTATTTATTCTTTCCATAATTCTTTCCCGAAAAGTGCAAATAGAACCCAGCTACTAGTAAGCTAACACTATAAAAAGTAAACATCCCATCTTCCTCGCCCCTATTTGGAAGAAATCGCAGGAGACATGACGCATGCGCAAAAGCGCTGAAGGCTCTTTTAAACAAAACCGAACAGTACATCAGATATTCATTTTAATGAACTCAAAACTTCCTTTATTTCATCACACATCTCTAATGCG
>JAFIDM010005346.1:53320738-53355226 GCA_023159025.1 Thereuonema tuberculata | reverse complement strand
CAAATGAATTTCTTACGGCATCAAAATAAAGAAAAAATGCCTAAAAGATATGTAAACACATTAAAATTAGAATATTGTATTTAAAATATTGCAAAGTTTCCGCAATTGTAGTTCTAATTGTCATTTTCGAATTACAAATAAATAGATGGAGGGAAATAAATAAACAATCTTGAGATTAAAAAAAAGGGTTGAATACATTCATTATTGATAGGGGGAAGGGGAAGGAAACATAAGTCAAAAAACAATAACAAATGAGTTGTAATCTCCGTGATCTAGTGGATAAGATGTCTGACTTCGGATTATAAGGTTGCAGGTTCGATTCCCGTCGCTGACATTTCATTGTGAAAATTATTTCTGTTTTCCCTTCTCGCAGGAAATTGCGCCTGACAGACAGACAGAATGTAGATTCTTTAAAAGCAGGAATTTTAACAACAGTACGACTTTGTGAATATCAATGCAGTTATTCGTCAGAAGACAGTCAATTCTAACTTTACTCATTGACATTTTTTCTAAGCTTTTCCTTGCTTATTTAAATCAACCATCGATTATCTTGCAATAATTTTACGGTACTTTGTGGTTTCTGTTAGCACGTATACTCTCATTAATAAACCATGAGTCGGACATTAGCGCCTTATCTCTTGGTATTAATTTTAGCACACCGTAAAAGTAACCATAGCATTGTGTTTGTTTCAAACGCATTTCATTAGGCAAGCAATGGTTGGGCTTTGTCTTGATCACAAGGAAATCATGGAAATAGCTTATTTTCCATTCATTACACCAAATTGAATCTCTCGGAATTTGGAACCGATTTGGGGGCATTCATTTCCGTATCTAACACTATTTTTTAGTCTTATCATTTTGAGCAAAGAACAAGCGACTTTAATATTTCACAGGCAATGTAGATAACATTTAACAAAAAAAATAGATAAGGAAGTATATAAAGAAAGGGAAAATAGGAAGATTAGAAACTCAGAGTAACAAAGAGGAGACACCTAGAAGAATAACAAAGCAAAAGAATTTAGGGTTTATATATTTATATTAATTAAATTTCAAGATAAGATAGAATGTCTGGGACTTTCTGGTATCAGGTATTATTTCGGTTCAATGTGCATTCATGATTTCTAACATAAAGTTTTAATAATAAAATTTTTAAAGTTTGTAAAATAAATGTTCTGCAGACTATACAAGAATCTACTTTTTACTTCATACGGTTTTATTTACTGTAATAAATAATAGACAAATATTGTAACAGTTTATATGTAAATACTTTTAGAAGTCATTTATTCGTATTTATCTGTATATATCTGTATTTTATTCATTTTAATCTTTACCGATATTATTTGTAATTCATTCGTTTTCTATGTTCTAATTATTGATGTTCTGTTTATTTTTTACTACTTTTCCGTTACAGCCGTTAAATTAGTTAATTAATTTAAATTCATTATGTGCTTGTCCAATCACTATATATATATATTTTTAATTACTTATCCAATGAAATTCACCTTTGTAAAATCTATAAAAATCCATGTTTTCTGTTTAATAAATTAATTCAGTTCAGTTCCAAACTTGACTCGTTTCTTCTTCCCACCTACAAGACTCTCCCACAAATACCATTACAATATTAAACTATGTTAAACATATTGCTGAGAAATTTTATAACAAATTGATAAAAAATATTTTTAACATTTTTATTTTGCTTGAGCTACAAAGTATATATCTTTATAAACTTTATTTTCTTCGATAGATTTTTTTAAACCATCTTTCTGTGTTTTTCATGAGCAAATGGAAATAAAAATAAATTTATTCAAACATATAACTTTACTTTTTCAACATTTTTATTAGTCTTTTATAATATCCAAGCAATCGATTTTTCACATCGTTTCTGAACCAATCACGTTGTATTTAATTTTCGATAAAATCATTAAAAAATATATGGAAATCAAAAATATTTATTTTGTAATAAAAAAAGATTTTTTTTTAATAAATTTGATTAAAATCGTTTCGATTTAATCAACTGCTAACATTAATGAATTTAGTTTTAAAGAAAATAAATAGAACACCACATTATAAAAAGAAAAATAATTGAAGTAGTATAATTTTATTTAGAAAAATAGTTAAAATAAAGAAGCAAGGAAGCCTAAAAAGGTAAAAGTTTCTTCACTTAACCGTTAGAAGTAGAGTTGAAAGGCCAGTCCGATGTTCAACCGCTTTAAAACCAAGAGTGAAATCCAATATCATTGACAGGAGAATGGTGAACCGTTGCATTTGTCTGCGCAAAGCCGCGCTGTGCGTAAATCATCCAAGCAAAGTACGGCTCCAGGCCAATTGCTTTTCTCTCAGTGATTTTGTCTAATTTACCGTCAAGAAAGCGCGTTGGATTCAGCTTTTAAAATCCATTAAACGATTCCACCGCGAGAAAGCAACAGTTCCCTATAAATACAACATAAAATGATAAAAACGCACACAATTAAAGATTCACTGAGCTATTTTCTGAAATTCCTTACTGGGAATCGAAAACAGACTGTTTCACGCTTCCTAGCGATCATCAGTTGATTTCGCCCAGTACTTTTTACTTTTACTTTTTCCTTCCTAATTATCTCATGCACTTTAAATATCCCCACAAAAAATAAAATGCTTTATTTCCAAGAAGTATTTAACTACGAAAGTAATATACGGTAAACTCTCGATATCTCGAACTTCGATATCTCGAAAACCTTGATATGTGGAAAAATTATTTTTCCCCTAGATATTACATATTCATGTAATGTTAATTATAATTCTTATGTCGAAGAGTTTTCACTCAAAGCCTTGTTATGTCGAATATTTTTCGAAGTAAAAAATGAATTTTTTCATGAAAAATCGCCGTTCAGTTGTGTCGAAGCAAAAAAGAGGTATTTTTCCAAGAATCTCTCACACCCTTCATTTTCTCTCTGGCCACGATACTGGACTTTTTTAAGAAATTCTAGCAATGTAAGTTCATTGTATTTTACTACAATTTAATGTAATTTAAAATTGTATTTAATGTAATTATTTTCGACTATTTTAAAAATTAAAATTATCATTGCTGTATTTAGATTTATTGTCAACTATCATTACATATTTACACTTATTCTCATCTATCAAGACTAATTTTTAGAATGTTATTCCGTATCTTGTGTTTTTATGTGAATTTTTATGTTTTGGTTATGACCTTGTTATCTCGAAAACTTCGTCGCTATGGCATCGGCCTCTCACCTCTGAGTACCGGGTTCGGTTCTCATGTGGGTTTCGTAATGGTGGACGATCCGCGCTGGGCAGGTTTTCTCGGGGTTCTCCCATTTCCCCTGCACTTCTCCCACCATACTTTCTCAGTCTTTCTCTCCATCTGTCCATATGTCCGTGGGATAGTACAATAGACCTCCGGTCGCAGTGCTTGGCTTCTCTGCCACTCACATTCATTAAATAATAACATATCTCTAAAACTTGCTATCTCGAATTTTTTTAGCGTCCCTTCGACTTCGGGATATTGAGAGTATAGTGTATTTGATTTTTTGGCCTATTTACCATTAGGATGCACGGAAATCATTTAGTCTGAATATGTGTCCGTGTGTTACTATATGTGTCACCTCCACCTTAATAACATGTGAATGGCGGGATGGATCTTCTTGTAACTTGGTATGCATATTGAAGTAATAGAGAAGATCTCATTAACCATTTTCCAAATGGATCCTTGTCGAGAAATCATTCAAAAATTCCCAAAGAAAACCATTGGAATTTAATGCTCTATTTATGTTAATGATTTTACTTCGTTATCTTTCAGAATAAATGTGGAATCTTATCTAAATCATTGCGCTGGTTTGATCTGATTAAAATTTTACACGATTCAATTAAATTATGACGATTTAATTCATTTTTTTTTCAGAAAATGAAAATTTTTTACTTAAAATATTAGAATTTTTTCAGAAGATATTAGAATTGGAATATAAATGTAGACTTTGTTATTTTATCTTTAAAAAAACAAAAACAAAACAAAACAATTTAAAGGAAAGTTGTCTTTAAATTCTTTGAAAGTTCTTATATATTACTTGAACTGGCAAAGAAACCTAGATGTTATCATTCTAACAATATGTTATGTGAGGTACCTTCTGTGATTGAATCACTACTATTCACATTTTTTACGTTTTAATAATGAGCTGAAGTACATGATGCTCTTCATAAACGAAGTGATTGCTTTGGTGTACTTAATTTTTATTATTTTAAAATTATAAATGCCAGAACAACTTAGATTTTATTTACTAATGAAGTTGTAAGAGCCAAAGTTTACGTTTCTCCTTGCTTATTGGATATGGGACGATTTTATATTAGTATTTTAAACTGCCATCATCTTCGTCAATTTGTGAACTGCAATTTGAGTACTATTAGCCAAACTGCTGTATTCGCAGGTTTCTTCCAGTGGATAACAGTGCTACTAATTTAGTCATTACTTCTTGTGACTTTTAAAGCCATTCAACCTTAATTGGCAATGTATGACTATGATTATTCTTCGATCAGGATCAAATCAAAAATGGCGAATATTATTATAATATTGCACAGTTGTTTTTGTGGAAGTACTGTGATTTCCAGAATTTATTTTTTGATATTGAGCTGCCAAATAAATAAACCAAAAGCCAGCCACATTCCAAAATAGAGAATTATTGTTTAATATTGATCTAAATACACTAAGTTAGAACTGGTATATACTATTTAATTTTTGACGGTATAATAAATATTTAGTAAATGTTATATAAACTACAGAATTTACATTTAAAAGCAATACTATGCTGTAATCAGAAATCAAAAACTGAATTAAAAATAAGTAAGTCAGAAAGTAAAAGAATACTGTTTTCATAAATCTGAAGAATAAGAAAGAAAGAGAAGGAAAAAAATCTTACCCGTTAACCGAATCTGCCTTGCCTTGACCAGATGTCAAAGAACGATAGACGGGAAATAGAACGTGAAAAACAGAAGAGAAAAAAATAGGTAACCTTATGCCTTCGGCAGCTAGCGATGGCAGCTCGTACGAGGCAGATATCGACAAGGAACGTCACCTCTACGGTCGCTGTAGATAAAAAACAAAACGGGCTGCTGATGACGAGACTGAAAGAAAAGGGAAAAAAAAAAAGGCTACAAATCTTTGTTAAAGAGCGAGCTCTTAAAAAATGAGAGATTCGAGAAAAAGAAGAATTGAACATTAATTATATATAAAAAAAATGAAACGTTAAAGTTGCACATGTAGCGAATGCATGGAACCTTGAAGCCTATTGATCTGAAGATCAAGAAAAGGTATCTGACAAGACATTTGACTTCGAATGACATGACAGAAATTGATGATGGAAGGTTGAATTTTGATACTCGCAGCTTGCAAAGCAAAATCTGAATCATAGAATAGAGATGCTTGTTAGTGAAATTGAAGAAGACATTGACATCAAGTCTTCGATATCTGGCGATCGTATGTTTTTTTTTTCTTGTGCAATATCGCGAAAAGGCTGTAAGACATATTTACCAGTTCTGACATTGATTTCAATCGAGGATACATAAATTCGAAATTGAAATAATGAATGTGAAAAGGAAGAGGATTTGTTTCAAAATAAACTTTAGAAAATCTTTTCATACAAAATGTTCTATAAATGCGATTCGAATCGTATCCTTGCGCTAAAGCCCAAACTGCAATGTAGCAATGAATACAATATCAATGTGTATATATATATATATATAGATATTTGCCCGTTCGATATATATATATATGCCTAATTTTGAAGTTTATGTATCATTACTTTTTATTAAGATATTTACTTATTTATTTATTTATTTAAATTTTTATACTTTAACGCAATATTATAGAATTTGCTCTTTTTAATTAATTAATTTTTATTAAAAAGTGATAAATAACTTTGCCTTTATTACTTATTTATTATTTTAGATTATTTAGCTGTAAAATTTAAATACTAACAATACTAATAATATTGTTACTGATAAAAAAATAATAATAAAATAATAAAAATAAATAAAAAAAAAAGAAAAAATGAGCAAAGTCGTAGAATACTGCGTTTTTGTTTTTCTAAATTTTTCTAAATTTTAATTTCCACTTTGTCACTTGTGCTGCTGATGACGTGAAGATAAATTGGCGGTATGTTCACAGAAACAGATATGAGTTCTGTATTGGCATTTTTCAAATTCCACATCACTGTCCGGCTTTTTATGTTTCATAACATAAATTAATTCTATTCTTATATTCTATACTTTTTTAAATTTTCTAAATTGCAAATGATTGAAATCTTTGCTTTGCAAAACTCAAATGGTATATATATGTATTACTTTAAGGCTTTCAAGTATAAATTCCGACATTTTTTTTTACCAAAAATCTATTTTACTTTTTATTATTATTCAAAATACCAATAGTACTTCTAATGGCACTATTGGAAAATGCATACTCACAGCTTCCATCGCCTAATAGGTGTCAGCTATGCATCCGATGGGAGGGGGAAGGTTCAATTTTGAATATGGAAGGATAGTGATCAAAATAATCGTACTCTTATTTTAAGTTGGGACATTCAATAAACATCGGCCCAGTTTTAAAGATAGTCCATTAGCTAGGAATTTCTGAGATCATTTTTTGTGGGTGGGAGGGCGGAGACCAAATGAAGTGGTGACCAAAATGTGTCTATGTTTTAAATTGGCCTTAAATAAGCAACATAGCAAATTTTATGAACATCAGTTCAACTATTTTAGCTTGAAGCCCATACAAACAAACAAACAAAGATGGAAACTCTCAAATCCAGTTCTAAGACTTCCAATACCAGTCAATAAATTACAACAGAATAGTTATTAATTGGCATATCTGTAGTTTAATTACATTAATTTCTCTTGATAATTGGAAATCAACATTTCAATCCAGTTTGAAATGGTGTAAAGCTGAATCGGTAAAGTAATATTAAAAGGTGAAAAAGATGAAAATTCGCAAACTTGAATAAAAGGTAAGAGTATTAAATTCAATAAAAAAAAGCATTTGTTGTATTCATATCTCAATAAACTTAAAAATTAATTCTTTAATTATTTCTAATTTTTATTTTAATGTTAGTGCAATACTGTTACCAAGAGAAATAAAAGTTCATAGCGAAAAATTTCTTTATTGAAATTTAAAATAAGTAGTGCCTCCTGTTTAGTTCGTAAGACTGCTATCTTAGATGTATCATTAAATTTTAAAATTTAATACTTTGCCACGGCTTAATTACTTAAAAAATAATACATTTAGACATAAAATGAACTGATAAAGAAATAGTTCCCAATTAACTGAAGAAATTTTAATAAATAACAAAATATAAATACTTTGTAAATCAAAGATTCTACTTCTAATTTTGAAAACTTTCTAAAAAAAAATTATTATATAGAAAAGTAATTGACAAAAAGTAACATCAAAACCTCGAATACAAAAGATACGTAATTTTTTTAAGAAAAATGAAAATTCCTAAATTTATAACAAATAAAATAAAAATGAGACTTGTTTCATGGGATAAAAGGACACACACATGGACGAATTGAACTCTGCAAATATTTTCAAGTAACCCAATCTAATAAATATAAAAATTACAATTATAGTATCTAAAAAATAAAAATATGCATTATAAAAAATTGCAGTAATAATATATACTTTAAATATAAAAATATTTATCTTCAATAATATATTGCAGATAAATCAATAAGATAAAATGTATAAAAATTTATTTCAAAAATCTTCATTTTTCGCGAAGTATCTATGAAATCTCCTTTACATTTTCATATTGTATTGATTTAAACCTTCTAATGCACTTTTTGAGAATAGGCTCGTATAAAAGCCAAAATAAAATATCATTTTCCTTATTAAAGAAATGGAACAGAACGGACAATTCATTTAGTAACTTAAGTTCTTTCTCAAAACATACAGCACGTAAACGTTTTCTTTTTATCTTAATTAAGTATCGCAACGACTTTTCTTTTCTTTTTAAGAAGTACAGCTTAAGCAAGAGATCCAGCCCTGTTTTTCTCTTTTTGGTAAGCCTTTGCGTGTGCCGCTGTTGTTGTTTTGTGTTTTTTTCTCTTTGCAGTCTGCATATCGTAGCTTTGCTTCTGTGAAACTGCTTCCTTCAGATGAGTCGGTTGAGCACCAGTAAACCCCATGGTATTGTTCCCGTCAGTTCTGCTTCTTGGAGCCGTCTCTTGCCTAATGTTATAAACAATGTCAGGAGCCCAGGACGGATCGCCTCGGGGAATTAAGCGGTCTACAGCGAGATTGTCCTCGTCCCCACGATATTAAGACGAGATAAGCCCTTCTCCAACTCACCTTAGTAATTAATTATGAAGAAGAAGGTGGTCTCCTGCTGAGTGATCACCGAATCACAGACGCAATTGTGTCCGCTCTGATCCTTCTTCAGCTTAGTAAATAGCACAAACTAATTTCTACCAAGACAGACCAAATTGCTTATAGCAATTTCATTTTTTTAATATCATTGTTGGTTTTTATTTTTTTTTTGTATTATTGTGATTTATTTACAAATATTTTTTAAAAAGTGAAATTTTCTATTTTTATAAATACAACTATCCATATAAATGAATACATATTATACACGTAATACCATAAGATATTGTGATGTATTTATGTGTCTATTATTTTTATATCGCAATAAGTAATAAGCACATTTGATGCTAATACATGAAATCTTTATTAATAACTATATAATGAAAAATTTCTTAATCTTTGATCTTTTTAATTAGATGATATGACGAAAATCTTTACGAAATGAATCATATATAATTGTTTAAACTTATTTGTTTGTTATTTTAATAATTACTTAGTTAATTCTTCTCAGTTGTTTTTCCAATTTTCCAAATGCCGAAATTAATATCATCCTAAATATTAACATTATTTTCAACATGTAAACATCAAAATGTAACTTTATAATGCTTTCTCATTATGTAACTTGAAGAAGTAAAAGTAGTCATGTAAATATGTTATATACCTGTTATATACCTTCATGACAAATACGTCATCTAGTAAACGTAGAATATATCATCTAGTAAAAGGAAACGCAGGAGTGCTGTTTTATCTAATGCTTATTATTTTAACAATACGAATAAAACTTTTAAGCAGAAAATACATGAGATGTTCTTATAAGATAGTAGTAGCAATTTAAATTCAGATTTTCATTCTAATCTGTCTCCGATAAAGAAAAGCAATGATTAAATAAATAAAATTTTCTAAAAAAATTTTCGATAGTATTTTTTTTTTCCATTTCAATCTGGATACAAATACAATTAATATTTTATAAAATGCGTAGTCTAAAATCCAGTCCTTGGTATTTTAATCTCATCAGCTGAACTTATCAAGGATTTGAACAAGCTTGTTATTTAATGAAAATCAAAAATTCTTCTTTAGTATATAAATACAAATAACTCATAGTAACTCCTTCCTCCACTTAAAAACATCTTTAATCATCTATATTTCGATTTCTTCAGCAGAAATCTTCTTCATGGAAAAACTACAGAAAATATAGAGAAACCTAAAATTTTCTCTAACATTTAAAACAGAATTCTAAGCATAAACAATCATTTAGTCATTCATGGTACAAACTTTCTTGAATAACAAAATAAATTCGTACAACATATAACAATCATAAATTCTTTCTTAAATTCATATAACAATCATAATTTCTATAAGAATTAGTAAGCGTTATTTGTTTAAGAATTTATGATTGTTATATGTTGTATGAATTTTTTGTTATTCAAGAAAGAATTTATGATTGTTATATGTTGTACGAATTTATTTTGTTATTCAAGAAAGTTTGTACCATGAATGACTAAATGATTGTTTATGCTTAGAATTCTGTTTTAAATGTTAGAGAAAATTTTAGGTTTCTCTATATTTTCTGTAGTTTTTTCCATGAAGAAGATTTCTGCTGAAGAAATCGAAATATCGATTAAAGATGTTTTTAAGTGGAAGAAGGAGTTACTATGAGTTATTTGTATTTATAAGCTTGTTATTTATTATTAATTATTATTAATATTGTAATAGGAGCGTGGTATACCCACTGGTACCACGGATCAGTGGCGGATAAAAGGGAGAGCTAACTAAACTGCAGCCAGCGGCCCCAAATTATATAATTAAAAAATATACTACAACTGAAACCCTTTCGATCTTAATTTTTTTTTTTTTTATTAGTGATCTCTTTTACTATTAAACAGATCAGATTGATGTAAGGGACCGGCAAAATTTTCAGGCAGGGCCCCATGCAAGGTTGATTCGCCACTGCCGCGGCCTTAGGCTTATTCTACAAACCCTAAATTTCCAGAATCTGCCATGGAAGGAGAGAAGGAGAAGAAAAGCAGACAAACATAGGAAACATCCATGCCGGTTCCGGATTCGAACCCAGGAGCTGAAGTATCTGCCTCTTGGCAGGGCGTGTTTTGACCACAAGTCTATACCTGAACGGCATTTAAGAGCTTAGCAGAATCATTAATTATTCTAGGATATATTTAATTTTCTATTACCCGGTATTTTGTATTTTTCCTAAAACAAAAAGCATATACTCTTAATGCTTCGAAAAATCAAAATACGTTCTCTGTACGTATGCATCTTTTGATGGATCATCTTTAAAGTTGTCGTGCAAATTTAAGGACATGAAACGATTTAACTTTTGTATCTGAAAATTTTTCCAGGCGAGTCTTGGCCGAGATATTAACTCGTGAAAGTGATAAAAATTTTCATAGAAAATCGAAAAAACAATGTGTTTTCATGTGTTTAGTAAAGAATCTTTTGAGTAATCCGATCTGACTAAAATTAATTGGATTTAAACAACTTAAGCAAGTAACGCTGATTCCATTTTGTTTTGTTTTTTAATATAAGATAGAAAATAAATACTCTTTGCTTTGGACGAAAATTATAATTTAATGTATTTGTATTTGTATTATTTTTATGATTTAATAAAATAAGAAATTCCAACAAAAAAAACAATAAAACCCACAAAGCTTTAAATTATTTTAAAGTATTTTATTTAAAGTTTTTGTATTTTCAGGAATTTCTGTTTAAATTATATCTGTGTGCGGGGGTGAAGGCAGGGAAGCCAAGCACCGCGACCGTTGGTCTATTGTGCTATCCCACGGAAATAAGAACAAACGGAGAGAAAGAATGGTGGGAGAAGTATAGGCGAAATGGGAAAACCCCGAGAAAACCTGCCCAGCTCGGATCGTCCACCATCACGAAACCACATGAGAACCGAACCACATCAGAGGTGTGAGGCCCATGTCTTAGCGACAACGCCAACCGCAGGGCCTTAAATTATATCTAATGATTTCTATTTTCATTCGATCATCTTTATTTTTTTGTTTACTTTTCCTCATTTTTATTGTTTTAAATATTGTTATTTCATGAAAATAGGCATATTTAATAAATTAGTTGCATAAAGTCAATAGAAGTCTATGATAAGAACTCCCTGGAAAACCAGGTAAAACAAAAAATCTGTAATTATCAAGTTTTGAATCTGGGAGACAATACTTATTTAGGTAGCTCCGTAAATGATTTACTGAAAAAAGAAAATCAAATTCCCGATTGAAGGCTTAGCCCCTTTGTTCCGCCCAAATTCAAAGCGAGTGAATGAACAAAAATCTCCCCCTGAGGGTTCCGATCCAAATTAGGGGAATTGAAGTCCCTACCCGGGGAATTAATTCGAAGGCGTCACTTTATTCTTACAGTAAATTAACATCAGTGAATTGTAGGAAACCGCTTCTGATCAAGTGTCTTTTCGGCAGATAAGGAAGTTCCTTTTCTACCTAGAGCAGGATGTGCTCTCGAATAACTAAATTAGGGAGCCGACTCGAACGCACACTTCCGGATGATAAGTTTGAGACGTTCGCATTCGAGGATCCATCCATCTGTCCGGACCATTTAGCAAATTTCCGCGGATAATGCAATTATGGGGGACGGCTTTCTTACAGAGGCACATTTGCAGCGTCAACGTTTTCATCCACAGTCACAGCGAATTATTGTTGATCGTCGCGTCTCGCCCATGAATCGTGTCATACTGTGAATTGCACAAAAGCTGATTCAGAAGAAAACATTACTTCTGCGGCTGTACTTCTGTGGCGACAACTTGTTTTTCTATGCGCGAAAGATCAATAAATCCATGATAGTCTCTCAAGTACGGGATAATTCCATTTGATTCTGACAGATTTCAGTTTTTCAACTTTTCTGCTTGGCAATTGAGGAATCCAAATGTCCAGAGATCTATTGGTTCAATGATGTAATCTGATGGCCAATAAGATACAGTTGTTGGCTAGCTAGCAGACGAAATAAAACAACAGATTGTTTTTTATATAAGGGACCATAACACACAAATCTTATGAAACAAAAATATACTTCTTTTACATAATATGTTTCGAGAATTTCTCGTCTTCAGATGTGTACATAACTAAAAACATAAAGTAACCAGAACTACATCATAAAATACAAAGAATATTCTTTATAACATCAAGTTTAAATAGTATCATTTTAAATCATATAACAATGCGTTCCGGATTGACACTTCTGTGTTGTAGCATCTATGCGTATTAATTAGAGACGGCAGTGAAAGATCGTGATAAACAATATTTAACGGCAATTCATAATCAACAAACAGGGCATGAAATAATGCATGATAATCCAATAATTTTTGCTACAGAAAAGGATTGTTACCTCAGAAAATTTTACGAATCGTTAATAATTAATACGCATAGATGTTATAACACAGAAGTGTCAATCCGGAATGCATTGTTATATGATTTAAAATGATACTATTTAAACTTGATGTTATTATTAAGAATATTCTTTGTATTTTATGATGTAGTTCTAGTTACTTTATGGTTTTTGTTATGTACACATCTGAAGACGAGAAATTCTCGAAACATATTATGTGAAAGAAGTATATTTTTGTTTCATAAGATTTGTGTGTTATGGTCCCTTATATATTACAGTCTACACATGATGAATTACTATAAACAGATTGTTTTTGTTTCTTTTCACAGGTTGCAAACGGTAGTAAAGGGAAAGTTTAGTAATGATGAAAGTAACATGCAAATATAACACATTTTTTTTCATTTTAGCTTTTTAAACTTTGTAAAAATCTGATATTAGTACCTACTAAATATCCCAATTTTAACGGAAATATGTTATTTGCCCTCAAAACAAATTCAGACTATTTTTAGTATGAGTAGTTGGGTGGAGACTGTCTGCTATTCATATTAGTACTTTAATAAGCAAATATTATTTACAAACATCTGGAGATGAAGAAAGGTTTTAATAGCTATTTATTTCTAATTTATCTTTTCTGTTATTTTTGTTATGAATTGTCTTTTTGGGTTAAGCTGAAACACTGAGACGGCCGTTTCGAGCTTTTTGAACTCTCGTCAGCCAGGGATACGCAGTCAGTGCAGAACCCAAAAGGAATACAAGGGGAAGAACAATTAGAAGATGGTAAACATAAAGACTAAAGAACGAAAAATAAAAAACAAGAATAAATGTGGAATACAATCGCAAGTATTTCCGTCTCAAGGTCTCAGCTTAACCCAAAAAGGCAATTCATTTCAAAATGATTATTTTTTTGGCTTTACTTTTACCCTTTAGAGGGTTTTGTTTTTCTTACTTTTCTTTTTTTTCTTAGTGGACAAATGTCTTTTGTGGCGGACATTGTGATTCCCAAGGTGTTTGCATTCCACATTTATTTATGTTTTTTATTTTTCGTTCTTAGGCTTGAGGGGTCATTATCTTTACCGCCTTCGTGTTATTTTGTTTGTTATATGTGAGAAATACAGTTGTTCGAGAATTAATTTATTAGGAGCGATTTGTATTAATAACTCGAAAAATAATTAAAAGATCCACACAAAATAATTTTACTATTCACTTAGAGAAACGTAGTGATGTCGATATTATGTTGTTTAAATGTGAATCGATCCAAAAAGATTTTGTACAAATTACACGATCATTGTTTTGATCATTGACAAAATCTTTGATCATATGATCTGCTTTGACATCATTTTCTTGATTAGTCTCATCTTTGAAAAGGCATTTAGGAGCATGTTTTAAAGTCTTTTCAATGAAGATTTACTGGTGGCGAAAATTACGGCAATAGCAAATTACACCACCAACGTTTCAATGATTGTGTTGGTTCAATTTTTCATCATTCAGATCGTATGATTTGGACATTAGTTCTAAGGTGATTATGATTAACAGTAACTGCATTGATGTTAATCTTTATAATATCTTTGCAAAAATCACAATATAACTTGCTCTCTAAGATTTACTGTGTAATGGCGTTGCATTATTATTAACGAAGGTTGTATCTTATATATACGTGATCAATGCAGTACAACATTATAATATAGATAATGTTACATGCAAATAATATTACTAATCTGACCTGCTGCTTACTAATAAAATAGGCAGTATTCACAAAACAGTATCAGTAAATAAACTTGATGTGACCGAACTTAGTTTGTTTTTGTTTTCTTTTTTATTACTATAGATTTAATTTTGATATGTTTTGTTTCATTATAGTTTTTATTACATCTACTGTTCTTAATTACTAGAGCGTCATTATAAATTTGGAGTATGAGAAGTAATAAACCGCAGTGGATATTGCAAATTCATTATGCACAGTTTATTAATCGACATGGAGTTCTCCATTCGTAAGATCAATAACACCTTGATTACTATTTTTATACAACATTTTATATCAAATTCCAAGACGATGTTTGTAATACGATAATATGGTAACCAAAAATTAAATGTTTGTAAATCTATTCGTTTGTATTTCATCACAAGTAAATGTTCTAAATCCATGATGATTTAGAATTTTGAACAATTTAAATTTAATTTAAATTCTTAAATTTAAATGGTTAAATTTTTGTTTACCATGTTACCACATTCTAAACACCGTCTTGAAAATTTGGTGTAAAATGATGTAAAATTCAGTTTACATGTATGATAAACGTGTGGTAGACAACAGTAGAATGAATTAAAATAAATCACTGGCCAGCGAAGTCTTACCATTCCACTGGAATATGTTTCTTCTGTGTTTGTCCATTTGTCTGTTTATAAGCGCTGCAAGTTAAAACCGCTCGTCGATTTGCAAAAAAACTTTGATATATTGATTGTTTATAGACCAACTTAAAATATAGGCAAATTTATTGGCATCTTTCCCTCCTATCCCTTAAAAAAAGACCCTTCACAAATAGAGCCCTTATTTTCTGAGAAAATCTTACTCAAACTCTAAATTCTTTATTTAATAAAACTGTGTTACATACAAAAAAAAAATGGACTACCCGACTGAACTTATTTTATTAAAATTTGATGTAATGCCAATTTAAAATTTACTAATTGCAACCCGTGAACTATTCACGGAGACTCCTCCAAAGTGAGCCTATGAGAGCGTGTCCCACAATGCTTTACAGGGGCGTAGGAATTACTCACTAACATTAAATCAACTACTTTTTCTTATCAAAAAGACATTTGTTAGTGTATTTTCAAAATTAAAAATACACTATTTGTTAGTGTATGTTTAAAATTAAAAATACACAAACAAAGTTAAAATTAAAAATACACTTTAAAATATTCTCTCTCCGACTCTCCCCGCTCTCTCCACTTTGATGACAAACATACATACGTTTTTTGCCTATTAATAGTATGATGGGTGGTTACTTTGGTCTCCAACACCTCCCTATAGCTCTGTATGCTGAATCCCCACTAAGAGATAGACAACTGAGCGTGTATTTAGTTACAGAAAATTAGCTATTTTTTA
Source organism: Thereuonema tuberculata (assembly GCA_023159025.1). Lineage (NCBI taxonomy): Eukaryota > Metazoa > Arthropoda > Chilopoda > Scutigeromorpha > Scutigeridae > Thereuonema > Thereuonema tuberculata. Next base: position 53,339,408 of record JAFIDM010005346.1, on the reverse strand, counting down.
TGGAATCTTAGCATAATTGTGGGCTCTTAAACTATCAAATAGCGAGGGATGATTGGATTAATATAAAACCTTCGATAAAAGAGCTTCTTATCAATTTCACTATTTTACGTTAAACTTGGGAAGACCAGTTGCTTTTGTTGTTTGTTGTTTACAAACTGAAATTGAAGCTTTTACGACATCTCTTATCATTAAATTCTGAATGGCCGATGTCTTGTTGTTAAGTCATTGAAGATAAACATAAATTCAGGATAATCAAGACAATTCGTAATAAAAATCCGAAAACTAATCTTTGGGGCATTGAAATTAGCATAGATGGCTGAACGAATTGCCGTAGAGACCCAACGCAACCCTGTGGGAGCCACAGTCGACATTTATTGCACTCATATCGCACATAATGTGCTAAAGCTGCTTTACAACCAAAACAATACATTCAGGAGCATTTCCATATTGATGTACTCATTTTACGATAGAAAGAAAGCACTAGAAAGCTTGTTTACTAAGATTGAAATATCCTTTTTTTAAAATAAATGTATCCTCAGTCTAAAAGAAAGTTATAAAATATAGCGATGTTGGTACAATAAGGCAGCAATTAATGGAAATTACTGCAAAGCTATACTTAATTATATTTTGTATCTAGAATAAATTTATGTTATGTATGAAAAAAGCATATAGGATATGATTTTGTCTGATTTGCTTTTTTTTTAATTAGAATATCTTACATCTTTATGCCAAGGTAATCAAGGCATCTCTATAGACCATTACTAGAAGGTACGAGATTTGTTTCTATAGAATCACCATAGTAATGAATTTCAGATAAATCAAAAGAAATAATCAAAATGTGGAAGATATTTCTGCTGTTTGTCCAACTTTGAATTGCCTTTTTTTTTAATGTATTCGAACTTTTAATGTTTTAGCCAGCATTTAATGTCCAGTTACAAAAAGTAAAGCATTTCATTGTGAGGATTAGATAATTCTGAACTATTATATATAGGTAAGAATCGATCGAGTCTTTTCTTGTAAGGTATCAAACTAAGCAATTGTGACAGAATTTAAGTATAAGGACACTTAACATATTTCCGTTTCCATCTGCTGTGTTCGGTGAAAGTTTAATGAATTAGGAGATTCTCAGGCTTCCCTGATCTATAAATTGTGCATTTCAATCCAAAATTCATTTTGAGTGTACGTAGTTAATGAGAATTACAAAGTACATTACGAGAATAAGAAAATATTCACTAGCTTGTTTATACATTTGCTGTACGGGCAGATTATCGATAACTCTCCTATGTTGACCTTTGTTGTTGGTTTTTTTTGGGGGGAAATAATGTTTAGGAAACTGTTCTAAATAAAAATGGTACTATTGTAAAATGCATAAAAAAAGGACGAAACACTCGTCCAAGACACTCACCGATGAAAATATCTTAGTGTCAACGAAATCTTATGTTACCAAAAAACCTTGAGGAAGTCTTTGAAAAATAAGACGAAATATTGGTCTGTGGTGCAGTGTTTTGGAGTTTTAATAAAGAGTTGTGATATCTTAGTGTCATTTATTTATTCCTTCATGTTAATTTGTGACAGCTTAAACAGTTTGTTTATGTATATGTTAAATCTGTTTATGATCAGGTTGGGTTCAGCTTTGGTTCTTTTTCTATTCAGATTCCTTTGAGCCTGACGTTTTCACTGGCCAGGATTTGAAACTTTACTTTGTTTTGATTTTTTAATTTATCAATTTATCAAAGCTCTTTAATAATGAGATTATTTATAATGTTAATTTGGAAGAATTTGTTGTTTATTGATATATGAAGATATGATGATATCAGGTGAAGAATTTTGTACTTTCAAGGATTCTAAATTAAGGTAAAGTTTAAAATTTTTTTTTCAAGGATTGGACATGTATTTCATTCAACGTTTGGATATTTATTGAAATTAGACAACAATTGGATTTTTATTAAAATTAGACAATGATTGGACTTCGGCATACTAAAAAAGAAGACAGTGACTTACTTTAAGAGAAATTTATTAAGAAAAAAGAAATTAAGACAGTAATTTATTTGAAATAATTTCAGCGATTGGACTTTAAGAAGACTTTTAAAAAAAAATGAGAGAGATGCATTCATTATTATTAATATGAGGCACGTTTTTGTTCATTTTTATTAGTATGAGTCATGTTTTTTTCTTTTTGTTAGTTTAGAATTCTTATTTTTAATTTAATTTTTGATTTTGGGATGGAGGGAGGTATTTCTAGAGATAGAAAATGATGCAAAATAGAGAGTTGAAGATCTTCGAATATCAATTTTTATTTTTTTTATTGAAAATTAGTTCGCAAGCTAGATATATGTGTGTGTGATCGTGTTAAGGAACTAAGCACAAAGTTTAACAACGATTTATCTATTTTTAACACTTTTTGTATTTTTTTGTGTACACCGATCACCTCACCTCAGCCACACAAAAATAAATTCTGCAAAAATAATGTGTTACATAATTTCCAAAAATATCTTGGCAATTCTGAAAAATACACCTTCTTTGTCCCGCTGACAGTGACTAAATAATTTTAAACCTATATTTAACGAATTTCTATACCAAAATAGATGTATGTGTTCAATTTTTATTTGTTTTGCTTGATAAACACTGCATAATTAAATTAATGTAACGGTGCTAAAACTTCTAAATTGATTTGTGCATTCTGATATTGGTTTCATTAATACTTACAACGCACAAATATAAATTACAATTTAATTTTTTATGAGTTATAGCTAAAAAGTAGTACGAACGGAGGTGAGAAATTGTGACGGAGGTGAGATAGCAGTTACAGAAGCGCAGGCGATCAGCCAAATCAACTTTAATATTACTAACTTAAGCAGAATTTCAGACTTGAGATAATTGATGTAACTCATGAACAAAATGTTACTGTTTGACAAATAATCTTTTTCCAGTTATCAAAGCAGCGCCGAATTCTTCCTGGGTACTTTGCTTCAGGTATTAAGTCAATAATCTTATTTTTGTTATAAATCGGCTTTACAAACTCAACTTCGCAAACCTATTATTGCCGACTGGATATAATGACCAAAGTTTTATTTCAATATTAAAAAGAAAATGTTGTAATGGCTAACGTAATTGTTCCATTTAACAAATTATAACTTACTGAATTACTAAAAACCTGTATTTCTGCCAAAACCAATAAATTTAATAAAAAACCTCGCGTAGCCGACATTAACGAACCCAAGCTAAACGATTATTATGCTTAAAAAAAGGACTTAATAGAAATTATGATTTTAATACGATTTGATCATTTATTTTGAAATTTCTGTCCTAAATCTTGCACAGTTCAGCAAAATGATAGAGCTCTGATTCATTCAATTTACTTTCCTTAAAAGTATATATTTTGTAATCATGCTTTATATAGATTGATTCCTTTACAAACACGTGAGTTTTTGGTTCACTCCACATAAGTCTCGCCTCCGAACAAGTAGTCTCACCATGGTCACTAAGCTAAATGTGACGGAGGTGAGAGTGACGGAGGTGAGAAAATGTTTATTTTATGGATCTCTTTGATCTATTAGCAGCAACAGCCGCTGCCATCCAATACAGCTATCAAGAATGTTTCAATTGTAATGGATTTAGCTCAATTTTTAAAAGAAAATCTTAATATTTCAACAATTTAGAATGAGAACGGAGGTGATAACCTATTTGTATATGCTGCATAAATTCGATTTTCAATTAGGAATCCTAACGAAATCTGTATTTATCGGAAGCAAAAGATGTGCTGGGTAGTTTGAGGAAAGGTGGCCATGACAATTGGACATCTCGAAAACCAAGACAGAAAGTGGTATCCCATATCACTTTTGCTATCTGCTTAGTGAGTCTGGCTGATGAGTCCACAAAATGGAAGAAACGGACATCGCAGATTCTCACCGATGAAAGCTCAGATATTTTCCATTTTAATATCATTTATTTATTGATTTATGTTATTGTGTCACGTTAAACCTTCAATTTATTAACCAGATTGTGTTAAGCTTTGGTTCTTTTACTTTTCAGATTCCTTTGAGTCTGACGTTTTCGCTGGCCAGGATTTGCAACTTTACTTTGTTTTGATTTTTTAATTGTTTTCTTTTGGAGGAAGGCCGCTTTCGGGAGCGATAGTGATTTCCCTCATTACTTTTGCACTACTTCAGCGTTTCATCTGATGAGTGGTCTGCTGACGAGTCGACAAAAAGAACTAAAATGGCCTTCCCCACTCACATATGAAAGCTTAGATACAGTATGTTTTAATTTAGTTTCATTTCTTTATTCCTTTAAATTATTTAAAGCATTGTAATAAATATTGTCTTAAAGAAAACTTTACGAACTTACAAATCTTTTATTATTTGAATGATATCAGCAGGATATCACTTGTAAATCAGCAGGATCACTTCTCTTTATCAGAAAGAAAACATTGTTTTTTCCATAAAAAAAAAAAAAATCCTTGAGAACTTGAGAAATGGGACTTTATACGAAATATAGTTGTTTTTAACAATTCATCAAAAACATCTTCAATAAGTAAGTTTTTGATGGAAATATAATTAAGTGCGAGGGAGGATAATTTTTGTTTTAATATTTTTGATTCTCATGGAATATTTAATACGATTATTTAAACAGACTAATATGGTATAATTTATATCTGTATTTATAAAAAGAAAATTGTATTTTTGTAAAATAATTATGTGCTTTGCAGAATGATAAATAGATATAGGATATAGGTAAGTAGGATATATGTAAGATTATTATATAGTTAATGTCTATGATGATCACTTTCATATGTACCAGATATAATTCACCGAAATAAAATAACTTTTATTTTTTTAATTATCATTTTAAAAGATAAGTAGACTTTTACATATTCGGTTCTATGCAGAATAGTAGATACAACAGAAAAGAAAGTACTATAGAATTTATTTAACTCACTTGAATCATTGCATTAAACAGTAGTTTGTTATCACACTTACGCAGTATCATCTGATATCCTTATCAAATTGGACAATAGTTGCTTTTAGCAATCGAGTATCTAGTGCCACTTTATGTGACAGGCAGGGCGATACCTGTCAAGCGCCCGGAATTACTTGTTTTGCAGCCTATTGTCACTGGGACTGCACTAACTGTTATATCGAGCTATGGTCATGATTTTTTTATTAGCCATTTGGCACTTTAACAGGGTTATTATCCTCTTCGTTTAAATTTCACCGTGTAACATAAACGTCCGATCAGACTGTCCATTACGTCGAAGGCAGAGACCGTGTCCTTGCTAAGAAATGAATGAATTTCTTAAGAGAGAGAGAGAGAGAGAGAGAGAGCGATAGTACTAAGTTAAAGATTGCCAACCACATTTCCCATTAACGGAAGGCAGAAAAAAACAGAATGTCGGAAGCCTATATCGACCGTGAGCTGCTTAGCATTTTATCGCGTCATCAAGAAATTAATTTAGACAAAAATCGATGTGACAATAATTTATAAGAGTATAATAAATGTAGTTGTCCTGCACTCAGTAATTAATGAAGGTTTTAACACTCTAATAACAATATTGTTATTTTCTTGTAGATTTCGAAATCATAAGATTTTAAACAGTGATTTCTTTAAACAAGGTAAGAAGGTTTGCAAATCTTTAGAGAAGTATTGATTTCCATTGTGTTTACTTAAGCGTTCGTTTTGTTAATACATAAACACCTTTTTTCACGCTGTTTACATTTTTTAAAACCTAAAGATCAATATGCAAAACTTGTTATGTTTCTGAGAAAGATGTAACAGCCGTTTTGATTATATTTTTCTGAAAATTTTCCCAAGAAAAGAGCAGATCTAATGTCAAGTTAATTTTTTTTTCTCTTTCTAAAAAAAAAACCTGAACGTTAATCTTAGAAATTAGATGATGAATGTGTAAGCAACTACTGGAAATGTGTCTTCAGTTTGGTTTTGATTTGGCCTTTTTTTTCAAATTACTCAGATTTGTTTTAATTATGAAAATCTTGTGAAATCAATACAAATCTCCTAGAAATGTCTTTAATGATTGTTCTTTTTAATTTTCGGTGAGGAAAAGCTAACACAAAATTTGTGTTTATTTTATTGTTAATTTCATATTCACAATTTCATATTACATGTTCTTGAAAACAAATTTTTGCTGAATAATTATTTGCATGAAAAATGGTATAAAAGACTATCTAACCGAAAACTAGTATTTCCACGTAGTAAACATTTTCTTGACGCTTTTTAAATATATAGTCACATTGACCTCTCGATGTCCTTGATTTATCTGTGTCTTGTCTGACAAGTGCCGTTTGTTTTGGTAGAATTCGTTCTTAATCTTTTTTGATTGTGTCCTTTAGCGGTTATAAAGAGGGTTCAGCGTAAGATTCTTTAAAGTCCACTATAGTGTTTTGCAAAACAAAAGGGTTTGCCATATATGGTCATTACATAGCGATTGATTTTGTCTGGAACAAACGTCACCAGTCATGACGTCATCAACTCGAAGTCCGAGCAGTCAGTCCAAGATGGCTTCGTTTTGTGATCGCATAAGCGTAACCAAGAAAGGACAAACTTTGCATAGCCAAGCAAGGGGAATAGTGTGGAACGTTTGTAATTATTTCAATTTGAATTATTTTTATGTATTCGTAACTGTAGAAAATACACAAACCAGAATGTTTTCGTAATATTTATAAGATTCACTTATGGATTTTAGCAGTAGATGGCGCAGTTACGTCCTGGAAACATCAATCTATAAAGAAGTTACGTCATCAAAAGCTCTTCTTTCATGAACTAACTATAGGATCACTTAAAGATGGCGAATGGTCTGCAACCCGTACACATATAGACCTCAGTTGTTGTTATTACAGGACTTGACATTGACTAAAAAGAAGTACTCAAGTAGGAAAGAAAATAAAAGAAAAACAAAGACTTAGATTATTTCTGTCTTACAAAATAAATTATTATAAAAAAAATATATTATAAGTATATTAGAAGCTTAAAATTATTTTCACCCGCAGAAAGAGACAAGGCAGTTTTTGTCCTCTTTTCATCAATGCAGTATTCTAAAACTGGGTGTACGTATAAATAACTGAATACAGCAAATCGTTTACAGAAACCGAGTTGTTCGGTCTAATGAAACTCGATCGATACTTTGTAACTGAGTAAAGCAAGAGCAGTCTGTCTGGGCACCTGATAAGTATTTTTATTATTACTTACATAGTATTTATTGTAAAGTACAACTTTATAACACTTTACAGTTATTCTACACCAGTATTTATAGGTTATAGCTGTGTAACTAATTCCTCATTACTCTTCAAAAAATATATCTCTGTTATTAAATTACTTTGTCCTACGAAAACTCACGGCTATTTCCGAAGAAAACCGAGTGTAGCTCTTAGAATTACGCTAATATGCTTGAAAGAATAATCAATGATGAATTACAATCCCGTTAACAACTTAAAAATATTCAATATTATAAAAGAATAACTACTTGAAATCCCGAGTCTGGTCGACAGTGTTAGGCTTCCTAGTATTGATTTAAGCAAATCTTCAATGTAAAATTCTAATTTTATTAAGATATATTCTCAAAAAAGTTTTTTTTAAAGCATTGTGGTTAAGGAAATTATTATTAATTTCAAGTTTTTTAAAAAAATGTCTAACATTTAATTTGCTTTCATTATCCTTTTGAACTTTGAAGTATTTAGTTTAACCTATGAAATTTAAGTTTTAAGTACGTAGTTCCGCTTTAGTCACGGCTAATTATCACAAAACCTTCTTGTTTTCAGATAACACATTCATTTCTTTAGTCTTAAAGTGATTAATTCACTAGACAACGAATGCTTGAATGCCCTTGAAGCGGTGATTCTGGCAGCACTGTTGTTTATATATTATGCAAACTTTATTTGAGAAAACTATAAAGCCACAATGAAAAAGACCATTAAATTTAACAGGCGGGTATTATCTGACTGCTAGCTTTATAGTATCTATTTCAAATAAAAAATATTAATCTCACGCTAATTCTTCTATTAAAACTTTCAAGTCTTGATCTTCAAAAACATTTTTTTCATTTTCACATTGCTATTTCAGCTGGAAGTTTTGATTTCTTTATTCGTACACATACCATTAAAGACTTCATTATGTAAAGTCGCTCATGAAATTTATTTACTGTATAAATTATACTGTATGAATTATATTCATGTTCTTTAATAAGATTAATGAGTTTGAAACTAAATTTTTATACCAGATAGTAGTACCATTGGATGTTTACGTTTGATTTAACATGTGTGACATTGGTTCCTGCTTGCTTTTTTAAAAAAAGTAATATTAACTGTTTATTTTCTTTGTGTTTTATTCTGAAGATAGATACCGTTTTAACGGATTTCTGAAACATGTCAATACTTTTTAATTTTTTAATTCTTTCATGTTTAAAGAGTGCGTTATTAGTCATTATTTGTACGTATTCTTTGCCGCACATTAAATTGTTTAATTAACAACATTAACATTGATTGATAAGTGTGGAGGAGGAAAAACCTGTTGCAGAGAAAATATTTCAAAATATCATTTGAAGTTGATGTTTGAGGTCCGTCCGTCTGTGATCATTATATTAAAAAAAATAGACATCTTAGAAAGTTGAGATTTAAGATGTAGGTGTAGATCAGGGATAGGGAAATTGCAGTTTTTTGTGATACTAAGCAGCCTTTCACATGTAATTGCAAATTCATTGAGACTTTTAGTAGCAAACTTATAAAAAAAAAAAAAAAACAGTAAAAGATTACATTGTCAATAAATTGAAAACTAACAACGTGCAAATAGTCAGAGCTGAACCTTCATGAGCAGACTATTCACAAAATCGATGAAAAAAGTCACTCAAATTTTTCTATTTCGATACAGTCATACCTTTACCATAACAACAGGGTTAGATTCGAAAACGTGTCTGCAAACTTATTTTTCTCTAAACAGAGATTTTCCATTCATTCCTATGCAATGTCCTAGATACGTTCTTAGAAAATTGATGTTTACTACTTTATAACTAAATATAAAGATTTTAGTATCATACACATATACAACACTCTAAATTTTCGATGCTGACATATGTGAATGTTGCAGCAAGCAACACAATTTGATGAAGTCTATACTACGTGGTCTTCGATGGCAAAATCATTGTCGTAAACTGAGAAACTACATAACCAGCTAAATTTTATATGTAAAATTCAGCAAATGAAAGTAATAGTTAAGGAATGAGCTGGAAGTCAAAAATAGTCAACAGAAGTATATAAATTGTCTTTTTTTATTTCCTTATGTTTTATTTAATGATGTCATGGTGGGCCCGATAGCCGAAGTGGTGAGGCCTGTAGGTTGGAGAAAGCGGGTTCGATTACCGGCCTCGTCGGAGGGCGGAGATTCTTTTAGCGCTCCATACTCTTCCAAAATGATCGTATGGTCTATCCAATACTCTGTAGAATGGGTGCCGGGTTTCTTTGCTGGGGTAAAAGCAGGCGAGAGCCGGGCTGGCCACCCGACCTTATCGAAGAATTGTTGGAGCCCTATGGACTTGTTGAGCCCTTGGGACAAACCTATCTAACGTACCATCTTACAATGCGGATTTTAACAAGTTGGCACACAATTATACCTCAGTTCTATTCGTGACTGGAATAGTGTTTTTTTGAAAAGAGAATGGTGCAACATTATTAAGATATTTTATTTATTTTATCTAAACTAAAATTTACTAAAATCTTAAAAAATTATTTAATATTATATTTATATGAATTTTATCAATTATCAGTATATATTATCAATATCAATTATCAATACATTTTATATAAATTATATCAATTATACTGTCCAGAAACGCAGCAAGCCACAAGCAAAACAAAATCAAATCAAATGTTTATAAAACATAATTATTAGTATTCTTGCTTCTGCTGGATCAAAGAGCAAGTTACATTTGTGTGCATACAACGTAGTATTTTTGGAGTTCTTGGGAGATCTGCCATTGAACATTAGTCAACAAATGTGCTTTCAACACGGTGGTGCACCCTCACACTTTGCACTTCGATCAAATAACATGGGGGGAAGATGGATAGGCCGCGGTGACCCAAATGCTTGACCTCCTCGATCGTCAGATATACCTCCAATCGACTTTTGCCTGTGATGCCACATGAAGAATCGTATTTACGAGACCCCCTGTAAAGTCGGAAGAAGATCTGCTTCCATGGGGCACAACAGATTTAGCACACCTGGTATTGTTGAGCGCATATTCTAGAAAATATTTCGCAGATAGAATGTCTGCAACGAAGTTGGGTGGTTGCCACATCTAGCAGCTCTTGTAGTAGATCAAGATGCAATACCGAACAAACAACTGGAAATTTAATACAAAAATGACACCTAGAAATCCTATTAATATAATAACATTCCTTTAATTCACACAATATTTCGTCCTTATTTGCGAAGGACTTCTTCAGGTGCTATTAGAGGACAAGAAACTAGTCTCCTTTCTCTACATTTCATAAGGATTAACAATAAAGAGGTTTCTTGTCCTCTGGTACCACCTAAAGAAGTCTTTCGCAAAGAAGGACGAAATATTCTGGGAGTTAAAGGAGTGTTATTATATTAATAGGATTTCTAGGAGTAAATTAATTACAAGATATATTAAAGATGCTTATATAAAAAATGATACCTGCTTCATGACCTCACACGACATGATATCGGAGAAAACATCTTTTCTGTACAGGAAAATTTGAGACATATTTTTATTGAAAGTGTCATTCACGTCAGTAACGCTCTTTGACCCAGCAGAAGCAAGAGTATTTTTTATTACGTTTTATAAACATTTTCTTTTGCTTGTGGCGCACAGCATTTCCGGACATGGAGTTCCTATTCAAAATGTTATCTGTTCAATCACCTCTATAAGCCCTGGGAGTTTGTAACAAATTTTGAAACCACCCTGTATACAAAAGCATAGAAAAATTTGAATTAACCATTCAATCATTTTAAACTTTTATTATTAATAATATCTCTATTAAACAATATTGCTTAATATATCACTGAAGAAAAAAATAATTAGCGAAATTAATTCAAGAAGGAATTAAATCAAAGCAGTTCCACAGACTTTAATTTAGTCAAAAGATAACCTTGATGAAATACTGAAAGGGATTCTGAAATGTACGAATTAAAGTCCAGGACTTCCAATTATTTCTTACCAAAGGAATTAGTTGAAAAGATTTAAAAATAAACCTAAAACCAATTAGGAAGTTCATTAAAGAATTTTTGCAAAACAAAACAGACGATATCCTAAAGTTATTATGAAAAGAGAAACTCATTAAAAAGAAATGGAATAAAACATGAGGTTGAAACAAGGAGATGCTTCTTCATGCACAGAATAATTTGGCCAAATTTAAAATCGTTGTAATCTTTTATGAAGTTAAAATGTCATCCAGTTAAAATTTCTACTTTGTAAATGTTCAGGTTTACTCGTTTCTGACTTGTTTCATGAAAAGTAAGTAGATTTTTATAGATTCAAAAGTAATGTTTCGTGTTTAATTAAAAACTACAAAAACAAGAATATTTTCAACGAGAAAAAATAATTAGTGCTGTAATTTTTCTACAAACTTTTAATAACTTATGACTTATTATAGAGTTTGTCAATTATTTCAGGGCCCAGCAGGGGCGGTCTGGCATACTTGGGGGCCCTCGGCTGGAAACGAATTTGGAGCCCTTTAAGGCTTTACCATTTCTCTGGCGAACGTAACCAGTACATGATTTACCGGGAAGGAGACAGAGACGACGCTAGGAGGGTGCGGGGCCCTAAGATGAATTTTGCGGGGCCCTTGACTTACTTGACAACCAAAAAAAAAAAACAGGGCAATCCTATCTTAACAACCAAAAAAAGACAGGGCAATCCTATCTTAACAACCAAAAAAAAAAGACAGGGCAATCCTATCTTAACAACCAAAAAAAAAAAGACAGGGCAATCCTATCTTAACAACCAAAAAAAAAAGACAAGGCAATCGGGAGCCCCCCTGGGCTGGGGGCCGTCGGCGATCGCCGACCTGCCGACCTGGCCAGACCGCCCCTGGGGCCCAGGTACCAAACGCATTATGGTCAAAATCATACATTTTTAGCCAAAACTATCGCGAAAATAGCACACGATTCCATATTTCTACCTTTTAAAAATGCCATACACACAGTTATTAGCGTTACTCTTCGGGTAAATCAATTTAACAACATCTATTGTTTCTAGCTCTACCCAAAAGTTTAGCAATGAAGTTTAGAAAACATTCGCTCTATGAAAACAATGTAATGCAGAATAGTTCTATGCAGATGATTAAATCAGAAAAGTAGGTTACATAAAATATACACTTAATTATAAAATAATTGTGTCTATAAATGATAGGCTAATTCATGTATTTTTATTCGTTAAGACCTCAGCTCGGGCCCCTTTGACGGCCGGGCCCGTGTGCTGAGGGACCAACTGACACCCCCTTGTGGGGCTCTGACAAACGAATGATACTCTATTCGTTATAAGCCAGTTAAGTTTTATTTTCATACATGAATTTGACTTATCTTGCTCGTTTTTATAACTTTGGAGTCTATTTAGACAAGAACGCCAGCTGGAACGAATCAGGAGCAGCAAGATACTACAGTCTTTGTTTATGACTAAAAGTAAACAGATTAAATGGACTTACGTCATACAAGGACGTTTATATAGACAAGGACTTTTATATAGACTTTATATAGACGTTTATATACACAAGGACTTTTACATAGACTTTATTTTCACAGGCTTAATTTGGAAAATGTTTATCAGCATTGTACTAAACTCAAATAACATTCACGAAGAATTACAGAACTTTTATCTGTTATTAATTTCAGATTATTACACTTAAAACATATGATTGAAATAGGCTACTTCTAGGTTTTGCATTCAATTACTCGTCAAAGCCAGTAGAAGATTTACATAAACGTTTTTCTTAAATGTTTGTAAATTGATACTGAAAAATTAAATCAAATACTGATAATCCTCCAGTGATTTAGGCGCTGGAGGAGCCAGTGTTCAATTCCAGGCGGCGGTCGAGGATTTTTTCCCACGGTTATTTCTCCTCCAGGCAGACCATCCAATATCTGTCAAATGGTATCAGGTTTCTTACTCGGACGAGCGTCGGACTGACAAGTCCCGTTGGTCGACAATCGCTCGGAGTCTCTCTGTCACCCCACGGCCTACATGGACAGTTGCGGTACAGTTTAACTGTAATTTTAATCCTGATTTTTATTCAGACCGGGAATCGGGAAATTTGTACTAATTTCATAGCTACATTTTTTTTCTTGTTTAGAACATTATTAATAACAGTTAAAGTTACAAACACTTTCTGTCAATGTAAAGACCATAAAATTACAAATGCATGTTGAAATGTAATTAAAAGTAAATACAATGTGTGTATTACTTCATTGTGAAAAAAAAATTGCTTAGTTTAATTTGAAACCGAGATATAAAGCTAAAACATTTATGCCAACAATAGAATTACGAGTTGCATTATTAATTAAATTATAAATCAAATATCGTATATTGATTAAAGGAATGTGTTAATAACAATAAGTAGAAAGTGATATAAGTTAGTGTTAGATTTCTATGAATCGTTGTTATGTGGTCATCAGTAATATAAGGTGTTTATAATTAAAGTTCACATTTCGAAAGTCTGTAACTGGAAAATCATTCAGCGGAAGACTTCATATTTCACATGAGGACATCCTGGGCGATGGAATTTTGTTTGGCGCAAAAAAAAAAATACTTTCGAAGATGGCCACCATGGTAGTGTAGTGATACTGTAGTGAATGCAGAAGATTCGTTTTTTGTTACATAGGGACATGTTCGATATGGTTTCCCCGGTATCAGCAACGTCCTGAAATCGAAACATCGAATGCTCACCTATAGTATGTAGAGTCACTCATACTATATCGCGCGTAATTCTGGTCGTCAGGTCCCCAATGTTGGTTAGGTGTCGCGAAAGACAAGGACTTTCAGATGCACCCACATCCAAAAGTCGAAGGGTTGAGATCCGACGAGCATTATACAAAATGACCATATTATACGAAAATGGCGGCTGAGGATTCTGTCATCGGTAAAAAGTAGCCCGAAGCTTACAAGGGTAGCGATGTGAGGTGGGTCACCATCCTGCAAGAAAACCGTTCCATCGTAGCATTGATGCTGTTCAAGTGTGGGAATCACGTGGAGATGCATAAGGCAGGCAGGAACTGTGTAGGTGATGGGATCTTCAAGACCGACCTCTTCGAAAAAGAAAGTTCCGACGATGAATGAGGATGTGAAACCACATCAAACGGTGATCTTTGGTGAATGAACTGGCAACTGTCATCAGATATGTGAGTTAGCAGGTGCCAAATTTTGCGTATTCACATCGCCATGCAGATGGAAATGAAAATTGTTCCATGGCCAGTCGACTTCCAGTTCAGTTTGAAACTGCAGAGCAAATGTTTCACGTTCATCTCAGTCGGAAGTCAGTAATTGCTGAACATTGCAGCACAAATTGTGTCGAGAACTTTGCGAACAGAGCTGATGGGTTTGTCTAATGACCGTGCAATACGCCGTGCACTGATGCTTCCCACGACATTTGTCATCCTTTCTTCTTCCACCGCTTTGGCTACATCCTCCACTGGCTAATGGTCGAAAGTTTTCCATCTTCTGTCAGGCTTTATCTTTAAGGAACCTGCCTCTACAAATTTCTGGATATTTTTCGAACACCATTTGTCGTCATTGTCCCTTTATTGTCCAAAATTTTCCCAATGCTGTTAATGCACAACTGTTATTGATAAAATAGCGCAAGAAATGCGCGATCCTTTGGTAACATTGTCATTACACAATGAAGTGATGCATTCCACACCTGTCTTTATAGGCAATTTTCAATCCCATGTCAAGGCCAGTATTGCAGCGCCATATATCGTCCTAGTGGCCACCTTCGGAAGTTTTTTTTTTTGATCCAAACAAAATTCATCGCCACGGGCGTCTCATGTCAAATATGAAGTCGTTTCGCTGATTTGTTCTCCAGTTATAGTTTTCGAAATGTGAACTTCAATCGTTTAGGTTGTGCAGGAATGCAAGAATGAGTAGTTTTAATTGAAATTCATTCTATGATGATCTACAAAAAAAGCATGCCTAAGTTTCATTGTTTGCCATTCACAATATCTACTGAAATTTGAAACTAATGTTTTTTGCTGAAACCCTAGCATCAATACCATCTGCAAATTAGCTACATTTGTATTCTTCTAGGTTTTTATTTTACTAACTACTTGCCTACTTCTGCCTATCTGTTTTTGATTTCTCTACGTAGAATTTTCTTAGTAATATTTCTGACTTATATCTTTAAAAATTTATTTTTACATATGAAATTGTTATAAATTTAATTTAAATTTAGATTTTAATAAATCCAGACTGTAATTAAACAGTGGAATGATAGCCATCACAGCTTAAAAATATTTAAGTTATATCAAAACACCAAGGCAAGCAAACGAAAATAAAATAAAAATGCTTTTAGAAATGAAAAATGTATAGGTAACGACAAGAGAGTTTCGACCTTGTGAAAACATGATACCGCTACGGGTCAACACCAAGTCTGTAATGATCGATTATTCAATTGAGCAGGCCGAAATTTCTATCCATAACTGTGTTTTTAATTTCTCAAATACATTTTGCTTTGAAATATGTTTCACTGGTGAACCATATGTTTCTGGTGTATCATAATATATATCAATCATAGCCTCCTAAATTTTGCATTTTTCGAATATAAAATATTAAATATTATTTATAAATATTAAAGTAGAATATCAATAAAATCAAAGTTGATTAGCTTTATAAACAAATTTCAGAACTTTAATTATTTGCTTTAACTCAATGCAATCAACGTGAAATATTCACGAAGTATAGTGTTAATTCCCAAGTTGAATTTAAACATTAATTAGGAGTAAAGTTATAACAATACATAAATATTCAATTATTTCTCATAGAATCTACGTCCATCAGTTGAAAATTGAAATGAGATTCTGCATAAATCGATACATGAACGATTTATAAGTAATCAGCATATCTCTATGAAGCAGTCAAATGACGATCATTAGAACAGATTAACTCATGTTTTTAGAATTTAATAAACATGGACTTTTGGAAAATTTATCACCAATGAATCTTTGATGATTACAGATTCAATATCAGCTATTATTTAAAGTATCGATGATGTTATTGAATGTTTGTATCACAGCATGTTTATATCCTTTCCCTCTATAGCATAGAATCATCCCTGAAGAGCGTTAGTTGTTGCATCACATTAACAATGTGAGCTGTAGTCAAATCCAAAAATAATTGGGCTAAAAGATTAAAAGATAATCTTGAAATAAATTTTCATCTTTTCTACGTCATTAATATTTATTTGCCTTAATGAAGGCATTTTGCAGAAGTGCATAAGTTAGTAGTTTTGGACTCCAATCTATAAACTGAACTAATTTTTGTTACTATAAAAACTAAATTTATTATAAAATAGATATCAAATAGAGTTTTATAATAAACTTCTTTTACCTAAATTTATTATGTTTTTTTATTGTATTTTTACAATAATTTATGTTCTTGGGTCAAATATCTTTTGAGGTACCCTTAAGGCTGACCAAGGTTTTGTATTCCACATTTTGTTCTTGTTTTAGTTTTTGAGGGGGTCACTATTTCCATCTCGAATGCCTTATTCTTCTCTTCGTTCGCCTTTCGAGTTTTGCATTGGCTGAGTAGCCTGGCTGAGGAGAGCCCAACAAGCTCGAAACGGCCATCTTAGGGTCTCACTTTGACTCAAAAGACATCCTAATTTTAATTATAAATTTATTGCTTTTTCTTTTACCCTTTAAAGGTTTGTTATTTTTTTTTAATGATTTATGTTCTTGTGGTCAAATACATTATGAGGTAAGGCGGCCCAAGGTTTTGTATTCCATATTTAGTCCTTGTTTTTTATTTTCTTGTTTTCAGTTTTTGAGTGGTCACTGTTTCCATCTCGAATGCCTTTGTATTAAATTTTTATCAAAAGCAACACGTATTTAGTAACTTTCATCCACCATTAAAATATAGCTTCTTCCTTCCTTTTATCGAATTTGGCCAACTAGGGACCACGTAACTAGCTCAACCTGACAACGTCAGGGCGAGGCTAGTGAAATTCAAGAAAGGGGGGACGAGAATTATATCCCGTCCAGGATAACCCTGAGATAGTAAGTCCCAGGTGGGAAACAGACGAAACACAGAAGAAGAAAGAAACAGCCATGCCACCACCGGTATTCGAACCCGGGTACTGGCGCATCGGCCACAACGGCAGCCCGCCGGCTAAACCGCACGGCCACGCCAGCACGGCAAAATTTAGCTTCTATTATAAATAATTTTAGTGTTACAGTCAGTGTTGTAGTTCAACGGCATCAAATTTTGACCGTTTATTGCTTTGTCTGTTGCTCCTTGCATTCTGGCCAGATACGTGACAAAATCAATAGATAACATCTTATTAATAATCTAATCTTACCTCGAAAATTTCAATTCGTAGATTTTGAATTATTGTAGATAGATATCCGTTTTTCTACTGAAAATTCGATTCAGTAGAAACTTTTTCTTTCTGATTTGAAAAGCCCCTGCTTTTCAAATATTAGACAAATCTAAAATATCCTCCACAGTAGGAAAAAAAATCAACAAACTTAATATATGGTTATATTAAATAATAAAGAAAGAAAGCATTATATAAATAATAATTTATTAAATTACTTGAAAATAGTTAGAAAAGTAATTTTATGCTTTAAAGTATTCAAGCAATGCTAAGCCAATTTTGTCTGTGTGAACTGGAACTCAATTTTTCACGGTTTACCTGCTTCATACGAACCTGTCGTTGTTAAAGCAATAATAATAAACATTAACTTTCGTTTCAGTACAGTTACTGATTTTAAATTTTCTTTTGTACTTATGATTTTAAATTTAAAGACATCCATTTATATTTATTGTGAAATCATCATCACCATCATTCTCGTACACTTTATACTCGTCGTCAAAGTTGTTGGCAGTATCGTTTCCATAGTAATTCCATATTGTTGGCAGTATCCATAGTAACTCCATATTGTTGGCAGTATCCATAATAGACTTTTTGTCAAGATGCTTAGTGTTCTTTGATTAGACGAAAATTTTCCCCAGAACAAAAGGTTCGTCTTATTGGTCTTACCAAAGAATGTTGACAAAAAGACTACTATAGAAACTAAAATTCTTACCAAAGAATGTTGACAAAAAGACTACTATAGAAACTAAAATTAAGTTTATATATTTTTATCTTGAAAACTGGAATTTCATATAAAAAGAGCGTTTTATTTCTTAACCTACATTCCTAATTAAAAGGATGCTCAATAAATCTGTACTTAAATCTTAAAATAAATACTGATTTACGTAATGAAAAATAAAAAAAACAACAAAACGTGGAAATAAAACCCTTGGGCAGCTCCACAAAAGCAAATTTTGGTCATAAAGCAAGAAAAAAAAAACCTCTAATGCCTAAACGGAAATGGAAACAAATCATCATAAAATGCTAAGAGGAAGAATCAAAGGATATGTTTAACGTGTACTGTAGAGTATTGATGACATAAATAGAGCCGTACACCTGTTTAATACTAAGAAATT
>JAFIDM010005346.1:53274049-53291831 GCA_023159025.1 Thereuonema tuberculata | reverse complement strand
TTGTAACATTGTGCCTTCGTTTGTTTACTTATTTCTTTGATCATGTTTTTTTTTTGTTTTTTTTTAGAGAATTAAAATAAAGAAACATACTAGAAGATCAATGGTAATATAGATCTAAAAGCGAAAATTTTAATGTTAAAAATATTTGTGTACATGACAATAAATTTCAAGATTCCTCCGTTAACATTTGGTCATATCTTTTCGTAAGACATTTATAAGGACTTAGTGTCTTATTTATTGTCTAATTACTCCTTTACAAAAAAAATTTAAAGAGAATATTTGCACTATTTACCAATAGAAAAGCATTAGAAAAGACCAAAGATGTCTAACAACGAATCAATTTAATTTTGTAAATAGACTAGCAAAACTGGGATCACGTGATGTTGGGTTCTGAGATAATTTTCTCACAACCCGCGGGCGAGTCTCGGAGACCTCATGTTTGAACGTAAGTCGTGTGACGTCCGGTTGACCTAAGAAGATAACAATGAAAAATGTGAGCATTTCGGAGACCGTCTCGGAGATCCGGGATTCTCCGGACTTCTCCGGAAGTCCGGTTGACCCACATACAAAAAAATGAATATTGAACATTTGCCACTCTATTTGTATTTCTCTGTCTTATGGTTTCGCAGAAGATAAGACTAGAAAAAACTTTTCTTTTATATTTATTGTATGCACGGATTTGCACGCATTTTTGATATGATTAAATTTAATCGGCCAGAAACAACCTAAGTAACGCGAATCTAATTACTTTTTTTCAGAAAATGGAATTTCTATTTCATTATACTTTTCATTAATCACGACTTAAACAAACAAAAAATAATAAAAAGCATTAAAAAAAAAAATTAAGTAGGTCAAGTTCGTTCAGGAACTTTAAACTTATATATTTACAAGATACTCATAAAGTAATTAAATTTTATAGTATTTTTTTTTTTTACTAGTTATTAGTTACGGTACATTACGAATTTTTAGCGACCCATTTGGGAGCTATCACTGTGATATGGACCAAAATCGGTAGCTGTGCGTTTGTCCTGTCTGTCCTCCCCTAACAATTCCCGAACGGAGGGTGGGCTCGACAAACGGATTTCACCAGAGATCCAAACACCATAGGAATGGGATATTTTTAGGGGCCAATGCTCTTCCATGTTCGAGATATTTGGCATCGTTGTCATTGTACCCCTCCTCCTAACAATTCCCGAACGGAAAATCGGATCGACAAACGGATTTCACCATCGTGTTGAGACGCCCAAACACCATAGGAATGGGGTATTTTCTTTGGCCAACGCTCTCCTATGTTCGAGATATTTGCATAGTTTTCATTGGATTTCCTTTACCTATTAAATGTTAGAAATGCAACCAATTGATTCGAGTTGTCAGCTATAGCTTGATGCTTAATGTCTCAGACTGATACACTTTTTTTCTCCTCTTAATCTTTTTTTATCAATGTCCACGTGTTTTTTTTTTTTTTTTTTTTTTTTTTTGGGGGGGGGGGGGGGCTTGTTCTTATTTTCCTATTTTTTTTTTAATTTCTTCCTTATGCTAATGTACTTTTTTTTTTTATTATTATTTTTTTATTATTATTATCGGTCGCCTTTAAATTTATGCTTTAGCACAAAATTATATATATTAACTTTTTCTATTTAATAGTATATGAAATTTGCGATAATTTCCTTGTCTAATTGCCTAAAATCTATATTTTTTTTTCCTTGAAAAATTCTTGTTAGTTTTTGTACAGTAATAACTTTTAAATTATTTCAGATTCATTATCAACCAACTTAAAGTTGTGCGAACGAGAAATAAAATAAAACCATTAAAACTGTAAAAACATCTTCATTGGCTTCGGTTCCAAGGACCATGATTAAGAACTCTCTGAAAAGAAATGAATAATTACATCTTTTTCGGTAGAAATAATTTAGTTCCTAAGATAATTTTTTTCTCTTAGCTCTGTAAACTTAATGGGAATCTGATTATCAAATTAGTTTTTAAATGAATAAAACTGGAACAAGATTAGTAAAAAAAAAACTAATTATTCTGAATATGAAAATTGTTTCAAAATTTCCTAATTGTAGAGTTATTAAATCAATTATAAGCAAAAAAAAAAAGATCTAGAATTTGATTAAAAATTAATCTCTTTTGTTGACCATGGCCGATGAACGCTACGGAATTCAGTACTGTATTAAAGAAAGCACACACACAAAAAAATGAAAAACGTAGATTATCGATTACTAATTCCATGTATGCTCAGCGACCTCTATTGCAAAGTATCATAACTATTTTCTCCATTTTTGCAAATCAGAAGAGAACAAGATTTTCGATATTTCTTTTTATTCTTTGCATCTTTAACGTACCTATGTACTGTTATTACTATTTTTATATTATTCAAATTTTTTATAAATATAATCCATTTTCAAAAGTGACTTCGGACGAGGAAAAAAAAAATGCCCGTGCGAGAAAAACGAACTGCGGTCGCATCACTTTTCGCTCGTTGACAATTCTCTTCAACATCAAATGGGACAAATTTGTAGCATTAGCCTTCCTAGTAATTCAGAAATACTTATTCCATCATCCTGACTCTTAAAATAGTAGAAAACGTTGCAAATTATATCGCTAATTGGCTGTGCAGGCCTTACAGTAACTTGTTCTTATGAAGCCGCCATATTGCTTCCAATAAGTTCCAGGATCAACTAAGTGATCCCTTTTTCGCCAAATTTGTCGATTTGTTTTCTCTGTCCGTACTTTAGTAATGGTGCGTGTAGGTACAGCAAAATTTTATTATAAACCTCTTAAGGAAATGACACAGAAAATAATAATTTAAATTCTTTCAACCGTCAGAATGCGGCAAGAGACTGATTATTGTTCATTTCATTTATTGCATCGTCATCCCTTACACTTATTACGATGAAATAGTCACATTTAGAGGCAAAATAGGAATGTCAATGGGCTGAAATTCTTCAATTACTACAAAACTCCATAATCTCCACAATCTCTAAATGGCAATATTTCGTAAGACTAATCGTCTTACTTTTTCAAGCCCACTTACTAACACCATGGGAAGAGGGAACCATTTCTCTCCTTCCCTGATCAAAATTAAAATAAAATAAAATCATCACAAACAAGAATTCTAAATTAAACAAATAAAACATGAATTATATTAATAATAAAAACGTGAATCATATTGATAATAATGATAACACTTCCGTTTCATTGTTTTCATAAAGGCCAAGTCTTCACTGTCTTATTTTTAATATTTTCTTAATTTTTCAGTAAATGTCCAATATTTGTCTAAATTAAATCATCTTCTTTCAGTATATGTTCAATTTTTGTGTAAATTTAAATAATTAAATTTTATTTGTTTAATTTAGAATTCTTGTTTGTGATGATTTTATTTTATTTTAATTTTGATCAGGGAAGGAGAGAAATGGTTCCCTCTTCCCATGGTGTTAGTAAGTAGGCTTGAAAAACGATTAGTCTTACGAAATATTGCCTCGTAGAGATTGTGGAGATTATGGAGTTTTAAAGTAATTGAAGTTAATAAAAGGCGTTTATGAATGGCTCAAATTCTCTTAGTTACCGTTACTGCTGCCCGCGGTAGGCCTCATTGCTTCTCATACTTTCTTTATCCTCGTATTTCACTTCACCATTTATACATCTTGATTCTAAACGTTTTCCTATTTCTAAAGCTGAACGCGCAAATGATAAAGAACAGACTTCTGCGTTTGGTGGCTAGTTACGATTGGCTCGCATTCAGGTACCTCTCTGAAACCGGAAAAGGAAATTCAACTTTCCCACAATTCATCAGTTTTCGCGGCAATGGATCTTCTCAGCAACAATGAGAGATTATTTGGAAACTCTTTATTTATATTTATAGTAGAGGCTGGAGTAAAACGAAAGAAGGTTGGGTGAGTGTTTGTGATATACTTCAAACTGGACAAGCATTGCCAGAGCCACGATTTGTATGTTCTAGCGGGAATATAAATAAAAAAAGGTTTACTGTTAATTTTTTTATTTGCAATAGAACATTATAGTCCAAAATAAACAGTTCATTACAAATTGAAACAAAGAATTGAAATGCAACGTAGAATTAGGATTTACACTGCTTATTTTAGAAATCGTAGATAGTGATTTTGTGATAGTTTCTTTCTTTAGTTTTCTATCTTTATTTTGATTTAGCAAACTCTTAAAGCTATCTTATCTTTTATTACCCATGTTTACTAAATATCTTTACTCTAAATATCTATAACTAAACGCGTTTTAATTTTCACTCAAAAATTTTAAAAAGAAAACATGAATCGAGCGAGGAAATGACTGCCAATTTCCTCGTTTGAGGAATGCAAGTGCTTCGTGATTGGCTGTCTGAAAAACGTTTGTTTCCGCCACTCTGATTGGTTCCCATTTTAACAAAGAAAACGATATGATTGGCGTGACGCTTTGTTCGCTTGAAGTCCGTTGAATCCGCGTCCGTTAAACTTAGAAAGTTGCTATGTTTCCTGCTATTGTAATCCTGCGGGATTTCACATCACAAACTGACAGTGAAGACGCGAAAGTCTGTAGAAGTCCACAGGTGTCCAATTGTCCGTTGCGAATGGGCTTTGGCATTAATATGTCTGATTTCGTTTCTATTTCATGTTACCAGTCTTGACCAGGACATGCGCAGTAATGTCAAAAGTTCTCGACCCTTATTGGATACAGTCAATTAGTCTGCGATCATCAATTAAATCGCCCAGACTAATATCCATCAAATTGCAGATAATCAAGGTAGAAAAAATAAGAAGTTCGAAAGACAGTAAACCCTATTTTCCTTAAAATGCTATTTCTTAAAATTTCTCTACTTTTTTTTTGGTCAAAGTCGCGTAATTGTGCAAGTCATGCAAGTTTCGAGTTTTCGATAAAACCGAAAAGCCTACGATTGTAGTTCAATTATCTACTTAATGTAAACAATGCAAAACTTCCATTTTTGGATTAATTTTTAATGTATTTCCTAAAAGGTTTAAATATTTATTGTTTAAGACAATGACATAGAAATAGATAGAAAGCCATTATTTAAGATTCCATTGCTTTTCTATGGGAGTTTTTGTCGCCTACTAGCGCTAATGTTTCGACATTTGGAAAAGATTTCAGATATAAAAGTCAAATCGTTGATAGTCCTCGAATGTACTTATTATTAAGATTCAAGATCTATCCAGTGATTCCAAAGTTTTTTTAGGAGGAAGGATACCTACAGACTGGCTGATTTGAGAAGCCTGAATTTGTTAATAGAAAGTAAGCTGAGAACAATGAGAGTGCTTAGAAGAAGTTACTTCAATTAGTTAAGCTCCGGCATTTGCTCTAAACTTGTATTTTTGTTATCTATTTTACTAATAGATAATGAGGCAAAATAAACTCATCGTCAACAGGTTTTGCAATAAACTTTTTACAGCTTTTCGGACATTAGTATAACTACAAAAAAGTAACAACAAAGTCAACCTATCAGAAATGCAATTTGCTTTGGTTATGTTTGTGCCGACCTTGTTTATTGTTTGATTTAGTCTAATTCTGCGGCACGTTAAATTTATTTCAAAGTCAACCTCTGTTTGGCGCAGCTTAGCCACAGCTGCTTTTGCGCCATTAAAACCTAACCAACAACAACAATCAACCTCTGTTCACAGATTTTAGTCTTCTGATAAGGTCAGCAGATTAATATTCCCGTTTTGTCTGTCCCGTAGACAAGTATCATTAAAACTCATTAAATTATCATTAAAACTCATTAAATTATCATTAAAATCTCATTAAATTATCATTAATCACAACAATCACAACAATTGCATCTTTTGCATGCGCAACAATCACATTTATAATAATAAGCAAATTAAAGCAATATCAATTATATTTTCTTATCAGAAATTGTCTTACTAATCGCTTTCCCTACCTTGTTTAGCTTAAAACTGGAACGTGAATTCAAAGTTTCTTTTGTGATAATTTCTGTAAATTTTGGGCTTCTCATCGTAAAACTAAACTTAACTTCGGATGGCTAAATATAAAACTTTATTTTTAAAGTATTATGAACAAATACTATTCACAAATCTTAAGGTGGTTGACCTTTAAGAAATACATCTTACCGTGGTGGATGCGGACAGAGATAATTTAATTACCAACTTGAACTGTTTCAATTTCAGCTAAAACAATAAAATTACAAATAGTAGAAGATAACTTAAGGAGACTGTTTCAGTAACAATGGTAACTAGACATTGGTGTCAATTCTGAGTCGGTACTGAACGTGAAGAACCACTGATTTAATAAAAAGTGTATCTAAAGTGAAACACCAGTTGTGACCCTGTTTTAGCCTTAAAAGCACTTAGTGTTCTAAAACACAATCCTGGGATAAGTAAGTTAAAAGACACAAATTAACATCTTAATGGAAGTGCAATGTTCACATATTCTCTAAGGAATATTCTCTCCTCTCTACCTTACAACATTCGATGCAGAAATTAGAGGACTGAAAAGAAACTAAGGAAAACAAGAACTTACAAAATCAAACATGTATTCAAAGTAAAATTATAATATAAGAATATTATAATACCTTGTGTGAACATACAAATAAAGAATGTGCTTTAGTATCCATTATAGGAAGGAGTTGATTGTGGGGAGAGGAAGAAATGTCAATTTTTAGGAATTGAGAGGAAAGAGTTGGAAATCTGAAGAAAAGTGCTTATGTTTTAAGTTGAAGCGTGAATAAGCATCTAGAGTTTTTAAGGAAATCTATGCAGTAGCTTAAGCGACAAACAAAAAAAAATGGAAATTCACATATTAACTACCTTAAACTAAAAGAAGGGAATGTACGGCTTTTTTATACCTTATTTTTCTTAAACTTAAACCTTAATATTGATAAGTCTTTGTCACAACTTCAAAAAACGTTAATCTGAATGAAAACATTTGAATAATTTAAGAAGAATTTTCTAAATAGCAAGACAATAACCAAAAAACCACTAAGTTAAGTACAGGAAAATGCAGATATTGTAAAAGGATTCAATTGCTACGGTTATCTATGTCTATTTTGCTGAGAATATAGGGTTAAGATTGGCAATTGCAACCAACGTTTAATGGGACTCGTTTAATCGTTGATGTTCGAATTGAAAATCGCGTGACAGAGAACTATAGTACTGAAGGCTTAATGTGTGTACAGTTATTAGATCTCAAAACACAAAAACTCAGAAACAAGGAGTTCCTGAGAACAAGTTTTGAAGTCTATTTTCTTTAATACTTTTTTTTTTTTAAATTCTTGGTTTTCTTTTATCTTTAGTCATTAAAATCAAACAAACTAAAATCTCTTAGTTATTTTTTTAAATCTGTTAAGTATATACAGTCAGGAGTTTTTTCATTTTAAGTAACGAATGCATGTAATTTTAATCATAAATCAGCTCAGGCAGAAATTAAGAGGATGGGTCGCTGAGACAGCTGGTCTTTACCAAAAATCAACAGAAATATTTCTTATAAATTCATACACCCCACTCTTAGAAGTTGAGCATAGATGGTCAATTAGTTTTTGAATTATAATGATTACTGTGTTTGAAGAACTTAGTTATTATCGCTTTTTTTTATCTGTTTGTCCTTTATGTATCAAAATCAACTGGAATCAGTCCCATGATAACTTTAATTTACATGTAAAAATTTCACCTTGTCAGGATTTCTAATTTTTGAATTATTGTGATGACAGGCGGACGTACAATGGATGGACATAATTGGCTGTAACTGTGCATCTTAAGGTATAATTTATTTTATTACTTACTACACTAACTACTTACGTCAAGAAAAATAGCATCAACGTTTAGAGAAACGTATTCTAATAATCAAATATTGCTCTACTGTATTTTCGTTTCTTTTTTTCTTTTTTTTTAATTTTACATTATTTCCCATTCAGTTTTTGGTAATAATTATTTTGATTCAAATTTCATTATGAATGGGAAATTTATTTATTACTTATTTATTTATTTTTTTTTTTTCCTTTTTAATTTTTTCCCCTTGTTTTTATTACATTTTTACTTTTACTTACACTTTATTTTTCTGCCTTTTCTTTTATTCCATAAGAGTTATAGATTAATTATTAGTCCCCTAACCAATCAATGCTAATTATAAGTTCAAATTATTAGTCATATGTTCATTTATTTTACATTTTATTCCATATTAATATAAACTAAACATAAATATGACAAACGCTTCCAATTCAGGAAATCTTTACTGTACAACTCTGGGCTAATTCCTCCCCTGAAGACGTTCATCATTGAAGAACTATATTGGTATTTTAAACATGGAATTATATAAATATCAGTTACGTACTGTATATATCTTGCATCAAATGTATCTTACTATCAAATATGTTTTTTTTTTCCATTTTTTTTAATAAACGTTCAATTTTTGATCTTCAAATAGAACAAATAATGTTCAATAATTGTCTGAGACTCAGTAGTGTATTTGTATAGAATGTTATGCAGTGATATCAAATTCTATAGTAGAAAGGAACATTTTTTTAAACAGTAAAATTCTTTAAACAGGATTAGGGAATTTTACTTCTGATATTCATATTAGCATGATTAATCAGTATCTGAAACTAATTTTTAGTACTATAATTTGTTGCCATTGAATTGTAATTTATGGTTTGATGGAATCTCATCAACCTCAAAATGAAGTGGACGGAATCATAAAGGAGAGACTTCATTTTTCATCATAAATGAGTGGAATAACGACTCTTTCACACACAAAAAAAAACCAACTCTTCTGCACACTTCTTCTGATTCAATGCAATAATATAGAAGATTGAAGCAACATTATTGTAGATTCACGTGATAAAATTACCCACTCCTGAATGATTTCAGGATAAGAAACAATGTCAGAAGACCAGTAAAATATATGAAGATAAATTAAATATAAGCTAAGACATCGATTTTCTTCAACAAGTAGATGCCGTCGGGGATGTACATTGTCTCTCAGAACTCTCTAGAAGCCTCGGCTTTGTGCAAGACATAAAAACATATTACATAAGACTCTTTATAGAGAAATCAAAGTTTCTGTACATCCTTTAATGTTAGAAGGCCACAGAATCTTTAATTTGCTTTCGAATATCGGTGAGAAAATAAACTCATGATAATATCATTCAGATGTTGAATGGGTGTAAAATATATAATATGTTTGAAGGTGTCTGTTACTGATCAACATTAAAGGAAGAAATGGTTCAAAGACTTAGTAGGTTATTATTAGCTCCAGTTTTCTGAAATGGTGCTCCTTCATTCTGAATAGTAGTAAGCTTTTCAATATTTCCTTAACATTGAAGATTTTCTAAGAATATATTGATTGTGCTGTTAGGAGAGAATTTCAAGAACTTCATGCGGTGTACAATCAGTTTGGATTATAATTTGTTGATTGCAAAATTCAACAAAAGCCTTGTAATCAGAGTGACTCGTGGTTGTGCAATTACGTGGAAGAGAGAGGAGTCTATTCTCTGTCCACAATTTCTTGAAAGTTTTATAAATAGCATTTTTATTATTTTAAAATTATAAATATCAAAATTCCATCTTCTTACTAATAGATAAGAAGTCGTAAATCTATGACCTATATTTCTTTATATCAAAATATACAACCTTATAGTATATCTGACGTAGAAAAAAATAGAATAGACTAGTTTCTTGTTCTATATAACAAGTAATAATAGCAACAAATTTCCACAATATGTATAGTATAAAGTTGATCAAAAGCTCTCGAGTCAAAGATTTTGTTAATTATTATTTTGAAAAAAAATATTGAATTAATTTAGAAATGAGAGTCTGATAATTGTTTTTAGTAATTATAATTTTAATGATTATTATTTTACAAATTAACGAACATACTTAAAGAATCTCATTATTCATATTACAGCATACAGATTTTTATTTACCGTATATGCTCCAATAGAGGCCCCCGGCGTTTATTTGCAAAACTAGCCTCGGCTCCCGGCGCTTAATAGAGACCGTCTGCTATTAGAGGCCGGTCATTATTAACAAAAACCTTCAGATCGCAATATTTTTTACACATAAATTCCGGCTAATATTACAAACAGCTACTTTATTTGAATTTCACAAGCTACATAAGACTGTTAAAGATAAATGGCAATGTCTTTCTGTACCTTTCGCTGCTATTATCGTCCGAATCCGCAATGACGGGCGGCCGCCTCACCGGAAGTTTCTTTGGCGTATTCCACCGCGCGAATCTTTAAAGGCAATGTCAAATGACCGTCTCGGTGGCATTTTGTAAGACAATGTACCGTAAAGTATTACGCACGACTATAAAGATACGGATGCT
This sequence comes from Thereuonema tuberculata, assembly GCA_023159025.1. Lineage (NCBI taxonomy): Eukaryota > Metazoa > Arthropoda > Chilopoda > Scutigeromorpha > Scutigeridae > Thereuonema > Thereuonema tuberculata. Next base: position 53,281,529 of record JAFIDM010005346.1, on the reverse strand, counting down.
TACACTAGTACCGGTAGGCAAATATCAAAGACCCGCCTACTATTAGAGACAGGCTACTATTTGGCCGTGTCCCCTCTGCAGCCCGGCGCTTATTAGAGACCGGCGACAATAAGAGACTCGGCGTTTATTGGAGCATATACGGTATTTATTTATTCTCCTTCTTACTGTTTTGAAATGAAATATATTATCCGGAATTTCGATACTCAGTTATTGGAGGTCAAAATTGTTTTTATTAGTGGTTTTAATATTGTTTCACTTCTAAAAGATAACAATTAGAAAATATTAATAAAATATTAAATTCCATTGAATCGTTATTTTACTATACTTCTTCCTTCTTTCGTTTGATTCCGTAAAAAAAGTTCGTATTAATATTACTCAATTTGGACAGAAATTAAGGAATTTATTTAAGAATGTTTTTCAGCATTAGTGGAAACATAAAGTCACAAATGAAGAAATCCTGAAGAGAATAAGAAAAAGACAGAAATCATGAAGTATGAAAAGGTGGTGAAGTAGACTTGTTAGATACTATATGGAAATCTGTAATTCACAATCACTGCAGAAAGATTGATAGAAAAATAAGATGAGGGAGGGGGTCTATATTGTCATTTATTTGACAGCTAAAAAAGAATTAAACAGTAAGACACATGTGGAGATAGAAAGAAGACAGGAAAACGTATGGGATGGATATCTATCACGCCAATGAAAGACTGAAGTAGTAAAGAAGATGGACAAAAGACATACTTGAAATTTAAGATTCCTCTGAAATTTTATGTTAATGATTACAGAATTCTGGAATGCATTTTCTTTCAAAATTTTAACAACAATTTGTTTAATTTTTTTTTTTTTTATTTTTTTTTTTTATTTTTGATGGATAGTTCGAATTGGAAATAAAGGAAACATTTTTTTATTTTATTTTAAAATTGAATTTCTCTGGAAAAATGGATAAGGAAATATTGTAAGGACTGTTTCGTAAAAACTACAAAAATCTTTGAAGTTGTTAAGGTATTCAAAAATAAAAAAAAGACTACCAAATAAAATATATTATTACCAAAACAGAAAGTAAATATAAAATAATATGATTTTAAGAGCTTTCTGCATTATAACTATGAATTAGTTTTTCAAAAGTTTACTGTGTATTAGTAGTAACTATAATGCGTCGTCATTAATTTTTGGAAAACTTTTAGTTACAGAAACGGCTTACTGAAAATAGCATATCAGTTGCATTTCATAGAGTATTATTTTTTATGAGACGCCAAAATTTAAATTTGTTTTTCTTTTGAACGAATATTCGGAGTGGCAAGACCAAAATAATTGTACTAAATATTTTAAACTAGCAAAAAGCCGGGCTTTGAATAGACTGGCGCACTGTTAAAATCAGTTCCAAAAGTTCCAAAAATATATGTATATGTTTAAGATTGAAGGTATTTTAAAGTAACTAATGCTATGACGCTGCAGGATTATTAGAAATTATAAATTTTTGTGTCGGTTTAAGAACTAATGGCGGTTTTATTATGGCTTTTCATATGGCTTTTTCCAAGCTTTAAAAACAAATCATTCTTATAAAATTTACAGTTTGATATGGTGAAAATATGATTGTGCACTTCTACAGGGATTATTATGCTGGCAAGAAAAATTTCATATTTCTAGCTACTGAAGATTTTGAATAAAACGGTTCACAAGATGTGATCTATTAGGGAATGAAGATACTCGCTTCTTTCATCTTAATTAGCTAAGGCTCGTACCACGAACAAGAAAACCTGACAATCATTTGAGCCCGATGCTGGACTACAAATCTGAAAGTTGAAAAGTGAACTTTGGCTTAAAGGTTCAGATCAATAATTAGAAAACAAGACCTCAAGAAAACCTCGTTCTTTTCCATAAAACAACAACAGAAGAAACATAAGTAAATAAGTAATTTTAGCAAATGAGGAAGAGCTGCAAAAAGAAACTACTGGTATTTTTTAACTCCTATTTACGATATCCCAAAAATGTTTGCATATTATATGCTGCAATTAATAATACATAAATTTTATAGAGTGTATAAAATTAGCAAAAAAATTGTCCAAAAAATAAAGTGAAACTTGCGAATCGAATTAAAGTAAAGTCACTTATTAATATGTATAAGATCATTATTTCGTAATTAAATTTAATGTATTAAATATTTCATTAAGAATTTCGTAAAGAAGAAATTTCTACATTTTTTTCTTAATTCCTGCACGTGCAAAGGATCATCAACATCTAGAGCTAATACAAAAAATAATGAAACTAATAATTAAGAAGAAATAAATTCTGTACATAGTACAATAAAAGAAATCAATTAATACAGAAAAAAAATAGTTTTGAGTTGCTGAAATTATACAATAGTGAAATAGCACAAATACTGCATCTAAATTAAAAACTGAAAATTTTCTCATAACTTCAGAGTATTGTTGAATGGACTGTTCAGAGTGTCATTTTTTTTTTTTAAATTGAAATATTTACTGTAAGCCATACTCTAATGTACAGTGTTACCTCCTTTAACGGACATCCTGAATAGCGGACACCTCTAATTAGCGGATATTATTGCGGGTCCCAGTCCCTTACAATAGGACATTCCAAGTTATCCACTCCGAACAGCGGACACTCTGAATAGCGGACAGTTATTTTAACTGTAAATTTTTTTTTTATTTTATTAACATTTCGACAAACACATCATGGTTGTATTTACATCGGTGCCCCATACATTGATACAGTCCCATGATTCAATGCACGAATCTGAGGCCCTTTTTTTTTCACAGCAGTTGCTTTGTAAATGTCAATACCTTATAAGGCTATCCTATAACCGTATTGATTAAATTTAGTGCGAATTAAAATGGCGTCAAAAAGGAAGAGATTGGCACTGAAAGAAAAAACTGATGTTCTTGAAGTTGCTGAAAAAGAAAAGCTGAGTGTGCGTTGTCTTGCTGAACGTTTTAAAGTTGGAAAACTCAGATAAGTGAACTTTTAAAGGACAAAGATGAGATTAGAGAAATGTGGATGGTGAATTCAAATGAAAATTCGAAGAATTTGAAGTTTCGTAAAACTGAAACAAGCAAAATCGAGGAAGTGGTCAAAAAATGGTTCCGCTCTGCTCATGCAAAGAACATTCCTATAAGCGGTGTTTTGCTTCAAGAAAAAGCCAGAGAATTCGGTCAAACTTTAGGATTGAACAGGTTTAAGGCATCAAATGGATGACTAGAAATTAATTTTCTATATACTGTAATTAATTTTGTCATTATTTTAAGTAAGACAAACGGTTTAGCACTCATTTAAAAAGGAATGTAGTAAATACTGTAATTTGCAGTTGTGTATATTCTCTCATATTGCAATGGTAATTGTAGAAATTTACGGTAGTTAAGGTTGTACGTAATTTTTCATTAATTGACATGCTAAAAGCTAAAAAATGAAAAAAGATAGTCCTCCCCAATAGCGGACACCTCCCAATAACGGACGAAACTTCCGGTCCCGTGACTGTCCGTTATTCGGAGGTAACACTGTATATACTTTCAGTTGTGAAAGAGTCCAAGTCACTGCTTCGAGATATCAGCAACAGATAGCGACACTTATTTTGACCACCGAATAAAAATGTGAATTGTTCGGATGTCAATTAGTGTAAGTCATTTTAACCAAATACCATTATAGACAATACGCGAAAGTAAGTGATTAACAGCGGGACAAAAACGCGCAGCGATCCTAGCGGTAAGTCCTGAATGAGCGAAACCTCGTATCGTTTTATTCTACTGCTTGCATTCTTCTATAGTGTGGAAATTGTAAATATTGCAGTTTTATATTTGTTGTTGGAATAATGTAAATATTTCTGGTGTAATTGTTTACAATGTTCAGATTTTTTTGAAATTAAAAATAATTTTGGTGTAATTAAAGTTTAAATCTAACTTGTTGTTATTTTAATAATAATATGTTTTTGGCTTGTTTTAATAACAACTACAGTAAATGTTGAAACTGAAATAACATAGAATGTGAGCAATTCAATCCGTCTGGCGAACGATAAGAGGATAAGCGGAGTAGAGATAAGAGGATGAGTTTAATTTTGTGACGTAAAGGAAAAATTTTAGTTAATTTTTTTATTTTTATAAAATATTTATATTATATTACATTTACATTTCTTATTTTTATTCATTTACTAAATTCCTATTCGTCTTCTTCTGTCTAGGTCAATATTTATAAATATGAACTTATTTCTGTACTATTTATCAGTATACAGAGGCATAAGTATTGAAATTTGATGTTACATGGACTTGCCACTAGGTTCGCTGCTGTCAAATTGTCTCTCAAGTTAAAAATATCGATAATTGCTTTGTTTCGCGTATTGTCATTTATGGTATTTGTTTTAACAGATAAATTTAAAAACAATACTCAACGTATCTATGAGTGAAAATACACTTTGTTTATCGTTAGAAAATGATAAAAAGGTTCTTATTCTGATAGTGGTTCAGAATATGCAGGTAAAACATTTGAAAGAGCATGCTAGCAATTCTAATCATATTGTTATGTACTCTGACTGTTATACTGGTCAGAACAGAAATATTAAATTAAGCTTGTCTTTGCTAAAGCTTGCGCAAGAGCCAGGAATGACTGCATCTTTTATTGACCACAAATTTCTCGTACTGGGCACAGTTATCTTCCAAACGATGCCGACTTTGGCGTCATTGAGTCAAAATCAAGAAAAAAAGAATTTATATATGGTTCTAGAGATTGGGTCAATTTACTTATAACTGCCAAAAAAACTAATCCATTTCAGGTAACAGAAATGAAGAGAGAAGAATTTATCTCGACGAAACCATTAGAAGATTCCATTTGTAATAGAAAAACTAATACTGAAGGAGGAAAAGTTAATAGGCTAAACATAAAATGGCTTAGATAATGCAAAAAAAACAAAGTCAATGTTCTATAAAGAAACGCTGCAAGATGATTTTCCGTTTTATGAGATCAATATTGTGAAGACTCCAGCAAAAGGAAGATCTCCCAATTTGGTTAACATTGTTCAGGAGCCACTCTATCCAAATCGTAGGCCTGTGAAGCCCTTAAAAAAGAAGCACATGTATGATTTGCTGACCTATATTCCACCGCACTACCACCCATTTTATAAACGTTTGCCAGTACTAAACGAGAGAACACGAGCTTCAACTTTAAAACAAGTTAATATAGAAGCAGAAAATATCAGTGATCTCGACGGTTCGGATTACATAGATTAACTTAAAAAAATTCAGAGGACACTTAGCTTAAGTCAGTTTTTTTTCAAAATTTTAAGTTTTTTTATTAACACCTTTACTATTTTTGTCTTAATTTTCTTGTATTTAGGTGTATAGTTATGTTATCTTTCAATAAAAAAAATATTCTTCAAATTTACAAACGTTGTTATTTTTTGGTAAACAATTTTACAAAACCTTATTTATTTCATTTCTTGGTTTATTGACTTACTCTGATTGGCTTCTGAACAGCCCAAATAGTAAGGTACCTGTCCAAATAACGCCACCTTAACATTTAAATTACTGTAAGTCTGGAAATAAGATATATCGAAACACGAAAATTATGACCTAGAAAGTTTAATCTTCTGTTTAAAGCATACCATAATGAAACATATGGTAACTGTAGAAGTATGAGAACTCAAATAAAAAAACTTTGCAAACTGGCGTTATTAGGAACACCTGATCCAATTAACGCCACCTACTTTCTAGTAACTTAACTTATTTAAAATTAAGAATTATTCCATTATTGTAAACATTATTTGTACAATATTACAGTAAAAAGCAACTAAATTTGACTTTCTGTAAAAAATAATAAAAAATCACTTGAAATTAACGGTCTTTCTAATCTGTAGCTAAAACAAAATTAATTAATTTCGAAATTTTCCGATTATAAAAGCAAAATAATAAATAAGATAAAAAATCTATATTTTCATGAAACATATTAGTAACTTATAAATGTCGTACGTATATCGTACGTATATACCTAAAATCGTATACGTAGACCATTAACACCACCACGGCGTTAAAGCGCTACTGAACACATGGATCACATGATACACTTGTTTGTCTACAATTTCCGGATTTAAAAAAAAACAGTTAACTTATCTACATAGAAGAATCTTCAAGAATCAAGAAAATATATAATTTTATATAGTTAATCTTTTCTGAACATTAAAAAATCTATATTTTTATCTTACGTTGATATAGTAGCAGCTTTTCAGAACCAGTCCTCGACACGAAAAGGTGGAAATATAATTTCACTCGAAAATGTTGGCGGTCTGCTAGTAACTCACTTCAACACTAGATGGCATGTCAATGCAAACTACTTTAGTGCAGTACCGCCATCTCTTATATTTATGAAGAATTAGATAGGTGGCGTTAAAGGTATACATGGCGTTATATGGCTGAGGTACCTTATAGAAAGTTAAGAGAAGCAGTTACAACAGTAAAATTTGATATTTGGTACAGCAATAGCAAAAAAGAAACCCCGAAATCGAATATACCTGGCTGATGATTAAAATCAAGTTATTTGATTGAACTAAACATCACAAGATCTGCTACGTTCTATGAATACCATCCCATTGTAGGATAGGGAAGTTGTGCTCTGGAATTATCTTGTTATCAAAATAATATTTTCCAAAGCAAACTGGCTAGCTTCAAGAACGCTTCAATTCATTCAAACACTCAAATTTAAAAGATTATGAAATGGAATTTTTAGGACCAAATATATAACAATTCTAAAAACTTCCAAAGAAATCATCTAATACAAAGTAATGCTCATTATAATTCAACTAGAGTTTTATTAAAAGCTTTTGCACATTCTCTTCGAAATTCTTCAACTGAATATAATCTTCCAAGTTTCACTTTTTTCTGAGGAATCTTTGTCTTTCAGATGTGTTGTTCTGCTCTCTTTGTTTACATGATAGGTAATTGCTTGGCCCTCCTTAGCGTGTAAATATCAGCGCAGTGCAAACAGGCGTTGTTCTTTAAAACTTACTGCGAACTCTTTGAACAATTCCCCTTGTATCCAGGCAACTGGTAATTAGACCCTAATTAATGATTCGAAGTTCGGTATCATCCCAAATTCCTTAGATTAAAGCAAGCACAAGCTAAGCGTTAAAACTGTAAGTTATTAAGTTTTTCGTCTGAAATTGTTAATTTTAAATAAAATTAGAAATTATTTATTTTTACATTAATTACATGTAAGTTTTTTGTTTTGTTGATAACATAACTTATTCCAATTGGATGGTTAAATTTTGTGAAAGGATTGTGAAAGAAAAAAAGCTGAGCAAAAAAAATTCCAGTATTATAATAAATTAGTAAGGATTTTAAAAAATTCTCTTTTAGACATGTTATCAACTAAGCCTTTAATATGCAGTCATTACATTTTTCTATTTAATGAAAAGAATAATTAATGGGCATTACAAAATCCAAGACCAAAAAAAAAAGTTAAAACTGATATGGTCGTTATTTTT
>JAFIDM010005346.1:53248412-53268605 GCA_023159025.1 Thereuonema tuberculata | reverse complement strand
TTCCAAGAAGGGATTAAAACACAACTTTAATGTTTTTTCCCCTTAAAAATATAATAGAGAAGAAGACTTGATTTGATACCTTTTAAATGCCACCTTTAGGTTTTACAGGCCTTCAAATATCGCAATTTGTCCAAAATTGCCGATTTTTCAAACAGGTATATCTCAAATAGGGACTGAATCAAAAAATCTGAAATTTTCAAAAAATACTCTTCTAGTATCTGGTAACAACCACATGAAATTTCATCATTGTGTTTTAATCAGAGGTATTTTTTTTAATTAAAGAAAAAAGCAAAAATACACAGTACGACGCACATTGACGCACAGACTCCTAAACTGTTAAAAACACTTAAAAAAAACACACCTAATGAACTAACCTATTCTAGGACTATGTGTACAAAATGTGTAAACTGTAATTGAAATCCAGAGCTACCATTGGAGTAACCCTCAAGTTACCTTGCACCCTTTTATGAGCTGCATGATGCTGAAATGAACCACAGAAACCTTTCTGTTATAAGTGACTGTTTGGACCATAGTACCGTGACTGTGCACTGCTTTCAAAAACATTTGACTAAAGATATATATATATAAAATGCTCCTTTAGTAAAAAAAAAATGCTTATTTTATTATTTATTTAGTTTATTAGGTGTGTTTTTTTTTAAGTGTTTTAACACTTCAGGAGTCTGCGTCAATGTATTTTTGCTTTTTTTCTTTAATTAAAAAAAATACTTCTGATTAAAACACAATGATGAAATTTCATGTGATTATTACCAGATACTAGAAGAGTATTTTTTGAAAATTTCAGATTTTTTTGATTCAGTCCCTATTTGAGATATACCTGTTTGAAAATCGGCAATTTTGGACAAATTGCGATATTTGAAGGCCTGTAAAACCTAAAGGTGGCATTTAAAAGGTATCAAATTTTTTTTAAGTCTTTTTCTCTATTATATGTTTAAGGGGAAAAAACATTAAAGTTGTGTTTTAATCCCTTCTTGGAAAAAAATTCCCTAAATCTTCAATTTATTCTGATCGAAAACACATTTTTCTATATGTTACTAATCCATATGTCTTCTTTAAATCTCTTCTTCTGCTTATCATAATTTAAATAAATACTACTTCTACTCTCATAACATTAAAAAAAAAAAAATAAAATAAAAAAAAAATTAGGTTATTTCCTTACGACTTAACACATTTTTGATCATAATATGATTTGTAGATGGTTTCATTTTGAATAAGATGGTTTTTATTTCAAGTTGATATCTTAATAAACAAAAAAGTTATTTAACTTATCGCTAACCTCTGAAAACGCCAAAAACGGCCGACCCTGGTATACAAAATGGCCGATAAAAGCCAAAGTAATAATAATATTTTTTTTAAAAAAATCGTTTTATACTCCCAAATGTATATATGAACAGAAAATGTACTATCAAAAATAAAATAAAATATATCAGCAACACCCATTGGTTGATTTCATATGGATTGACCCATACCTGATCGGATTACCTTACAAAAATACCAAAGTCAGGACTTAAATTATTTAAAAAAAATTTAATAAGATTGCATTGAAAATCAAATTAATACAAATAATGTAAGAAAATCTTAACAATCATAAAAAATATTATAGGCGTTATTAATACAAATTAATGTATTAATACAAATTAGTGTGGAAAACCTCGATATATACATTGAACAGAATATAGAAAAGTGAACCATGTTTTTGAGATAAGATACTAAACATTAAATGGCATTCGCCTGATTTTTGCACGAGCAAATGTCGTGAGAATTTCAGTAAAGTCTATTTTTCGTGCCTCATCGTTTTCAATGGACAAGATGGCCAGAGAATTTAGTCTCTCCTGTGATATAGTTGATCGTAAATATATCTTTATAAGTTTTAGCTTACTAAAACTACGCTCAGCACTTGCAACTGTCACTGGTGTGGTTAACAAAACTCTTAGTGCAATCCAGAGATTTATAAATAAGTCTTTGCTGCCCGTTTTCTTGATTGCCCGCAACACATCAATAGGTTGAACTTGAGGTTCTTTCAGCTCCAAGATGGAATTCACATGTTGTAGTTCACAAAAAAGTTCATTGCCGTTGATATCCGATACGCCATCAGTATTTTTTAAGAGAGATTCTAGTTTCAAACAACGTTGCTTTAAGTTATCTTTTGCTGGAAGGTTAGCCACGTTATACAAAAAACCCCACTGCGATTTATGGTTATAAATTGCAGTTGACCTACTTTTCACTGAAGTTACAACTATATCCACCAATGGATAAAAGACCTCCCTCTTGAATGTGTCTTCTCCAGATGTTTGCACTTCGTCACCACTTTCGTACAAAAAGACACGTTTCTTTTTGCGAATTCTTTTTTCAGGGAAGATTGGTTGTATTTCTAGCTCTTCTGCAATTTCCTTTGAGGAAATTACTGCTTTATTGTATCCACTTACTCTAAATTTGTCTAAGAAGTCCAAGCAATTATTGAACTTCTTTACAGCATCACTGACACATTTGGCTTTCCCTTGAAGACTTTTACTGATGATATTGATTTCAAATAGCAAATCATGCCATACTAGTAAGCATATTAAGAAAGAAAAGTCTTCCATCTGGTTGACTAAGGAATGGGCCTCACTCGCTGTCTGAGGATCGTCCGTTTCCTCATTCAATTCGATCAAAGCATCCCGGACTTCGACGTACTGATAGCGAACAGCCTGCACCGCAGATATGCGGGCTTCCCATCGTGTTTCACATACTTGTTTTAGCGTGAGATTCTCGACATGTTCGCTGATCACACACCAACGCTTTATAGAGCCTGCAAATATTGTATAAATACGCTGGAGAATTCCAAATAGAGATGTGGATTTGACTGAGGATTTCGCTCCATCAGCAATTACCAGGTTCAGACTATGGCATTCACAAGGCATGAAAAAAGCCAGAGGGAAATCTTGTAGTACACGAGCTTGAACTCCTTTGTAGATTCCTGCCATATTGGCGCCATTATCGTAACCCTGCCCCCGACAATCTTTCATGTTTAGTCCACATTCGGCAATTTCCTTAAACATAAGGTCAGTTAGAGCTTTTCCGGAAGTTTCTTCAGCCACTCGATATGCTATAAAGCTCTCCTCTATGTTAATTTCATCATTTTCTTCATTAACATAGCGAATCGTTAGAGATGTTTGCTCTTTATGGCTAATATCGGGAGTGGAGTCGAAAATTACTGAAAAATACTTGGCATTCTTTATTTTCTTAATGATGCTCTCCTTTACTGCATTGCCTAACATGTTAATAATCTCATTTTGACTCGATACACTTAACAAGTGAAAGTTAGTTTCTCGGTTGGATATTCTGCGTAAGTGTTAAAACTATATCGAACTTCCCTAATAGTTGTACAAGGCCGAGAAAATTACCATTGTTTTTTGTAAATAACTTGGAAGACGAGCCTCGAAATGCTATGTTATGCTCTGCTAAATACAAAGTGATTTCGATTATCCGTCGCAACACCTCTGCGGAGCGTTGTGTTTCAGTGTTGATTTGATTAATAAGTAACTGGTTAATTGAAGTACCCCCTTTGAGTCTATTTTCAGCCGTGCACCACTGGACCATGTATTTAAAGTGATCCGGTGACATTTCATGAGATTTCAACCTATCAGCCATGTGTTTCCAATCATTAAAACCCATTTTTTGTCCAAACTGTGATTTTGAGGATGGGTCAAAAATCCTGCAGCAAAAACAGTAAGCCGAATCATTTTTTTCGGAATAAACTAACCAACGTCTAAGTACTTTTTCACCGTTTTCAGCGAAACGGAATCGAAAACAATTTGAAAAATGCCTGTTATTGGAATTTTTTGGATACTGATAATCTTCTTTGGAAAATTCAGCAGGGTATTTTAAAATTAAGTCATTGCGCTGCTCTTTTAAGATGAGCTCTGGCCAAGTTGCTGGGTCTTCCGACAAAGCCAAACTATCACAATGTTTGCTGGTGTCATCGTCAATCTTAGAGTGTAAAGTTGAATTTATCTCTTGATTATTATCTCGACTTTCAATGTCTGTAGGAAGGACAGAAATTTCTTCGCTAGTCCCTTGAGAACTGGTACTTGGCAGGTCACAGACAGTATTGGGTTCGGGTTCTGCCGCTGGGATTGAAGATGAAATATTAAAAAAAAACTAGTTAGTTTTGGCACTTTGGACAGTAACACTTCCCGCGCTAATTCACTTTCCTTATTTAATTTTCTCCGCTGAGCTCCCGAAAATTTTTTTGACATATTGGACACTGACAGAATTCACGTAACTCATCAATGCAAAAACTGTGACTGACGCAGCCATGCAGTGGCAGGTGGATGCGAGAGGTAAAGCCCTATATTGCCAAAGCAGCGACAGACTTTTTTAAGACTGGTCTTTTAATCATAAGATATTAATTTACTACTGGAAACTAAACAGTTAAATTTGAAAGAATTAGCGCTCACAACAGTAGCAACAGAGCGGGGGACTCCAAAACCTTGGTAATATATAGGCTTTAGCGAGAGGTAGGAGGGGTAAGTGGGGTAGGGGCGGTGGAGGATGAGTCAGGGTTCCCAAGATCGGGTGAAATAAAAATAGAACAGCGCAACACGGCAGCGTGTGTATACGTAAGGGCGCCTCTATCGACAATGCAATATTGATATTGAGATAATTTAAGGAAAGAGCTGGCTCCACGTACGGCCGTATGTCTACTTCCATCATCACACAAACAAGAATTTTGAGAATGAATTATTTTATTGGAATCAGAGTGACCTGTTAATATCACCTGAAATTTCCCCAATAATAACCACCCTTTCGGATCCCAAAGATCTTATTCTCTTAACACAAATGTATTGTCGTCACCTAAGTCAATAAACTTTTATCATAAATGCACGAGAATGAATGGATCAAAATCTATTTTCTAAATATAACACATTTATTTATCAGATAAGCATAAAAATTCAAAAAAACAAAAATTGGATAAGTAACACGGGACTAGTCCCTTTTATGAGATATACATCTCCAAAATAACCTCCTTCATAAGTATGATTAAACAACTAAAGATTAACTTGAAAGGTAATTACGTCACTACAACAAACAATTTATTATAACATTCAGTTTAAGAAATTCGATTAAAACACAATTATTTCTTTAACTTTCTTCAGCCAACTGTCTTTGGTTCAACTAAAATTAATAATAATGGGCTATATAATAATACAACTCTGTTATAGTAATCAAATGTCTGTGATTTACAGTTCGCAGATTTTCTTTAGTTCACACGTATTCGATGATATTATAAGTTTGTTGTGAATGGCTTTCACCTGTATGTTCAAACTTTAGAGTTCACAGAAAGTTAGTGTTTAAGAAACACAATGCTTATTTTCAAGCATCCCATCATTCTTTCATGCACTGTAATAATGATTTAGAGCTTTTTCTCCACCCGAAAACAGTATTCACACACCACAAGCCTTTCCAGGGTGTCTACAAAATCTGAATAAAAAAATTCCCTGATTTTTCCCTGATTTTATGAACAATTTCTTTTAAAATTCCCTGATCATTAGAGAAAAATTCTATAATTTTAATTACTTGGTAAATATTTACTCTTTTCTGTAAGTTACTAAAAGAATAAGCAAAAAATTCTATAAAAACCGTACTTATGAAATACTTTAAAAAAAAAAATTATAAATGAATGAGTTTACAATATCTTAAAAGATTTATTGCAACAATATACACAAAATTAAACTCAAACTAAATTTGAGATTCATTGTAATATAAAGCATGATAACGATTATTTAAATTTTTGAAAGCTTTATCCCAGCAATTTCATTTTCAATCATTTCAGATTCCTTTTGTGCTGCTTTTATCCTTGAATGCTCCCATAAGATAGGCACTCATGCTTGGCAAAAGATCATAAATTTCCCTGATTTTAAGTAATAATTGCAAAATTCCCTGATAATTCCCCGATTTTTTCCAGAATAACAAAATGTTCCTGACAATTCCCGGTTTTTCCCGATTTCCCGGTTCTGTAGACACTCTGCTTTCGCTGCCGCCCGCATTAACAGTTGTTGTTAATGAGTGAGATTATAAAGTTCTCTACTTACAGATTAATCGGCTCGGCATCCCTTACACCTTCTGTAATTCCGTCCGATACGGTCCCTGGTTGTGTTTCGTTTCTCCCGACTATGTCAACTGCGGGTCACAAGCCAGCAAGAGTCCACAAGGGGTCGTCCATTAATTACATAAGGTCAAAAGGGGGGGGGGGGGGGGTCAAATTAAAACCAACCCAAACTAACCGAGGGGGGAGGTGGGGTCAACAAAAATCTCACGTAAACTTTTTCATTCAGAGAAAATATATATTATAGGAAGATTTCCGTTTTTTTTTTGTTTTTTTTTTTTGGTTGTTAAAGCAAAATTTTCGTTTTCTTTTTTTTTTTTTGGTTGTTAAAATTTTTGAAATCTCACCAAGGGGGAGGGGGGGTCCAAATTTTTTAAAAAACATCTCACATAATTAATGGACGGCCCCCAAGGCTCTCTCTCCGCTTTCTGTGCCTGCTTTTCGCTTTCGCGCCAAAAACATAAGTTTCACTTTTGATTATCCAATCCGATTGTTTCATTTTCATCACCTGATCTTCTTATTCCTACCAGTGTGTATTTTACTTTCTCACCACTTTCCCACGAGAAACAAAACCCAGATAAAATCACGTGATCACTAGATCGAAATCACAATTTCTTTTGCGAAGTTTTTCTGTCTTTTCACTCATATTGGTTTCTAAATAAACTCAAACCGAAATAATATCTAACTATTAAAAATGTCTAAATAATAAAACACAAGAGTTTACCAAAAACAAAAATTCAAATACTTAATTACAACAATACAATTATTAAAATTCAAAATATATTCCCTTAAAGAACAAGATTTTTCTGTTGTCATGTTGCCAATTCCACAACATGACAATACCTAACTTTAAAAAATACGTTATGTACATCAAACTTATTTTTTTCAAATTTTGTTGTTTTATTTTTGCCGTTGCCACGGCGCCCTCCTTACCGCGGCGCCCAGGGCGATCGCCCCGGCCGCCCTGCCCACCCGACGGCCCTGTAGGTTAATATAAGTGAATAGATAAACAATGATCATTGAAAATAATTATCAGTTTTTTGAAACTCAGCTGATGACGAAAAAAAAACTCATCAGCTTTTTCGATGAAAAACTTCATTTTGTGGATTAGATTAAAATATAGGAAAAAAGGAATATGGATAAATATAAAAAAAGTGATTATTTGTATTATTTTGCATTTCAGAACTGTGATTGCAAGAACAAAAGTAAGATTCCAACAATGCAATGTTTCATATTATAATTATGGGAGATGATTAATGAACAGTTAAAAGATTGACGACCCTTTCGACCAATCAAAATAAATAACGAATTGGACTATTAAAAAAATCTGTTACAACGTTTATTAATCAACTGAGGAATTTCTGTTCATTATGATTTTCCACGCGTAAAATCTTGGGGAAATTCTTTATAGGGAAAGTATGTTTATAATTAGATATAAGCTCAACTACCCATCACCTTGAGGAACTGAGCAGCGAAGTGGATCAATGTTGAGTCCTGGGTTGGGGAGAATGGACACAAAAATAAACGTGCTGATATTTTAAGTTGAACCATAAAATAGCATAATAAAAATTAAAAAATCCATCCATTCTTGTGAGGAATTTCGGAGATAATTTTTGAGTGATGAGAAGAGTGGAGACCAAAAGAAATGTCTGCTTTAAGTTGATCATGAATACGAAAGTAACAAATTTAAAGGATACGCGTGTAAACAGAAAACGGAGATAAGGAGAAATACAAAAGAAAAATATTTAGAGAGAATAGTAAAACTTTGCTTTTTCAGTTAAATAAGTTGATTAAAAAACACCCCCAAAGAATAATAATCAATAACCTTTCATTAGTATTTTTCAGTTTTGAAAAAAATAAAGAAAACTTTTTTTGTGTTTAACAGTAAACAGAGTCCAGTAATGATTAATATTTATTATTAGTGTCAAATGCCGTCCAGTATTTATTAATTCTCTAATGATAAAAGGACTAAATAACCAGCTAGCTGCTGCAGAAATTTGAAATTAGCGTAGGCTTTGTTATACACTGTCCTGCCACTTTATTAGGTCGGCCCCTGCTGTGCACACAAATGCTGTATCTCACAACAACTCTTCAAGCCGATGGGGGCAGTATCATGGTGTGAGGGATCTTGCCCTAGGGCGGCAAGATTTTAGGGCGGCCAAAGGACGGATTCCGTTTTTTTTTTTTATGGTTGTTAAAATAGGATTGTCGTTTTTTTTTGGTGGGGGCGGCATTTGAAAGAGAGGGGGCGGCATTTTTCATTTCTCGCCTAGGGTGGCAGAACACCTAGAAACGGCTCTGTAAATAATCGTATCAAATGTAAAAGAAATATCTCCAGGATTTTAGCGATGGGTTTTCGCGATCAATTTTGAGGGATAGGAGTAAAATTTTATGGAAATCCGTCTAGACATTTTAACGTGAACAAATAGGTTAACAAAAGAGAACGTGCTTTAAAAATGTTCAAGAAAGGCTTCGATTGCTCTTATAATAAAAAGAAAAGAACTTAGAGAATATGTAGATACAGTAGTTAATGCTGCTCTACTGAAAAACGACATTTTTGCAAATACACTACAACCTCGTTTATCCAGACTAACCGGGACCAAAGGCAATCCGGAAAATTGAAAATCCGGATAATCCGGGTAATAAGGGTAATAAGCAAAACAAATCCTTAAATAAACAAGACTTACCGTTTATTACGATAAAAACTGTTTGTAACAAAATTACTAAAGCTTTCTTAAACTCGACAAAAAGCATTTTATTAACATAATTTATTGTACAATCTATGCAGGAACTGTACATTTAATCAAAATAAAAAGCTAATGTTTGGCATACTTATAGTTATGTTCTGGTTATCATAGTTAATATTATTATCTATGTGAACATTAAAAAAAAAAAAATATCTACTGATCTGATCCGGATTATCCAGAGATCCGGATCAACGAGGGCGAATAAACGAGGTTGTACTGTATAGCTAACGATTTCAGAGATAATAATTGTCTTTTTTATTTCCCTGATATATTTACTGATTATTTTTTTAATCTTTTCAGTTAAAAGATTTTGTAAACGCTATACGTTAATACTTTTAAGAGTGAACAAGCATTGAAGCCATGTACAAAAGTATTTACTTCTATAGACCGTATTTAGAAATTGACTGATAAATATTAAGAATGAAGTTCTACATTGTTGGGAAGTTGTCCGATATTTGATTTATCCTTTACCTTTGTTTTGTTTCTGGTTTTGACAATAGCAGTAATCGATGTTGACTCCATAAACATGAAAACCTATTATCCGTGGTGTTTTTGTCGTCCGCTGATGTTTGTGGATTGTTTTATTATTTTTTTTATTGATTTGACTGAGAGGTTTTCAATATCTTTGCGATGACAGAATCCGTTGAAATGAAATGTAAGAACCTCTTTCCTTGCTATATCGTGAATGCTTTAAATATTGATGCTTGTGTTAATTTTGAATTCAAAGCCACAAAGTCTTCCTCATCGACAGAGAAATCCTCTTATCCATCGAAATATCACAAAAAAACAAAAAACAAAACCGAAATGATATAAAATATACATTCGAACTAAAATAAAGATCATAGAAAGAAAACTAAATAGAAAAACTATTTTTTTTTACTTTACTTTCAAGTTTATAGTTAATAAAATAAATTTAAATTTTATAATAATTATCACAATCATCATTTTTAATTTATAAAAAATTAGTTTTTGACTAATAAACAAGAGGATCTAAAATTAATACATAAGTTAATAATTATTTATAAAATAATTTTTATAATTTCAACACGACGTTCTTAAAGCTCCATTATTTTATAATATCTATAATTAAACTTTAGAATAGAAATTTAAACTTTTACGTTTTCTTTTCAAAAAGGAGATAGTTTTTTGCATATTAGTAAATAAACATCATCTTCACCAAAAATATATTATAAAATATATTTATTCATCAAAAAACACTTGAAAAAGGAAAGAAGATAAGACTTACCGAAAATTTGTGGAATAAATATATTTTATAATATATTTTTGGTGAAGATGATGTTTATTTACTAAGATGCAAATAAGTAGAAAGGAAATTAGAAAGAAATAGGGATAGTTTTTTATTAAATAATAATTGTAATATGTTTTCATTCTAAGAAATTCTATAAGAATGGATGAATACAATTATTTGAATACAATGATAGTAAGAAAATAGGAAAAGTTGTTTCTGTGACGCCTCTAAGAACAAAAGCAAAGAATAATAAAATAAAAATTAAATAATTAATCATGTACCAATAACACTGCTGGCCTCATGTGACTATTTATGATAGAGTGAAAAAATAAAATTTGATATCTTAAATGAGCTTGGGTTTCTAGTGATATGTTAGAATATAGCTTTTATTGGTAAACACCAACTTCATCAACCAAACTATTCTCATTATTATTTTGTTTTTATTTTTACTGGAAATCCATTTCTTCAAAAAAATCAATAAATTTCAAAGAAAATGTTCACAGCTAAAAATGAAAGGAGAACAATAAAGAGAGAAAAGTTGCGGGATCGCAGCTATCAACCAATAAAAAATAAGTCACTCTCAAAGAACTCGATGCTTCAGGAATTGCCACAGGTTGCTGAGTCTCCCAAAAGAGCCAAACGAATGCTGTGCCAGATTAATGAAAATTGCAACAATTATTACTTCAGATTATGTAGCTTATTTCAGATTTGTTCACAGACTATCACAGAAAATAGAAGGTATCTACTCGAAGTATCATAAGAATGTTCCAGTTTCCAGTGTTATTTAGATTTAGTTACCCAGTCGCATAGTTATTAGCCAATTAAACCTTACAGAAAAGCCAACATATAATAAAAAAGATTGACAAAGCCCATGCATCTGCTTAACAACTTTTTATAATCACATACTAAACAAATATATTTACACAACCGGTTTCTGTCCCGAGCGGAATCTTACTCAAGCTGTGCAGGTAAAATTGTACTTTTGACTTTAAACATGTAATGTAAGATGTTAAGAATATTCAGATTTTAGGCAATTAAATAAACAATAATATATTAAGTCAGACGCATATAGTAATATCAAACAGTTAATATACAACACAGATAATCTTCATTTCCCATTCGCTTTCTTTTTCATGAGAAAATCTTCGAATTACATTTTCAAATTTCTATTTTCCAAACTGTCATATTTCCGAATTTCTAATATTAATATTATAACTATAATAATAAAACCTCAAGATTTTCTTTGATCAGGTTTTGAAACTAGGATTCATTGAAATAGACAGGGAATAAGAAATCCCGCATCGCTCTTTTATCCAGTTAGACTAATATTAGAGAGCTGAGAGGGAGGTGGGGGTTAGTAAATTATCCTTTTCCCTGAGGATCGGAAATAGGTCATCTCCGGCAACTCACTTGGTGACCAGAGGTTACTGGTGGACAGTGAAGCAATTCCTCCGCCCTAGGATTTACTTCCATGTCTTTTGTTAAACTTTTAATCATTATATATTGTTAAAACTGTAAATTTTTAAACTTTTATGTGAGCTATTATTTCTCCAATGCAAAATGGTTCCGCGTGAGCTTAGAGATGGTAACCGTTTTTGTTATTTTTTTACATTTTTAACTTCTTTTTATTTTGAATTTTTAATGCTTCTCAAGTTAAGTAATCAAGTTCTATCTCTTTATAGTTAGTATAAGTTATGCTGATTTTTTTATATTAAACATTACATCAATCTTTGTTTATTTTTTTCTAGTTGTTTAGGAGATTCCATTTTCATTCAGTAATTTCGCCTTTTCATTTCGTTTAAAATGAAGTTTTTTAGTGTTATTTTATGCCATTTTAAGTTATTATTGTCCTACTTTATACCGCTGTAGATTTCCTGGTATTTAAATTCTTTACTTCATTTTTTTTTTACAATACAGTAGAGCCCGGATTATCCACGGAATTGGGTGGCAAGGGCTTCGCGGATAACGAAAATCGCGGATAACCCGAAAAAAGACTAAAAGTGATGTGTAAAGACGAAAAAAAATATTTCACCATTAAAAACTACGTTTTATTGTACAAAAAACATAATACGTAAAACTTTTAAAATTATGTACAGTAAAGCAGAAACCTTTGCTCTATGTTTGCATCCACAAATTCCGAGAAGGCCTGTAGGATCACGATGCACAATAAACCTGTCAATAATTCTCGACCTTCTCACTATATGGCCTATTGTATTTTCCCTGTTGTTGGCTTGGATTAAATTTTTTTTTTTTTTTTTGATGTTCGTAATTTAAAAAAATTTTCGTGGCTCTCGCGGATAACCCGCACCGCGCATCATCCGCTCGTGGATAATCGGGGCTCTACTGCATAATGTGATAAATTATAAATATATAACTGTTACCATGATTTTCCATTTAAGCAATATTTACGAATCTTGAAAAATACATATATAATTTCTATTCTTGATCTTTTTTTTTAATTAGTTATTCATCTTTAGTCGGTTTTGAAGTAGTAATTTTAACTAAAACACTTTTTTTAGATGAATTTAATAAAAAGTATCTTTAATTTTCTGTTTTTATTTTATCTGTCTTCAGGCTTTGGATTTGCTAAGAACACGATTGAAATGGATTGAATTTAACTCGACAAGTTAAACTAAAGTTTGTGTTGTAATTCAATAAATTTACTGAAAACAAATATTTAATTAGTGCTAGACACTTTAAATTCGCTGAATTGCCTCAGTGTATTTGTATTAATTCCTGTTAATTTACATACTTAAGGATCTTGTTTGGAAACTTTAGCAACTTAGCAATGTTATTGGTTTTCTCTGACTTTGTTACCATGTAAATGCTACGGGGGAAAAGGGGTGACACTTTGCAAATCGTCGCTGGAGCCGCGAGCACATTATAAGGAACGGAGAGCGCAGGAATCTGCACATCATCTCAGGGGGAATTCCTACCAAGTCTTTGTCCTCATTTGTTGTGAGAAGATCTCGACGCGATGACACACCAGCACCAGCCGTTCTTATTGCACTTTCGCCTTCATGTTTACGGACCCTATGGTTACTGACTCAGACATCAGAACGGAAAAGTCTTTCATTGGCCTAGACTCAGCAGGATCTTTTGCACCAACATATGTACGAATTCTTGCACTTGCACTAAGAAGCACTATTTTTGCTTTCATGTCTGACTTAAATGATGGCGTTAAAGATTCCACACAACGAAATGCTATAATAAAAACAACGAATATAAAAAACATAAACATCCTCAAACATCCATTTTGATTTGTTTCTGAATATTTTTTTAAAAAATAAAAACTTCCTTAAATAAATAAAAAAAAATAAATAAACATTTAGGAGTGAATAAATAAGTACGATTGATCTAAGAGATTTAAATCTAATTTAGAAGAAAATATAAATTTATTTCAAACAGCGTTTTTGTAAAACAAATGAAAACGTCGAAATGAAAAGATAAGGAGATTATTACTGGAAAAAGAAATAAGAAGAGAATTAATTTATCAAGAACCAAAGCTTAGCATTAATTTCAATTTTAATTCTATATTGTTATAAAATCTGCTACTTTTATAAGTTGTTCCTTCAAACCTGGAGTAAATAAATTTATGGAAAGTTTACTTATTTTCTTTTACAAACATTTTTTACAATTTTACAAAGTTTCGATAGCTTAAAACAAGGAAAAAAGATACAAATTAAGATGGAAAATTAATTCTTAAAAATGCTTTAAGATGAACAATTTACAACTTACTAATACAAATTGTATTATTGCTATTATTTTTATTATTTAGAAATTTGGAAGTAATTTTTTTGCCAATTGTCATTTCAAAATAAGGTCAAAATCTGGCACTCGAATAATTAAAATACTTGAAAAAAAGCCTAGTCAATTTGATAAACGTAAACAATTTGATAAACGCAAATAATTAATAATAATTATTATTATTATCTTTTTCTTTTACTAATTTTTACTTGACTTTACAGTTGACTTTTTTTTCTAAATTTTAAAAAAAATGGAGTTTTAATTTCGTGTAATCTCAATTTTCCTTATTAATAAGTTATTAAAACCTTAATAAGACAATAAAGATAACCAATTAATTTTTTTCTATTAAAGATAAAAGCAATTTTTTACAATTTTCAATGTGAATTCGATAGCTTAAAACTAGGAAAAGGAACCAATTTTTAAATTAACATCAGAAGACAAACAGCGAAATTATTAATGCACTTCAGTAGCTTCATCTGACTCGTGAAGCTCCTGATTTTTATTTTTTTTTCCTTTGAAAGAAGAAATAAATTTCATTTGCTAACGCTATACATTCTGTATAAATGCTTAAGGCTTGGTTTAAAAAAACTGATATGGATATGATATGATATGTATCAGAAGACTAACATTCCCGTTTTGTTTGTGGACAAGTATCATTAAAATATCATTAGCAACAATGACAACAATCACAACAATCACAACGACAATCGCAACAATTGCGTCTTTTGCATGCGCAACAATCAGATTTATAATATAGCTCTACAACAACCACAATAATCGCAACAATTTTGCGCTTTATGCATTCTCAACAATTTCTCAAAGGTGTTTTTGCGTCGGTACTACCTTAATACTTTATCAAAATCAATGATTGAGACATCATTTTGAATATTATGTTCCCCGCTAATGACGAAAAATAAACAAATTTTTTAAAATTAATGTTTTCGTTAAAAAACTTTATTTTTAAAACCTTTTATAAAAATATAGACACGCTTTAACAGAAGCGACTTATTTTTCGCAAGCGAAACAACATTTCAAATAATATTATAGCGTCGTAAACTTCAAATAAATAATTTTTTAAAATAAAAATGCACTTTAAAATGATATTTCATCGTATATTTAATAATAACAGATAAAAAAACAAACAAAGATTTATATTTTAATAAAAATAAACGATTTATTACAATAAAAATCATAAAAATTTGTCAACGTCTCATGTATTTTTTCTCAAAGGCGTTTTTTTTATTTCCCTTAAACTTCATCAAAATCAATGATTGAGATATTATTTTGAAGATTACGTTCACCGCTAATGACGAAAAATAAAGAAATTGTTTAAAATTAATGTTTTCGTCATAACTTTATTTTAAAAATCTTTTTATAAAAATGTAAAAAGCGCCATCTATTGACAATCTGTTCATTTATTTATTTCCACATTACCACTCGGCGACTGATCAAGATACCTTGCGAATTAATCGCATGAGTCAACCTTTTTATAAAAATGAAATTTGTTTATCTATTGACAATGTGTTTAACTACCATGCACGATAGCTTTTGGATTTGTTTATTATTTCTCAAAGATGGTTTTTTTGTTGCGAATTATTCGCACGGGTCAACTAGTTAAATTATATTTATAATTATATTTTCTGATACGTATCAGAAGACGTTGCGAAGCATTGTGATTGGTTTACTAATCGCTATCCCTACCTTGTTTTCTTTTTGTATCAATAATTATTTCCCACCTTAATCAATTACAAAAAAATTAAAATTTACTAAAAAAAATTAGTAAAAAAAATTAATTTAGGATATATATTATTAGAGCCTTAAATTTCCAAAATTTCATACAGCATTCTTACAAGATTTTAAAATCTTAATAAAAACTATGCATGAAAAACATTAATTCTTTGTTTTACGTGATCTGACGGATGAAGAAACTTCTACTAAAAAACCTCTGTAAAATAAAAAAAAAAAACTCATTTCTAATTTTGCCAAATCTCACCATTTATACTGAGCTTAATTAAGATAAGGAGTTCATGAAATAGTTGAATCCTACACTCTTTAGAATGTTATTTCATAAACGTTCTTTTTTTTCTTCCTTTTTTTCTTTCTTTTTGAAATTGTGAAAACGACATAAACGCAAAGACAACATTATAACTTCAAAATAAATTTATAAATAACTTGTAATATCTGCTGACTTACTAAAATTTTAGGGTCTTCTGATACAAGTATCAAAAGACTTATATTCCCGTTTTGTCGGGGACAATCATTAAAATCATTAAAATATCATTAGCAACAATGGCAACAATCGCAACAACAATTGCAATAATTGCGTCTTTCGCAACAATCACATTTATAATAATAAGGAAATTAAGGCAATATCAATGATATTTTCATAGACATATCAGAAAACGTTGCGAAGCATTGTGATTGGTTTACTAATCGCTTTCCGTACCTTGTTTCATTCTCTGAAAAATATTAAATTCTAAGACTTGTTTAAACCACGTATCAAACCACATGCAAATTACTGGATTGGCTACCAGGATTAATACTCACTGTTTGAGATATTGATAGAAATCCATTGTTTAGGTTCTAAGTCTTTTCTGTAGAATTTTTATCAATTTCTCGATAAGAATCTATGTTGAAAAGATTTCAAATATAAAGATTAGATCCTCTTCAATCCTTAAATATGAATAGTAAGTTTCAAGAAGATTCATTCAAGATTCTGAAGTTATTAGAGGAGAACACATACACATACAAACTGAGTGATATGATGAGCTCAATTTCTTAGGAAACAATGTTAAACATAGACAATTCCTATTATCACATTATAACACTTCTTGGAATCTATATTAATAAAATCTTTTATTTCTCTGTCTGTCTGTCTTTCTGTCCGTGTGTCTGTGTGTCTGTCCGGCGCAATTTCCTGTGAGAATGGAAAATAGAAATAATTTTTACAATGAAACATCCGCGACGGGAATCGAACCTGCAATCTTCTGATCCGAAGTCAGGCGTCTTATCCATTAGACCATGAAGACTACAATTCATTTTATATTGTTTTTTTGACTTATGTTTCCTTCCCCTTCCCCCCATCAATAATGAATGTATTCAACCGTTTTTATGAATCTCAAGATTTATTTTGCTTATTTATTCCCGATCCGTCTGTTTATTTGTAATTCGAAAATGACAATTAGAACTATAACTGCCGACACGTTGCAATGTTTTACATGTAATATTATTACTTAACCAAATTCTTTGTGATTTAGAAAAACAAGCGAGCGTATCCGGGGTTAGCTTAGTGGTTATTAGAAAATAAAATGTAGGTGGTGTATTTTGTTTCATTGTTTTTGTACTTTTCTGTGAAGCAGAAGTCGAAGAGAAGTGAGATCCTTAAGCTCAAATGTTGCAGTGAAAAGTGGTCGAATTCTAGAAGAAGCTGTGGTTACCATAGCAATGGGCCCCGCGTAAATCTTTAGGTCAGGATCCAAATGCCCATGGTTCCTGCGTCAATCCCAAGTCTTTGAGGAAGATAAGTAAAAAGGACAGTCCAAAGGAAGAGGAAAAAAGTACATTCGATCGTTTCAGTTGACGTATAAATTGGAAGATTATGTAGACAGCTTCCGAATTAAATGGGGAAAAAGACGAAGGGGATTTCATTCAACATATTTTTCCATTTTTCTTTTCATTATTGAATGTCCAGAAAAATACAGCAAATCTGTCTTAAAGATTCCTTTAACATTTTGTAAATTTAAAGTCTCGGGTTTATTACTGGAATTATTTTTAATATTTGGAAATTTTCTTTTCTAACTGTATCCCATGAACTATATTACCAATTTGTAATTATTTATTCTTAATTTAATTTTTTTGTGCGAAAGGCTTTAAAAAGGATAAATTTATTTATTAATTTGAAAAAAATAAATAGTTATAAAGAAATGAGTCATTCAGCATAACAAAAATAAAAATGACTGACTGTTACAAGAATATGTAATGACTTCTTTAAGGAGTTAAAGTTCGGGTGCAAGCATCTGTACATGGAAAAAAACTTGACGGAGATTGTGGACACCTTAAATTTATCAGTTCATTTTCATATTTTTTATGAAGCGGCTCTAAACCAGTCCAAATACGCAGGAATATATTCGAAAATATTAATCTGACAAAGAAAGAAAAAGATAATAATCAAATGTGAAAAATTCTTTCAATGCCAGAAATCGAAAAACGAGTTACAAAGCAAGGTTTTTCGATTTCTGGCTTTAAATGATATTTTCACATTTCATTATTATCTTTTTCTCTCTTTTTTTTATTAACACATTGAATCACGTGTTGGTAATCTTTAATTTAATCTTGAATTTATTCCTGGTGTACTAAAATTCCTTAAAGCTCGCCTTTTTGGTTTCCATAATGACAGGATTCAGAATTGAAAACATATGGCGCTATGTACAAAAAAAGGAAAAAATTTTTTTCAAAACAAAAATTAACAAAAAAAGGAAATTCGTATTCTATTTCTCAGTTCGATTTCGTTTTTGAAACTATTGGAAATATATTCGGTAATTATAATAATATATCTGTTTTGATATTTTAAATCGTTTCATAATATAACAAACTGGTGTTTTAAAATTAAAAGAAGTAATATAAAACGTGTAGAATCATTTCATTTTTAAGGATTATATACTGTTGTGTAACTCGTTCATTTGTCGTTGTACAATTTAAACAGGTGCAATTTACACGATTGAAACTGAAAGTTAAATCAATTTAAAATGCATTCAGAAACCAATTGTAAACGAGTGCCATCTACCAGAAATACTGAGTTATGGTCTGTTTATCCAGCTATAAAATAGCTATTAGAAGATTAGTGTTTGGTGGTTTCTGGTCCTCCTCCCCCTAAATATCTCACCTGTTAGTCTAATCAATTTGTCGATTACTAAACCTTAAACCTTAATCCTTAAACCTTCATACTTCCTAATAAAAAAAAAAATCTAAAATTTTTAATGAATTAAAATCAATCATCGTGATTAATCTGGTTAAACCCTGGTTTCTTCACATTGCACTCTAAAGTTTTTTTACGTTAGGCTCATTATTAATGAAAATTTCATGACTCTACCTTTTGATATCTTAACATGTTATTAATGTTTCAATGTTTTATCAGCATTAATGTTTGGTCCCCAGATCTTTACTTACAGATCCAATATTTACCAAATAGAAGTTTTTCTATATACAGGATGATTTTCTGTATAAACTTTCAAGGTAGGTCATGAATACAAAAACAAATCGTGTTCATTGTGGAATGTACGTCGTAAATGTCACTAGAGGGCGCTGTTTGACAGCATATTAGCTGGGCATTGTGAGTTGTCCTTCATTGATTTCTTCTTCTTGGGGTTACCTGAAAGGCATCGTCTACGAGACTCCCATTGTCTCTGAGGCTAGTCTCGTCACAAGAGTCGCTGTGACAGTTGGATGTGTCCGCGAAAGGCCTCGCATTTTTTGAACATGTTCGGCAATACAGGCATCAACATTGTCAGGCGTGTTTCACTGTTGGTGAACACTTACTGTGAACCTGTAAGTGTACACTTTACTAAATTGTAAACATAGGGCATAGAGTAAACATGATGTCTACCTTATGTATATGTGGCAGGGAAGCAAAGCACTGCGACCCGAGATCTATTAAACTAACCCACAGAAGTAATGACAGATGGAGAGAAAGACGGAGAAAGAATGATGGGAGAAGTGCAGGGGAAACGGGAGAACCCCGAAAAAAACCTGCGCAGCGCCCATCGTCCACCATCACGAAACCCACAAGAGAATCGAGCCCTGGTACTCAGAGGAGAGAGGCCAATGTCATAGCGACAACGCCAACTGCGCGATCTATTGTTAATGTACTCGTTGTCTTTTATTTCTGAATCTTAGTGTACCTTCTAGCACATCGGATGGTGTTCGCGGACATGTGTTCCAGTAAGAATATGGTTTGTTTGTGTATTCCTGACCTACCTTTACAGCTTGTACAAGGGAATTTTGAATCACCCTGTATGTAGTATAAATATGCCGTTTAAGGTTCAGTTTTCTTCCCACTTGAATTATTTGGGTCAAAGATATGCAGACGGACTTAAAATTCTATATTCCAAATTTTATAGGCATCCGTTTTTTTTGTCTAATGATGGTATCCATCTTGAGGACATGGATGATCTTACTATTTGCATCTGAGAATGTTTTGCTTGACTTTTTAGGCATTGCAAGGAATCATCTAAATAATGACAAGTTGCCATCTTCAAGAATGAGATTACTACTAGGTCAGCAGAAGGCACGGACTTACAGCAACTTAATTATTAATAAGTTCTATTTATTTAATACTCTGAAGAAGG
>JAFIDM010005346.1:53210510-53248312 GCA_023159025.1 Thereuonema tuberculata | reverse complement strand
GGCGTTAGGTATGCATTATAATTCGTCACTGTGCACGAAACCCCTCCATTCTTTAATGCCCAACCTATATATAATGAATTACAGACTGAAGTTCCATTAAATACAAAGATTCAGATTTCTGTCTTATCTACTCTTCCCGGAAGGTGAAGATCTTTAAATCAGTTTATCTCTGAATGACGCTTCAATGATCAATTATCCGCAACAATGTTAGGTCGCACGTGTGTTGCCAAGCAACAGGAGTATTGTGGTTTGGTCAATTCAACTGCACCAATTTCTATCTGGTACAAATAGATTTCAATATTATATTGCATGTATTATTTAGAATTTACGCCTTAATTTATTTTTAGTTTTTATTATAAATTTAGGTTTTTTCTTTACTTTCTGTGATTTGTGCTTTTGAATAAATAAATTGCTGTTTTCTGTTGCAAATGAGAGGCTTCCGGAGCTGTCTAGTCACATGTTATATAAAATGGAACATTTTTATTACTAAGTATGACATTGTTCTTTTCATGTGTCAAAGCGTTAATGTGCTTTAACATATAGTACTCTCGATATTTCGAACTTTGATATCTCGAACACCTTGATATGTCGAAAAATTATTTTTCTCCTTGATATATTCATGTAATCTCGACCTTGTTATCTCGAAAACTCGCTATCTCGAATATTTTTAGCGTCCCTTAGACTTCGATATATCGAAGAGAGTATAGTGCTTCTAGTTTTGTATCATTATCTTCCTAAAAAATGGATGTGGCCCCGATCTCTAAATGTGTGAGAGCAAGTTTTGATACAGCGTAAATACTTTTTGGAGCGAAAAAGTTTTAAAAGGTAATTAAACTACATTTCGATCTGTCATCGCGATAATTCAAAAACTAAGAAAAGGTTAAGTTGAGGTAAGTTACAAGGACGATCCCTATTGATTTTGGGAAAAACCGGCCAGTAGTTAAGGAACTATTTCAGTGTAAGTGAATGAACATTTTTTTTAATTAAACAACTATTTTTATTGCTTTTTGAGTGTTCGTAACATATCAGACTTCAACTACATTGCTGAACAATATTTTTCTGTAAATTCTAAAAGGACTACAATTATAAGTTTTTTTTTATTATTACATAGATTAAATTCGATTTTTTATATGTAATTAAAATATACAAAAATTGTATTCTGATTTTATTTGATTTTCCTGAGATTTTATTTCCACTTCTTCAGATGAACATAAAATATTTTGAATTTAAATGTAGATTATTATTATTATACAGGACACTACAAAACAATGTGTATCACAGCTGCCAGTTCTTAAGCTGGTGTTGGCCTTCAAACGCATCGAATTCTTCCCAAGAATCTAGGATGTCGTAATGTATCGGCGCAAAATATGTGCTGATCCAAGCAGTGCGGCTTTTTGGAGTTGACCGATGGAGATTTTGTCAATATTTAGATCTTGTAAGTGCTTACCAAGGTTTTTTGGTATAGCACCCAGTGTGCCGATAACCACTGGAACCACCACTGCCGGCTTGTGCCATAATCGTTGAACCTATTATTATTATTATTATTATTATTATTATTATTATTATTATTATTAAATATTAAATTATTTGAAAGTTAGTTTTGGATTTCTTAATTGGTCTCTAGTGAGTTTGCCAGATGGAGTGACATTACTTAATGATTGAGTCGGAGAGTTCAAAAGGAATTAAATATTTGTTGCTGCTAGTATTTAGATGGCCAAATTATTAGAGTCACCTGCAAGAATTAACAAATATCAATGAAGATATTATTATTATTTTCAAATAATGCATATCTCCACTATATTTAGATACAGTTTTTGTGATGTGTTTGCAACACTGACTTGTTTGGACATCATTTTGGGACAGGCACCGTCATTTTGATTGAAAGTAATTGTTCGAATACTCACATATTTAGGTATAGTTTGAGGTTATTGAAGAATTTTTCCGATGTTTTGTGTTTTTCCGTGTTATTATCTGAATATGTACGTTGTTGTAAGTAACTTATTTGACTGAAATAATTTAAAATACCATACACAATGTAAATTTTTATTTATTTTATAGGTTTTTAATATGGGAAAGACCAAAGACATAACTCCACGAAAAATTTCTGAGATAAAAACTGTTACAAACATATTGCAACAGACATATTGAATCATTTCAATCATTTCGCGGGAATCAGTTGATAGAGTAAAAACAAAATTGATGCAAGTATCGAATTGAAACCAAATCGGAAGAAAAAGTGTGGACGAAAAAGACAAACAACACCTAAAGATGAGAGAAAAAAGATATCTCTTATTTTTCTCTCTTTCAGATATCTCTTAGTGTCCAGAACAGAAAGGCACCTTTGAAGACAATAACCAAAAAGATCCAGGATGCCATCATCACCATTCAGCAAGGACAGTTCGACGTCGCATAAAAGAAGTGGGATTTTCGTGTCGACGTTCTGCCAAAAAGCCCCTTTTTACTCCGGCTATGATGATGGCTACAATGGTGCAAAGCGCATACAAACTGGACAATTGACGATTGGAAAAAGGCAACTTGACAAATTCTTAAGATAAAACCTATACATTTCCTTTTTATGTAATATCCGGTTTACCAAATTCAAATGCAGACCGACTGACAAATAGGAGTTTGTGAGGAGAAGGCCTGACGAAAAATTTAATGATGCCTGCATTATCAAAAAGATTAAACATCCCATCAGCATCTTGATCTGGTCGGTGATCAGCAGCCAAGGCACAAGTCGCCTATATATTGTCAAAGAGACAATGAGGCAGGACGAACTCGTAAAGGTCTTGGATACTAAAACACTGCCCCAAGCCCACAAATGCTTTATAGTTGTGTTTATATTCGTGCACGACTTATGCCTGGAATAAGGCAAAAAAGGTAAAAATTTGTTTACAGGAAAACCAAGTAAGAGTTCTTGACTGGCCTGGAAATTCCTCCGATTGAGAACTTCTGGGAATTAATGAAAAGGGGAATTTTTACGGAGAATGTCACCAACAAGAGACAGATGATAGAGCGTCTTATTGAGGTGTGGTACAGAAGCGATGAAATTAAGGCAAATTGTCTTAAATGCATTGAAAGAATTAATGTCTGGAACAAACGTCACCAGTCATGACGTCATGAACTTGACCTCCAAGCAGTCAGTCCAAGACGGCGTCGTTTTGTGATCGCATAAGCATGACCAAGAAAGGATAAACTTTGCACAACCAAGCAAGGGGAAAAGTGTCGAACGTTTAAAATTATTCCAATTGTAATTATTATTATGTAGTCGTAACTGTAGAAAACACAAAAACCAGAATGCTTATAAGATTCAGTTACGGATTTTAGCAATAGATGGCGTTGTTACGTCCTGGAAACATCAATCTAAAAGAAAATTACGTCATGAAAAGCTCTTCTTTCATGAGAACTGAACTGTAGTCAACCATGTTCTCGTGTGAGATTGACGGGAGCAATCATTTTCAGTTAGTCACTCATGAAACAGTTGCGTTGCTAAAACAACGAATTCGGCAGTCTTTTTCTCTTTCAATCTCTTAAAAAAAATGAAAAATTCAAAACAGAAAATATATTTCTGAGTGAAGATTAATAATAATTTTAATTATCCTGTAAATATAATTAGTAAACTTGTGTAAAAAAAAAGATAGATGGGCTTTAAGACGTTTATAAATAAAAATAAAGAAAACAAAGAAGAAAATTTAAATGATAATTTTAACGTGTGCAGTATACATAAAAAAAAAACTCTGGCCAATATATATTAAAAGGTTATAAAATTTTTTAACACATTAAAAATTTTTACATTTTACATATTTTACATATTTTTACATATCTACGACCGGTTTCGTCCATCTTAAATTGAGGACTTTGATGAATAGGTCAGGTCGTGGTCTCGTTTCTCGCCTGTATGACCGCAAAATCACTATCTACGATTTTTAATATAAGTCGTCAGAGGAAATTCAAATTCTAAGTTCCTTTTATCCTTAGTTTTAATGTGTAATACGCTATTTATATTGAACCACACTGATTTATTAAGAATGACAATGTTCACTGTTTACATCTGTTCACTGTATTTGATTCGTGTCATCGTTCCCAAAACTGTGCAGAACTTTTACGACCACCTTCTAAAACACAAAAAAATGGTCCATGCTTTTCCAGCTTGAAGAAAACCATGCACAGGCACCCAAATCTTTCTTTTCTTTTACTCCAATCACCATTATATAAATAAATAAAGAGTTTACAAATAATCTCTGATCGTTGCCGAGGAGATCCACCGTACAACTTTGCAGCAAAAACTGATTAATTATGACAAGGCTTCATTTTCTTCTCCGATTGGGAGCGGCGATAACGGACATAGTGCACACTATTCGCAAATTCATTGTGAACATACCGTTCAGTTGCGCGTTGGCCTTCAGAATGCTACACAGACAGTTTCTGAACCGAGCAGAAAAACAACAGCGTATTGTTAGGCGTATCCATATATAATACAAATGTGACAGTTATTATTAGAAATAAAAACAACATCATCTTTTCTTCTTCTTAAATATAGCTATGTTTCGCAGATATTTTATCATATTTTTATGAGGAACATTCTTTGTATCAATAAGCCTGAAGAAGCAGATAAAGCGTCATCTGCGAAATGTAGATATGTTTAAGAACAAGAAAAGATGTTGTTGTTTTTTTATCTAATAATAGCCTATTGTGTTTTTCCTTAATAAGTCTTTAAGCCATAATCTAACTGTGAAACGATGAATCTGATTCTAACATTCATTATAATCTTTTCATTTATCATCTAAATCTATTTGGTAGTTTTCTTGTCTTGTCTTTTGTATTGGTACGATGTATCGTGATAAGATAAAAGACAAATTTTCTAAAGTATGTAGTGAATGTAAAATTTATTTCTTATTCGTCAACAACTTGAAATTATGAAAATCTGCACCAACTGGAATTTTGAATTTCGGATTTAGAACATAAACTACGTCAGGATATTGTCCTAATTATTGAAACTTTTTCTTACATTTTATTTGTTTGTTTGTTTTTTTTCAATAAAGAAAATAAGAGCATCGAAATTCAAAGAGAATATGCTTTAAGGACAGTTTTCCGCTAAGACTTCAAAAGTGTCCGTCAAAAAACCAATGATAGTCATACCTTGACTTAATGAGAAAAAACCCTATTTGCTTATTATCTGACAGATTTTGATTGAAAGACCTTCATAAACGGAATTTCGTAAAATGAATGGAGAATTAAATTAAATTCAAGAAAAACAAATGCGACAATTACTGATACAATTCAAATCATGGACTTCGATTAAGGTTAGTTAACCTGTTAAATAATTAGTTCCTATCAACAGGTGCAGTGGTATTTACGTGTTCAAAGGATACATTTGAGTTTAAGTTTTGTGTAAACTTTTTTGATTTATTCTTTGTACCAATTGGTATTAATTTTTTTTTACTCTATAAATCTTTTTTTTATTTATTTGAGGTAATTAGTATTGATTTTTTAATCAATATTTTAATAAATTTCATTACAATAATTAGAATTATTGAAAACCTTCTTGTACGAGTTCGAAAAAGAAAGAACATAATAATGAGGTCTTTTTGTAAGGACTGAGTCTGGATATACAGAGTAGTTTCATATTGGAAAGGGAGTGAGGAAGGGATGCATCCTTTCGCCATACTTATTCAATCTGCACAGCGAACACATCATGAGAAGATGCGGGACTAGAGAAATCAAGGGCTGGTGTAAGGATTGGCAGAATCATGATCAACAACATAAGATATGCAGATGATACCACCCCGTTAGCAGAAAATGAAAAAGACATAAAAAAATCTTCTAGGCAAAGTAAAAGATGAAAGCTTAAAATTTGGACTTAGATTGAACTGAAAGAAAACTAAGATCATGACATCAGGAAAACTAGGAGAGCTGAAAATAGAAGATGAGGTGATAGAGAAAGTCTCACATTTTGATTTTGTGGGTTCAAGACTGGTTGAGGATGGAAGATGCACAGAAGACATAGAGAAAAGAATTTTGTTGGGCCGGCGAGCAATGTCGAACCTGGAGAAGATAATGAAAGACAGAAACATCTCTAAATCTACAAAGATTAGTAAAAGTAATGGTCTTTCCCGTGATGATGTACCGGTGTGTGAGTTGGACAATGCGAAAGAGGGAAAGAAAGAAGATCGACTGCTTTGAACTTTGGTGCTGGAGAAGACTGTTGAGGGTACCATGGACTGCAAGGAAGACTAATCTATGGGTTTTAGATCAGATTAAGCCAATCTATTCGTTGGAAGTATTGATTTTGAGGCAAAAACTTTCATATTTTGGCCACATTATGAGAGCAGATAATTCCATTGTAAAGATAATTATGCTTGGTAAGGTAGAGGGGAAAAGAAGAAGAGGAAAGCAACGATGAAGATGGATGGAGGATATAAGGGAAGCTACCGGAATTTCTTTACAACAACTAAGATATGCATCATGGGATGGATCTATTTGGAGAGCCTTTATACATGAAGTCACCAGATGTCGTAGACGACTTGATGGAACCCAACAACAACAAAATGTGGTTTTGAATTTAAGTAGACATATAGCTGTAGATATAAGTTAGAAATAACTATAAGCTACTAGCCCACAAAAAAATAAAAAAAAATAAAAATATACATGTATATATCTACCATTTATGTGTGTAGGAATACATTTTTTTTATGAATACATTAATATATATGAATACATAATACATGTATATACATGTCCATTTATTAAACCTACATATAACTGTAAACAACAATATATTTTTTTTTAATAATTGCTCATTTGCATCCAAGAAAAATAACACACACAAAACAACAACAACAAAATAGAACACAGAAAAAAATTATGTTTTTTTATCTTTAAATTTTCTTAGAGTTTAGAATCCAGCTTCTTATATTTTTTTTTCAAGGTTAAATATGTACCATAACAGGCCATGGAATTCCTTGGGTGCCAGGAGATTAAGGTTCTTACAATTCCGACCATCGGAGCTAGTTGTGATCGGATGGTCAGCCCGAGGCCCGCCCACGATACCCTTTTGACATAGAGCTGGGTGAACCCTAATATCCATCTGGAGAAGAAATAACCATGGAAAAATTCCCGACCACCGCCAGGAAGTGAACCAGGGCTTCTTCGGTCCGCTGTCCAGCGCCTAAACTACCGGACCCCTATATCTTTTCCAATAGCAGAAATTTTGTCTTTTTGATCGAACTGATTCTATAACTTTTGCAATACATAATTTATATTTCTTTCTCCATATTTTTTATTAATGAATGTTAATAATGAATAATCTGTGGGTTTTTTTTATCTTCTTCTGAGATTGTAATTTGTTGCTTACTTGTAAGTAATGTTATCTGTGACTTTATAAAAATAGTTGATCATTAAATTACAATAGAGTTTTTATGTTGTGTTTAGGAGTTTATATTTATTTATCTGTTCAGTTCGTTTTTCTTTATTATTTCAGATTTTTGTTGAGAATAATAGTTTGAAAGTTTTTATTTTTCTGAATTTTGTTTACCTTATTCAAAATTTGTGTTTACCGAATGACGTCTGTATAATTTATATTTGAGTCTAAAGTAGAATTTTATTTTTATTAGCGACCTATTTGGGAGCTGTTGTGGTAGGGACCAAAATTGGTAGCTACTGCGTTTGTCCTGTCCGTCCGTCAGTCTGTTTCTGTACACCCCTAACAATTCTCAAACGGAAGGTCGGATCGACAGACAGTTTTAACCATAGTGTTCACAGTCCCAAACACTGTATGGTGTATTTCCCCTCTACGTTCGAGATATTTGGCATTCTTTTCATTGGATTTCCGCTATTAGCTTAAATGTTAAAAATACAACCATCTCATTTCAATTATCAGCTGTACCTTGATGGTTAAGGTTTCGGACTCGTATACAGAACATGGTTGGTTCAAATTTGCATACCTTACTTTTTTTCTTTTCTAATCTTTTTTTTTTCTCAATGTCCACGTGGGATTTTTTTTGTTACTTTGTTTTTTGTTTTCTTATTTTCCTAACCTATTTTTTATTTTTCCAAACCTTCTTGTACTTCTTTTTTATTATTATTATTATTATTTTTATTGTTATGGGTCGCTCTTAAATTTATGCTTTAGCACACAATCATATTCACTTGTTGGTAAAACATTTGTGCTTTAATAAAAAGCTAAGTGCTACTTATGCTCGGTATTCTTTTTTTGATAATGATATATAAAACAATGTAAATACAGTATAAAAATCTATAGGAAAGAAGAGTTAATGTTTGCAAAGAAAGGATGATAATAATGGTTCTGGTTGCATTTTATACTGTCTTTTAATAAGATACAAGCAAGTGGTAATCATGCAACTATAATTGATGCGTAATTAAAAGAAAAAAAATATAATGTGAATATTTCAATGATCAGTGAGTTTAAACGGAGAACGTTATACAATTCGCATGGTATTTCACGTTTAATAAGTATATCAAAGCGAAACGCTGTTCATCATTGAGAAGAATACCATTCGGGACTGTTTGCAGGCGCCAAGACCCGGAGACAATTAGCGTTGAGGCACGAAGGGAGCGCTAGGAACCACGACGTTGATTCCTTTTTCGTTTGAGACGTGATGACGTGGTCGAGTCGTTTGTTGGTCAAGTCAAATATTACTTTTGGGCAGAAGCAATTGCTACACGAAAGTGTTTACTAATCATTAATAAATTCAGAACCAACAATGCAACTCTGGAAAACAAGAGGAATACGTTGTATACAATTTACACAATTGTTTTCCTTATCTAAATGTTTCATAATCAATAAATTATGCTCCTATTGCTTTTATATGTCAGATAACCATCTTATTATTAATATAATGTATGTTTATCTATTGATATGATTCCGATAATTATAAATGTAAAACATCAACATTGATAAATGTGAATAAATTAATATATGGACTACGATCATTCAAAATAAACCTTTGATTTTAAATTCATATTCACAATTTATACTTGACATGTCCCATTTTTTTCTCTCAATCCATGATAATGTACTTCACCATCTTAATCATGCATAAACCTATTATCAACATTATTTCATATGTGATTTAAAAACAACAATTCAAACTGGTTCATCCATTCTATTCACCTTCCATTACTCCAGCCTCTACTTATGTTCTCGATATCTATATTGTCCACATCATATTCCTTTAAGATTGGGGGATAAAAGATAAAAAAACTTCAAAACAATTTGAACTCTGTGATAGCATAATGTCCTCGGCAATCACTATTCAACCATTGTCTTGAAAGATAAAAGGTTATGTTTATGGATCTGATAGGTAAGCATCCAGGCATCCAATATTATATTGGGTTGGCCAAAAAGTTCGTTTGGTTTTTAAGTAAAAATAAAAGACATTTTTTATTTTCACCAACTCTTTTATTGAACAACATCTATTGAACAATGTTTCTTCCATTACCTTCTGTCATCTTTTAGCCAACTTCATAATTTCACCTTCCCAAAACTTTTTATCTTTTTGAGAAAAAAAATATTCAGGGAATTGAATTTTTTCCAGAATTTTGGAGAATTATGTAGAATTTTGTAAAGACCGAAATAAATGGAAATCCGAAGGTGCAATGTCTGGTGAATGTGGCGGATGAATCACAACTTCCAACCAAGAAAAATACGATCTTGCTTGCTTATTATCTTCCATCTTCAACATTAAATTGGCGACACAAAATTCACCGATTTTGTTGAGTTTTTGTGTTACATGCATTCTGATATGACATCTGTCACAAGACAAACTAACAAAATAATGTCGAATGACGTTAAAGACACCCAAGCGCTACTAGAGCCACTTACGAACTTTCGAAAAGAACCGAACATATTTTTGATCAACCCAATAAATATTTGTATGTGTTTTATATATGTATCTGCAGCAACCGCTGATTTACTAGCAATCAGATGTACAGCACACAGAATCAACGTTCAATTTCTTTATCGTTTTATATGTACGTATGTAATTTTATAATTATGTACAATATAAATAATGACTTAAAAATTTTCAAACTATTGTATAATTATTTTATTTTGAAATCATTAACAAAATTAATTGTGTTTGAGCTATAGAACCATCACATGATAAAGTAGAATTGTGTTTTACATTGTTTCACGCTCATATTTTTCATGGAACTAAATACTTGTAATTATATTCTTATTAACATTGAGATGTATAAGTTTTAATATATAAAATAAAATTTCAATGAAAATGAAAAAAAAAAAAAACATTCAGAATTCTATATTCATAAAAGTATATAATTATCTACAGATATAAAGAGGAGAGATAAAGAGATTGTTGAACCTATTTGTTCTTATATCCAATTCTTGTTATCAACATTTCAGTTAAAAAAACTTAACGAATTGTATTTTTTTTTTTTCAAACTTGAGCGAAATTCTTCAAAACTTATACATTTGTAGATTGTAGCTTTTCTTTTATTACAACAATGAAAAGTTAGACCAAAACAGCAAAAATAAAGCTTTTGTGGAACATCAACAAATCATAGCATGTCAACTTAGAGCGTCTCGTTGATGGTTTTAGGAAAAATATACTTTAGAAAAAGTTTTTGGAAAAAATATAAATTTTTAAAAAAATTCATGTTGTTGTTGATTTATTCTCAGAAAATTTCTGTAAGAAAAAAATATCTCTCAAAGAATTTCTGGTTGATAAAAACATTTACTTGTTTCATTCCAGATGTATTTTTTTTTTTTTTTTTGTAATAAACCCCATCATGCAATAATTGGCGAAAATACAGTAAAGCAGGGGAAAAATACGATTTAACTTCTTCTAATCAAACTAAATAGTTTAGTAATTCAGAAGATGAGTGTTAAAATTATTCGTATATTTGCGCAGTTTTGAAATTAATTTTAACCATCAAATATTTCTCTTAAGTTTCCTCATAAATCAATATATTCACAGTACAGCAATATACAGTATAAACTTATCTATGAACTTACAACACTATACTTGCGTTATCGTCAATAAATTATTATAGACTAGTAATGAATTCCGGTTTCATTTTTCTAATTATACTTATTCACTACTCACAATAAATAATATTCTTATATGTAATACCAGCGGCGGCTCGCGTGTAGGCACTGTGGAACTGCGGCATATCCTATTTTAGAAAAATCGATAACATTTAATATAATTAGTCCTTTTTTCTTTAAATCTTTCTTTATACTTGTACAATATGTAATCCTTAAACTTAATGTCAGTAGCCATCTCCCAGTTTATGAAAAAGTTCAAAAATCTTTGTATGGAACTGTGCACTTCACAGTTCCAGTGTGTTAGACTGCTGTGAGCATGCGCACATTAGAAGCTGCACGCGAGGCTGCGACGGCGAGAGGCACTGTCGCTGCCACAGTGCCGCCCTGGCGTGCTGGTGGAAGATAGTTTTTTTTTTACTCCGCATGTTGTGCTTAAAAACCATACGCCATATTCTTGAATGTGATAAAGTACAGAATTAGATTATTATCCTGCTTTCAGCTATTCTATTTGATTCAATTTTTTTTTATTTATTTATAATATAATGTAATATAAAGAAATATAACATATTATATAAGAAAATTATTGATCTTTTCGCGCAAATTAAAACAAGAAAAATCGATTTCATTTTTAAATGAATAGATCAAGCTTGAACTGTAACAATTTAGATTAAAGTAAATAAAAAATGTTTGATTGTGCTCTTTTAGGATTTTATCAAGTTTCTGAATAAATTTTCTTTATATACATGTTTGTTTCTTTTTACACAATTTTAAAACAAAGGCTAAAAATTTTCTGGAGCAGCACCCCCCCCTAATTTTAGCTACGAGCCGCCACTTGTGTGTGACGGGAATGTAAAGTAAAATGTAACAAAATCGGAAGTACTCAGAAAACGCAATTAATTTTTGTGAAGAAAAATAGAAGAAAATGAATTTGGAAATGAACTTGTTCATTAAAGTATTTTTTGAACAGTATGATACAACAGTATTCTACGTTTTATGTCTATGTTTTAGTAATAATTTCGTCGTGAAAATCCAGTTTTGTATTTGTCACTAACTTTTTATTTTCGCAATTGTAGTTATTGAGTAGACTGCCTGCATCTGCCTCTTTATTGCTTCAAGCTCTTGTTCTCGGTTTCTCTCATAAGGTCAACAGTGAAAAACCGCATCTCGAACTTTAAAGAGCAGATGATTGACTATCAATTCCTCAGTTGAGATTTTTCATTAATCTACTCGCACATAACAAAAACTGTTATTCTGTTGTTGGAATTAAATTTCTAAAATGTAACCTTCACAAATCTAAACTAAAAACAATGATACACATTAAAAATAAAGAAAAAAGAACATTTATGTGCTGGGTTCTGTCAACTTCAATGAATTTGCGATGCGCATTTAAATAAATGAAAAGCGTCTAAACTACATAAACCTCTGTTGTGAGACCTGCTTGTTCATTCTGACTACTCTCAACTGATGATCGCCAAGTTAGCGTGAAACAGACTGCCCTGAGATGTCAGTAATGAACATTGGTCTCAAATTTTAAATTTCTGTTATTATTAAAATTTTACTAATAAAATTTATATTATTTAATTAGTAAAAAGACACAGTAGTCAAGTGGTATGACGCTGCATTGTGGGCTGGTGGAGTCGGGTTCAATTCTCGGTGTAAGTCGAGGATTCTTTTCCGGCGAGATTACTTCATCAAATTGGTCTTAGGATCCTACCAAGGGGCCAGGATTAAGGGCGCGAAGGCGTCGGACGGACCACCACTGTTCTCAGCTTCATCACGATGATCGAGAATCGTTGCGGCCTAGATCTCTAACGTTCCGAATGGAACTGAAGGAAATGAATGACGCGTAAAGAGAATCCTTCGACTTTAATTACTAAACAGTTTGTTTACTGCGTTTTAAACTACAATTAAAAGTAAACTAACAAAAGTAAATTTTATTAGTAAAGGCTTGTAACAATTTTTCTAACTTATTTAGATAATAAATATAATTACAATATTATGGCTCGTAAATTATTGCATATGCATCAGTCTGATGTTATTAGCTCCGTTTATGACTTTCTGTTTCAAATGTAACAGAAAACACAGTCAGCAATATTAATATATTTTGGTAAAATTTACGGTGTAAATAAAGAAAATAAGGACAAACAGGTATATCTGGCCAATTTGAGTGTAATGCTTCACCTAATTTCAAAACTTAGTTTAGGAGGTAGTGTAGCTCATAAAAATGCTACAAGAATAATAACCAAGCGTAAAATACAACGAGTTTTCATATCTCAAGAGTTTATGATATAAAAGTTGAATAAAAGGTAAAATTTATTTTCTTTGGATATGATATTTCGAGTAATTGTTTTTCTCTAAAACCACAGGTTTTTTAAATACTTTTCTAACAAACCGAAACTCATCAAATTATGCAGTATGTGTAATGTAACTACAATATATTATGATATGATTAAAATTCATCCGCTTTTGATTTTTTTTTTCCAAAAAATGAAAAAATGTTGTTATTGATAATAAATAGATATCTGCAAAAGAAAGGGATAAAATAGATATAATCCAAAGAATTGGTGAAGATCCCTATAAAATATGTAAAAACTAAAATTACTTATGTAATTTGCGTCGTATAAAAAAATTACAAGATATCGCGACGCTTCATTCTGCCGGCTGAAGTTGAGAAACAGGTGAGAAAAGCCTGCCGGTAGGCTGAAACGTCCTGATATCATGTAATGTTTTTAGTCGACGCAAATTACATAAGTAATTTTAGTTTTTACATATTTTGTAGGGATCTTCACCAATTCTTTGGATTAAATAGATATCTGTTCAAAACGTTACTGGAGTTTGTAAGGCTTAAAAAAACAAACAAAAATAACACAATATTTTAAGGAAAGTAGGCTTTCAGTTCTTTCAAATCCTCCTTGATTTGTTTTAATGATTTTATGAGGCTATCCTGGTGATCATGAAATTTCATGACGACCCACTTTTTGATTCTGAAATGTTTATTGTCTCTCCTTGTTGAGAAATCAACGTATAAACATAAAAAAAAAAATTCTAAAGAAAATATTAGAAACTAAACAACGATGTCCGATATCAATAAATATTGTTCTGCTTATTTCGTGACGCATTTCCACATGCTTTGCTAAGATTAATCGGCTTTGAAAAATTTAAGTACTCGTATTTAAATTTTTTTTTTAGAAAATGGAAAATTTATTCTGTTCATATTGATGCGGGGTTCAAAGGTTAAGGGATTAAGGGATTATCTAGCATCGTGGAAGTAAGACAGTTCCTGGAATAAAGGTCTCACCTGATTAGTCCTCAGCACAGGCGGACCTGAATGAGATTTATATTTTCTCTGAGAATCCATCGCACATGCGTATATACACTTGTTAGCGGCCGCTAGGTTATAGCTTGCCTGTAAAACATAGGGGACCGCTCTTGCTTTGATGCTTGATAGATGTCACACTCTGTAGTGGCCAAACGGTTAGAGATATTAGAATGAAACCTTCACCATTGTGTTCAGCATCAAAAAGTAGATGACCACGTCAAAAAAAATGAGACCTCTAGGACCACTCCCTGACCGAAAGTTGGGGGGTCAAAAGAAGTCGCTTCCGATAAAGAGGAAAATGGCGATAGAAGTCCCCCCAATATCGACCCTTCTGAACACATTTTGTTCATAAAATTATGCATATTATGGGGCCACTTTGCTTTTGACACTGTCTAAAAGCATTAATTTATCTTGTTTTGAGTTAGATATGTTACCTGCTTAATCGTGTCCACTCCCGTTATTTATCCACAATATTAAGATCGATAATTCTTATTTTTATTATTAATAAGTTTACAGTTTCAGTCCTACGAGATCCAATATTAATGGGATCTGTCTGTAGGTTCTGCATAATATATCTTAAGCGTAATATATATTTTTAAGGTATTACAGATAATATACAAATTAATGTAATTTGTTGTTGTAATGTGTTGTAACTTATAATTATACAAATATTGTTATTTAATAAATATAATGGTACTATTATATAGCATTATTAATGTACATATAACAATATTAATGTAAATATAACAGTAAGAATGTTATCAGTATAAAGTAAATGAAGAGTTTTCGTTTTTTGATTTAAACAATTAGAAAAAACAAAGAAAAATAATAAAAAAATTTTTTAAGGAGGACAAAAATAAGCAACTTAAGTTTTAACTTCTTTAAAGAAGCTTTATGTTTTGTGAATGAGATAATTATAGTTTCCTGTTCGTCGGAGAATGCTCAAGAATAGACGTCGAAAGTTTAAAGCGGTTTGCTTCCGTAAGAGTTTAACTGTTATCCTACTAGCTCTTCCCTATGTGGTTGTAAATGAAAGGAATTACAATAGAAATATTCATAAATTTCTATTGTAATTCCTTTTATTTGCGACCTCAGAGGGAAGAGCTATTAGGATTTCCTGGTCTCTATGTGTTTAACACCCTGCACAATCCAGCCTAGTTGGACTTCCTATGGCCTGGGTGTTGGAGAAAATTCCGACTTCCGGTCCAGCCAACTTCAGGTTTTAGTTGACCATTGCCAGAGTCAAGAACAAAATAGTAATTGAACCAAATTGTGGTTCATTACACTGAATCAACTATGCTGAGAATGAATACGATACGCTCGAACCAATGTGGCTACTTCAGGTTCAATATGAACACTGACAAATTACTGAAGAATGAATGCAAATTGGGTCTAGACGCACTAAATGAACTCAATGCGGGCATTGCTTGAATTGTACTTGATCTTGAATTATAATGATTTGAATAAAAGAGTTTATGCCAATCAATAGTAGTCTCGTTTGTAAGAAAGCAACATTTGATAGATTGGTTCGCTTATTTTGTGTTTTATTACAAAACTGAGATTTGACTTTTTTTAAATTGATAAAAAAAAAAAAAAAAATTACCAATCTCTCTTAGAAAGACCTACTAATGTAGTTTTAGACACGTTCAACTACAAGTA
The DNA here is from genome assembly GCA_023159025.1 of Thereuonema tuberculata. Classification (NCBI taxonomy): domain Eukaryota; kingdom Metazoa; phylum Arthropoda; class Chilopoda; order Scutigeromorpha; family Scutigeridae; genus Thereuonema; species Thereuonema tuberculata. Next base: position 53,232,305 of record JAFIDM010005346.1, on the reverse strand, counting down.
GACCCACTTAGGAAAAAGCATTCTAGAATGAAAGAACATGCATACAGTGGATATTTAATGAATTCTTGTTTTGATGTGGAAATTGGCTCTTCAACCGTAGTAGCCTGTCTACAAACCTTCAAGATTGTCGGAATTCTACAGTCCTTGACTCACAGCTTTAGAGATATCCTACAATTTCATATTTCTTTGTGACACCTGACAATCAGCGATAAATGAGAAAGATGGCAAAGCCGATTGACAGCACCACGATTATGTAATACACGAGATAAACTCCTGTACTTGTGCTGACTCAGATGAAGAACCAGTAGATCTATCTTCACTTCATTGTCACGACATGAATGACCTCACTCACCTATAACACTACTGAATTAGATACAGTCAGGAATGAAATCTTCTCTCGGATAAAACGTAGAGAAATTATCTGCGTCACTTTCTTATTCTTTACTACAATTTTCTTTCATTTTTGAGCACTTTATCGAATTCGGTAGAACAGCAATTTCCTTGGGGTAAGCCACGAGGAAAAGAAAAGAACAACAAAAGGTATTTTTATTAAAAAGTGAAAATAACAGGAAATATAAAATAGATATTAAATTCAATGAGAAATACGGACTGTTGTTCATGTGCAACTTTTACTAGTGTTTTTCCTGGGATGCTATTATACGTAATAAAGCAACGAAAAAGTTTGGAGTGCCGTGAGTTTTAGGAACAACATTTAGTGTGCCGCCAGATTTTTTCAAATACGCAAGTGTGCCGTGAAACAAAAAAGATTTGTAAACACTGCTATAGAGAATACTCCTTTGTCATCAAACCTTCAGTTATCAGCTATCAGCGTTGGTCTGGAAGCATTAACTTCAATTTTCCCCCTAATTTTCTTTTATTTTTCAATCTCTTTCTCCATCTTGGGCACTAAATATGTGATTCATTCAGTATTCATGGGTTAGTCTCTTTTAACGATATCGACGTGAAATATTTGTTTTTATTACAATATCTGAGAAACAAGAAGAAACAATTTAAGCCTGCTATCCTTAAAATTTATATTTTTACTTTTTAATCTTTACAGTTGTCTTTAAAATGTCATATTTAATTTTATAATAATGCTTTTAATTTTACTAAAATATAATTTATATATATATATCCTTATATATTATTTTTCAAAGGTGTTTTCGTGTCGGTACGCCATATCTCCCTTAATACTTCGTCATTACGTTCCCCGCTAATGACGAAAAATAAACAAATTGTTTAAAATTAATGTTTTCGTTAAAAAACTTTATTTTAAAAACCTTTTCATAAAAATGTAGACAAGATTTAACAGAAGCTATTTATCTTTCGAAAGCGAAACAACATTTAAATAATGCTATAGCATCGTAAACTTCAAATATACCCTTTTTTGAATAATGCACTTTAAAATGATGTTTCATCGTCTATTTAATAAGAACTGATAAAAAAACAAACAAAGATTTATATTTTAATAAAAATAAACGATTTATTACAATAAAAAAACATAAATATATTTTAATGTCGGTAAACTTTTTAATCACTAATCTCAAAATTATTTCTCAAAGGTGTTTTTTTTTTTTTTATCTCCATTAATACTTCATCAAAATCAATGATTGAGATATTATTTTGAAGATTATGTTCACCGCTAATGACGAAAAATAAACAAATTGTTTAAAATTAAAACAAATTGTTTTGTCGAACATGGTAGGGCCCTAAAGAATAAAAATTTGAACTTATCAGACATTACCTTCCATTGTCTGGAAAAAGGGCATATAATGAACAGTAATGTGAAAGTGTTCTATAAAGAATGTGATTTAATATTAACAAGTAGTGTTATAAAAAACACTAAAGAGAAAAACTTCAACAGGTACGAAGGAGTTCATGTTAATCCTTCAACTGTCTTATTAATAACTCAAAATAAATAGACTTACTCAAAATAAATATTACAAAAACAGCAATATTGACGTTTTTAATTATTGAAAAAAATTTTTTATTTATAATATTTAATGATTGTAATAATTGAATGATTTCATAATGATGTATTTTTGTAACAACAACTAAATTAGTTGATTCACGAGTTTTTAGAATTTGTTTAAACTTCTAACCATTTTTGCTTTTGCTGTATTACTTCTTTTATATTATTATGCTTGAAAAAGAGAAGACGAATATAAACTTCTCAAAAATTCGCAATTTGCAGTATTTTTAATAAATCTACTTTAAATACTAAAATGAGGTACGTGGAGTATTTGTTTAAAATTAATGTTTTTGTTAAAAACTTTATTTTAAAAACCTTTTTATAAAAATGTAGGAAGTGTCATCTATTGACAATCTGTTCATTTATTTATTTCCACATTACCATTCGGTGACTGATCAAGATACCATGCGAATTATTCGCACGTGTCAACCTTTTTATAAAAATGGAGAAGGCGCCATCTATTGACAATGTGTTTAACTAATATGCACGACAAGCTGTTGGATTTGTTTATTATTTCTCAAAGATGTTTTTTTCTGTTGCGAAGTATTCGCACGGGTCAACTAGTAAGAATTGAAATATTTAAATAATAATTCGTTAACACCATTGATATAGCCATACACCTGGTTAGGTTAACAGAGTAATTTATACATATAATGAAAGTGTTACAAAGAGCGACTAGTTTCCCCGTCGAGAGACGGCTTTATCGAGCAATTGGATATGATTCTGGCATGGTAGATATACATTAATATGACAGGAAGTTATGGTGCTTGCTGATATTTTCTGGGTAACGAGAGAGGTAACCTGGTGGCTGCAACTGGAACGGCTGCGGAACGACATCTTGTGACAGGGATCACTTCCTGTAATATTAATATATATCTACCATGCCAGAATCATATCCAATTGCTCGATAAAGCCGTCTCTCGACGCGGAAACTAGTCGCTCTTTGTATCTCTTTCATTGTATAAATTATTTTGTTAAACTTAACCAGGAGTACGGCTATTTCAATGGTGTTAAAATATTCAAAGTACACGTAAAGCTTTTTTATTTTTAATAATTCTTTATTTAACAGAATGTTGCAAATTAAGTTAACTTAAAATCTACCTTCCATAAAATGTATTCCTTAATATCTCGTATTTGTAGTATTTCTTTCTGTGAAAACCATATAAAACAAAAAACCTACATTTAATTTTACATTACATCTTCTGAATATATGCAGTACAAATTTTTCTTTCCTATCGCTTCGCTGCGGAAGCCTTGCGTGTATGTCGTAAAGAAACGCTTTATTTATTCAAAAAACCAAATTACATCAAGTAAACTAAAAACTGAAATTTAGAACTAAAACTAATTAAAGTTTAAATTCTAAAAAAAAAAAAAAATACATGCAGTACAATATTTAAACTCATTTACAATAGTCGAAATTTGCGCAGTTCTGCCGACCATAGGTAACTGGCGCAGTGCAAAAGAATCAGTGCGTCCTAGAACCTTAAAACATTATTGTAATAAGGTTGCCCCACCTCTTCCCGTTTATACTCCTTATGAATATGGAAAATTCGTCGAATACGTATCGTTTTGTCAAAGAACATTCATGTGAAATTTCGTGTTTCCAACTAAAGCGATTTCAGAGATATCCGTACTCTTTAAAAAACTCGGATACAGTTTCCGTTGTTCTTGCATTATTCTGGGATGCATATGGAATTCCGTGCCAAATTTGGTAAAGATCCGTTGAGAAATGGTGACGTTGTTTCAAGACAAACACACTACCAGCCAAACAACAAACAAACTTTCTCGCTTATTATATAGATTTTATATTAATGTTTGATCCCGTGAAGACTGGCGGTTTCACAAATGGTATGATGGGAATTAAAGAGTATAAATGAAATAAAACAACAACCAAAGAACTTTTTTATTTTTTAAGTTGTATTGTCGGAGTTAAGTTGAATTACATTTGGTAAGCAAAGGAATTCAGTTTATTTGAATAACTCATCTTAAAACAAATGTTTTCAGAGTTAATTTGAGTTAAGATTAAACGTAATGATGAACGTTAATGTAAATATAGATCAATATAATGATTACGAATAAGAACATCATCAAGTTAAAATAAGTCGTTTTTTTGTTTTTTTTGTTTTGTTTTTTTTAAATTGAATCCATCGCAATTCTTTCTCGGCTAAACTTATGAATAATTACCCTGAAATAATATCTGCATATTGTTAGCTATTCGTTTAACATCTTAAAATTTCATCAATTTCTTTAATATTTAAATAATAAATCTAAAAACTGGAACAAAAAAAACTATGATTTATAGTTATATTATATTTAATCATTATACGAAAAATCAGTTGATAAATCTATTTGTGAATTAATACGGAAATTATTTCCGTACTCTAGCGCATTTTAACTAATAACTTATTGCAAATTGGCTAAACACTTTTAGGACGATTGAATATCAAAATATCATAAAATTTTCTAATAATATTTCAGAAGTATCTCGATATGTTTCCGTGCTGGCGTGGTTGTGCGGTCTCGGCGGTGGCCAGCCGTGGCGTCCAATGCGCCAGTTCCTGTGTTCGAATCCCGGCAGTGGCATGGGTGTTTCACTTTCCTTTCTTCTGTGTTGTCCTCTTTCTTCTTCTGTCGTTGTTTCTCTTCATAGGAGGCAGAAGTCCGATTTTCACCTTAGGGTGGCTCAAGGATAATTATATCCCAACGAAAATAAGGCAATAAAATCCCCATCATAGAGTGTCTATGACCAGTGATCCGAAGATGGATCCGGGGACACGACAACAACAACATCTCGATATGTTAAAAATATTTGATTTTTATCGAGTATTTGAGCTTTTTTTTTTTCAAATGAGCTTTTGAAAAAAAAAAAAACTTTTCTCATTTCCAAACTTTTTGCTACTTTTCCTTTGTGTTAAAGAATTGGTAAACGACATTAGCAAAACAGAAATGTATCATAGATAACACATGATGACAGAACACAAATGAACAAATGTTCAGAGCTCTGTATTAAAGCATTAGGATATAGGACATTGACCTTTCTTTTATTCTATATTAATGACCATCTAATTTTAAGGGAAATTAACTTTTAATCTTATCTCAGTAATTAATAATTGATAATTAAATACACCACACCTCTTCTTTAACTCTTCTCTTTTAGAATTTCTAATATTAAACATCATCACCAACACAAAATAAATGAAAATAATAATATAATACATTTATTACAAATGCAAATTTTCAAGGAGAATAAAATCTGTCTCCCCTTTTTCAAGAATACATAAAGAATATAACTGCGATAATTTAACAATCTAAGGAAGACGACATGTTAAAAATAACATTAATGGATTGTTAATACAAATAACTGTAATAATAGAATTTAAAACAAACTCACAATAAAGAAATGTGATTAACAATCTAATTCATCGATTTTCATAGTGTTAATGCAACGTGAGCCTAAGTTATTTACCAAATCATTAGCTAATTCTACTATACATTTATTAACATCTACTCCATCATTTCTATTTAAATTTTTATCTTTAGTATTTCTATAACAATACTTTCTATTATTTTCCTCGTTGTAGAATCTTTTTCAACACATAAAATTTTGATTTCATTATTAAAACAATATGTTTTTTTAATACAATGTTCAGCCACTTCAGATTTTTCCACCAATTTATCTTTTATACAAAAACCATGTTTCCAGAACCCTTTCCCTTACAGTTCTTTTACTTTCTCCCAGGTATTTATTTTGTGTTGTTGATGATGTTTAATATTAGAAATTAATAATTGAGTTGAGTGTGTTAAAGAAATGATCCACTTCATCAATTTTAGCCTATTTTGGTAAAAAAGGGAGGTTTATCAAATCAATCAGTGTGTGTGTGTGTTGAACCCACTGGATTGTTCTTCTTGAAACATGATATGCACATTTAGGGATAACAGGCGATCTCACCTTTATATCTGAAACCATTTCCAGGTGGGTTGAGTAAGTAATGCGTGAAGAAGAAGACAAGAATTTTCTAAGAAGTGGATTTCTGTGCTGTTTCTTTTAATATCTCAATGTCTTAAATCTTAGCTAATCATATGCGCGTGGTTTTGACACGTTTAAAATTAATGTGGTTTAGGCAATTTAAGTAAATAATGCGGATTTAATTCATTTTTTCCGAAAATGGGAAATTTATTATACTTGGATCATATTATAATCGGAATATAAGATGTTATAATCGGAACATAAATGGCGGATTTCGTTTTCGTCAGTTTTACGACTTTTAAAAAAAAGTTGTATGAAATAACAATTTAACGAAAGTAGCCTTTAAGTTCTTTTGAATTTCTTACGTTGATTATAACAAATCTATTGCCTGAAGTTAGTGCTTGATTAGTGCTTGATCCCGAAGAATTTCTTTATCATTAACCTAACTTCTGAGAATTATCATTCAGATGTTTCAGCATTTCTGCAAACGGAAGACGAGAATTATTTGATTAACTTCGTTATCAGTTAATAATCATTGATTTGGTTAACAACAATGTAAATGCCAAATGTTGGAAGTTCAAGGAAAAAGATGATAACAGTAAATTAATTTGCTATTTCAATGGTCATTAACATTATGCTTGCAGATCTAAATCACAATTGAATCCTAAAGCTAATTGATTTAGATTCCGTTCATCTAATTCGAATGTTAAATGACTCTGGCGAACAATCCACGATGCTTTCAAGAAAAGGGTTCTACTTTTTCTAATGAAAATATAAACATGATATAAATATTCCATACTCTCCTACGAAAATATTGAAGTTAACGTTTTCCAGAATAGAAACTTTTTGAGATGCGCAGATCTAGGGAAGCGTTGGCGGATTCTGTCACTGCTACTGCATTTCCTTACAAGTAGGGTTATTGGCTAAGAAATATGCCAATAGCAGACAAGATATTTCTTGTGCTCGTGTGGAATCGATGACAGATATATCTGAACATGAAAAAGACAGTAACAGTGAGCCCAAATCGTATTAGAAGAATTTGCAATTTTTATGCAGATACACAATAAAGCCGTATCTTCTTTGCATTTTTAATTTACGGGAAATCAATTACATGATCTCGCATAAAAAGTTAAGAAAATGAACAAATGTAATGACGGTATCTAGCAGAGATAAATTCAGTACGAGAAACATTCATGCATGTCACTATTTGCACTTAAAAATTTTTAAATTGTGAGAGATAGAAATATTTTGTGCTTTAAAACATTTTTGTATTCAAATAAACAAAGAACTGAGCCTTTTTTTTAACAAAACAACTGATCAATTTAATAGTTTTTTTTTCAAATTTTATGATCTTCTATCAATTTTATAAAAAGCGGATCATTTGATAGAAACTAATTTTGTATAAGATTATAGATTGTTCTTCAAATTATAGTAAATTTTAAATCCTTTATTAAATATAGTGCTTTATTCAAACTCGTAGTGACTTGAAATTCAATTAAATTTAATTAAACTAAATTATTACTTGAAGTTCTATTTTCATATCCAATAAATAAATATTCAATTCAATATTAGATTTATTTAAGTTTGTTGAACAATGAATTAAATATGATGTCACAAGAATAGAAAGAAAAATAGCAGCAATGAGATGCAGCTGATGCATGGTTGCGCGACTTTTCTAGAAGATTGTAGAATTGCAAAAATTTTATTATTTTGATTATTAAATAATTTTTTAATTTAAAAGTAAGTAAAATTTCTAAAGATAAGTGTTTTTGTTTTCTTCTTTTCATCAATTAGTATGAAGCAAATTGCTTAAAATTTGCTTGAATTACTTCTTTGTTTAATACTAATTCTAATGTTATTTTAATGAACTTATATAATTAAAGAAGTTTATGATTGATTCGTTTATTAAATTATATTAAATAAGGACCAAATACACACGATTAGGACAAAAATAAACAAAAATCCTTCATGCTATAACAAATGCTCTGCAATGCAACCTAATGTAATGTTATTGTAAATTATTGTAAATATTATTGATTAAGGCAATAATATCATAAGATATCTCACGTATGTTAATTTATAACTACAATTGTAGACTATTGACTTAGTATCTATTGTTGCTTTATAGAAATTCTTTTATGGCTTGAATATTTATCTTCATGGCCTTGTTTTTTCTTTTTCTTTTTCTTTTATTTCATCTGAGGAGGAGGATTAAATATCCTCGAAACATGTAATGAAGGATTTTTTGTTTATTTGTTGTTCTAATCGTGTGTGTTTGGTCCTTATTTAATAAGTATATAATTCATGATTCATAATTGGAGTCATTTAGTTCTTATGCGCAAACAAAAACAAACATTAGCTTCATATTAATTCGCAATGAAAAACATCATAAAACTGGATAAGTCAATAATTAGGCTAGATTAGGGCTCACAGCTCACAGGGCGCTGAAGGTAAGGCTCCAACATTTCTTTGTCCAACGGGACTGACATGAGGTCAGGTGGTTAGTCCAGCGCTTGCCCGCCTATACTTCTGACAAAGAAACTCACTACTCATTCTATAGGGTAGACCCTACGACCCTTTTGAAGGAGAAAGGAACGTGGGAAAAATCCTCGCCCCCACCGAGGCCTGGGATCGAATCTCTCTCCTCCGCAGCGAAGCGCTTCACCTAAGTCAGTAGTATATTTATAGGAGAGAGTAAGCGTACCCTTAGGGAATGTAACTATATTAAGTAACACTGCAACTATATCAGAGGTGCTCCCCCCCCCAAGCCTTTAGGCTTACCCCCCCCTCAAAGATCTGAACTCCCCCCCAAAAAAATCTCAATGATAACCAAAAAAAACCACTTTTACACTCTTTTTAATTTTTTTGAACCCCCCCCCCCAAATTTCAAAGGCGCAGTCTGCGCCGTGACTCCCCCGCGTGGGCACCCGTGACTATATTAAGAGAAAGAAAGTTGCTATATCTGAATATCACACCGTTGCTATAAATTTGAACACAGACTTTACACAAAAGTAAAAATATTAGAAATAGAAAAAGAAAACTACACAAGGAAATTTATTGAATGTTTGTTAATAAGAAATTCAAGAACAAATAATTTAAATAGCTATGACGATATTGAAATTGATAAAAGATTAATAAATTTAAATATTGGTTTAATAAATAAACATATAAATTCTTATAAAACAGATAGAATTTAAAAAACTTGATTATTGAGAGTGTTAACATCACTTATTTGTAACATTCAAATCTTAAATCTCATTTTTAGTTATTGTTGTTACTAATAACATTTAAATTCTTATGTTATGCGGTTGGAAATGGATAGTTTGCTTATTGAGCGTGCCAAATTGTAAACTAACACAATTATATAATTATAGAATTATCTATAATTATATAATTATATAACACGGTTATATGATTGTTGTTATAATTAATATGATGTCTCTCATTTTGTTGAGAAACTAATTGTTAATCTTCAATGTATTGATAAGAAAGGCTTGAAGAAGGAAAAGCAACATTCTCTTCCGAAAATTTCCTGCATTAAATAAATTTCCTGCATTCAAGTGATGAATTGTTCTTTTTAATAATACATTTTTTTAATTCTTAATATTCCTGAATCCCAGAAGTGATTATCAATATATAAGCTAGATTACTTTTATTTTCTTGCAATTTAAACTATATATTTTGGTCTTTCTCTCTACTATTACTTCTTACTTAAGAACTAGTTCAATCATGATATTTTTTTTTGATGAATGTCAATTGTTCCGCAACTAAAATTCTTCTACAATACCTTCCCTCGACGTTTGTATGTTATTAAGTAAATCATTTTGATTAGACTTTCATTAAAAACAAGCCTTCGTGCAATTAGCTTTCGTTTCCTGATGTCAGTTATCTTAAATTATGTGTAAAGGTAACTGGGGCCAATCACCTTTCACAAGAAGTTCGCCATATTTCACGGCCACTTGGGCTTAAAGATTAATTTTTACCAACTTCGGGGCGTTTCTTCAAAATAAATGACTATCGATTCTTAGGGGACCTGTCCAATGTACTATTTTCTCCAGCACTGAATATTCATAATAAATCATCAAATGTCTCAGAGAAAATAAGAGATAATTACGGAAACTATTGTGTGCCGAAACTTACCTCCTACCGCTCACTAAAAGATTAAAAATCTCTCCAATGATTTTAATGGCTACTTGATTGTCTGAGATGTCCACTGAGGCGAATATAAAATCCTTGACAGGCTAATGAATATCAATAATTCTTTGTAAGTCATTGCTTCCTTTTTTCTATTAGAAAATATGAACCTTGCATTGCTCTGAAAAAACAATGTTTGAAGTCTTCACGGCAACTTTTTAGCAAGCCAAAAATTTAAAATAAAAATGCCAAAAACAAAAAAGAAAACATAGAAATACATAACAAAAAGGACATAGTACAAAACTCCATGTATCACATTATAGTATCTAAAATAGATTTATTTTAAATACTAAAGATTGCAAACTTTCGAGAAGCAGTGTCGTCTTCTCTTTTTCAAGCATAATAACAAGATTGGAACGAATACAAATCATAACAAAAATGGTAAGAAGCTTAAACAATTTCTAAAAACTCGTGAATCAACAAATTTAGTTGTTGTTACAAAAATATAGTAACATGAAAAGTATTTAATTATTAAGAATATCGAGGAAAACAAACATTATAAGATAACCAATAAAATATTCTCAATAATTAAAAACATCTATTGTTGCTATTTTAGTACAATTTGTTTTTATTAAGTCTCTTATTAAGACAACAGTGGAAGGGTCAACATTAACTCCTTCGTATCTGTCATTTGCAATCTTCAGTATTTAAAATAAATCTATTTTAGATATTATAATGTGGTGCGTGGAATTTTGTAATATTTATTACTCTAGAAATGAAAAGGAGAAGTTTACTCGAAGGACATAGGATTATTGAGTATACAACCATAATAATTGTAAAGGAAATAAAATAACTATTATTAAACATCATCCACCAGAAAATAAATGTCATAAACTACATTAACTGAAAAAAACGAATTTTCAAGGAGATAAAAATCACCGTCTCCTCTTTTTCAAGCCTTTTTATGATGACATTTAAGTTTATGACATTTATTTTCTGGTGGATGATGTTTAATAATATTTATTATAAAAGAGAAGATTTAAAAAAGAAGTATGGTTTGTTTGTATATAGAAATAAAATAACAATTGAGATTATTACAATACTATAACTATATATTAAATGGTAATACAATGTTGTGCAATATTTAAATGAAAGATTGTCTGTCTTGCCAAAGATATAAAGGTATTTATAGTAAAAAGCTTTATTTCTCTTGATGCATTCTAAAATGCTAATACATTAATGCCTTACAGAGCCATATAATGCCATATTTTCCTCTTTATATTGTAATTTCCAAAATAAAGAAATTTGAACTTTCTTTACAGGATTGGGGAGATTTCTCGATATATTTCTGAATGTCTTTCTGAACAGACAGGATATTTTAGTAAAAATGATTGTGATAGAGTTGAATTGGTGCATTCTTGTGTATTCTCTCATTTACCCATTGTTTATCATTTACAATTATTGTCGTTACAATTATTTCTCATTAATGCTATGTCCTATTTGTTATGTATTATTGTTTTCTTTTTTGGCATTTTTATTTTAAAATTTTGCCTTGATAAAGAAGTCTCCGTAAAGATTTCGAAAATTTGCCTTTATAATACTATGTTATTTGATGAAGTAAAATTATTAAAAAAAATCAACAAAAAGAGAGTTGTAATAAAAGTTTTAACGTGTCGGAATAGAGAGTTGTTTAACTTGCCGGAAATTAGATTTATTTATTCCCGTGGATTTTATTTCTTGAATCGCTAACTCTGTCGAAGTGTAGTAAACATAAAATCAAGTGACCTCGTACAATTTACTGTCTATAAAACTCTACCACTGTAAAAAGTGACACTACTATCGACTTCATTTATCAAACACCATCCAAGCATTCCAATGATTCGGAACTGGAAGTAACCACATTGGGTAGAGGATATCTTATTCGTTTGCAGCATAGTCGATTCAGAATAGATATAACCTATATTTCCTCAGCAGATGAGTGGCCACTTAAAACCAGACTAGCCTGGCCCGAAGACGGATTTCTTCCCCAAATCTTTACGCCGTGAGGAGTCCACGAAGTGCTCATGGGTTTCCAACTTCCGGTTTCGGCTATACAGGCTGTACATACACACATACTCGCAGGAATACATACACTACACTAGAATCTTAGATTACCCTCATCGAAATCTAAAAATGATCATATCACACTATCCAACCGAAAATACATTTTCCACAGGATCCTAAATAATCTAATATTTCCACTGGCTTTTAGATTAAATAATTGCATGTTAGAGAACTTTTATAATATTTCAGCACATAGGAAGATCCCAGTGATTTCTTTTTTGCCTATCGTCATAAATAAATTCCATTGTTGAAGTTCAAGGGCAGAAAGCATTTTTTTGAAACAGTAGGGCACATAAAATGTCTTTTGTTAAAAAAAAAAGGATATGAATTTGTAGATGATTATTATCTAGAAGTTTGTCAATAAGATCTCGATTTCTCTGGAGCATTGTCTTTAATAAACTTCCAGAAAATTCCCTGAAATTTATAATATTTCTTAAAAAGAGTTTTTATGTCTCTATTATTATTATTATTATTAGTAGTAGTAGTAGTAGAAGTAGTAGTAGTAGTAGTTGTAGTAGAAGTAGTAGTAGTAGTAGTATGTAAAACTTTCAAACCTTAGGTTTTCCCAGCAAAGACGACATGGCAGGTCAAGGATGAAACCACGTATTGCCAAGTGTAAAAAAGTGTGCAAGAATGGATATTGTTATTATTGGGAAACAGAAAATATAGCTTTCTAGTCATTTTATGAGAAGACATAAGTGATTGCATTTTAATATGGATTAGGTTCAACTTCCGGATAAGATATGGGCGTTTCTTTTTGGGATTCGTTTGGAGGCACGTCAGGATGCTAGAGCGTATCAAAACATCCTAGCTGACCAAGTGCAACCGTACATGTTAATAGTTTATCCTCATGCAGATGGCTAATTCCAGCAGGATAATGCGCCGGTGGACAAAGCCCGCATCACTATGGCTTGAGAAACATGACGATGACTTTTTCTTGCTGCAGTGGCCCTCTCAGTCTCCAGATCTTAGAACGATTGAAAATTTCTGGGATAAGCTGCAACGGGCTGTTCGCTCCAGGCCTACACCTCCATCAAGGAACTGCGTGAAGCACTCATGTCTGCATGGTACACAATACCTCAAAACGTTTTCAGTATCTTGTGGAATCCATGCCTCGACGAATTCAGGCTGTTTTGAGGGCTAAAGAAGGCCTAACATGCTACTAGATAGGTGTACTGGATAGTGGCCGGACAGTATATATATATATATATTCTATATATATATAATGTAAATATTATATTAATATTTAATTATATAATTATAATATAATTAATAATATATAATTAATATAATTACATTAATATAATTAATAAGATAATTATATATTATATATCATATAATGATAAGAAACTCAATGGCTGTGTATTATATTATGGAGTTTGGTGACTAATCATTTACTATTAAACTAATAGCAATGAAATTAAAATTATACAAAATCAGGATTAAAGCTCCTTAACAGATTACTTACCAGGTTTGGCAAGATATCTGTGGAGCAATAAGTTTCCATTGTGGAAAAAGTTGTATGAAAGTCAACTTTTAGAATTAAAACAAAAGTTTAATTAAGTTGACGCTAAATTCAAATTTTCACTCCTTGGAATCATTACATTATAAAATAAAAAATAAATAAGTAAAACAAAATTATAAGTAAAGAAATTGCACTACAAATAAAAATCGGTCCGAAGTATTAAACAAAGTTTTAGGTAATTGATAATAATAGAAATATTATGTTCTGCTTTATCTTTATTTCATCAGTGAAATTTCGGTATTTCGTATGACTGAACACATTGAATCGTTTTCTTTTGTGTTGTATTAACTTAATTCTTGGTTTCTATTAAGTTATTTTTTCAATCGATCCTCTTGTTTTGGGTGCTTTATGTTTTCAAACTCAAAGTTTTCTTATCTACCAGTTAATAGTGTTGGCAGCAAATAAAGTAACTTATAAATTTGGTCTCATTCAGATACTCAACAATTGGAAATATTCATCAGAACCTAAGATGCATCGCCAGAAATCATATTTATGTCATAAATAAAAACCACAAGGCTAAACCCATGTCTAGGATTTTTGAAACAGCCATAAACTTGTTGCAGCAGCGATGTAATTTCTAGAACGATCTGAGAAAAGGCAGAGTTAATCAATTGGAAATGGCTCTTAATGAGTCGAGAGAAACCTAATCGAAAAAGAGGGAACATGTAAACAAATGAATTGTGAACAACTGAAGACATTATTTAGAATAGTTTTCTGGGATTTAGCTCTTTTTATTTGTTGAAATCATAAAGTCTTTGCTTCTGATTCTGTTATTTTTATCGATTGTAACGAAGATGGAAATGTAACGGATGAGCTTATTTCAAAAAGAAAAGGAACATGTAAACTTTATAGAAGGAATACACGATGGAGACAATGTATTCTGGCCGTTCCAGAGTATCAGCTCGACTCAAAAAGGCATTCTTATTTGAATTTATAGAAGGAAGCTTATGGTAACTCACGGAATTGTTAAATTTACATGGGAAATTCACGTCAGGATATTGGTGAATGAGTTTATCAATGGAGAAATTCCTGTAAGCGAACTATTATGAACTGTTATGAAAACTGCTATGACAAGGAACATTAAAAATCAATTGTTTTACATATCATAGAGATACAAATGTTTATAGACATCATGATTTAATAACAATTATTTTGATTATCATATAGAATAAAGAAGTTACTAATTTAACAAATGGATAATTTGACATTGAGTCATTTACGGATTCCAATGCGATTAAGAACTCTTCTGCAAAGTTAAGATATATCTTCAATTATTGTAGTTATGAAGTATTTCACAAGTTAAACAACATTTTCACCAAATAAGTAAGCTGTAGCTAGTCATAGATAGATAGTTTACGTTTTTGAAAGTGAAGAACAAATTTAAATGACTGATGTGAATGGAGACACCTAAATAAAATAAAAAAATAATTATTGTAAAATGCAAATATTTAACATTTCTGATCTTCCAGTCTTATCTATGTCCAACATATGTTAATCAATATATTCTTGGTTTCAATATAAACCTGTAGAAAGCGGAGATAAGATTTTTTTTCTCCCAGTTAAAGGTAGGAGAGCGTTGGATCGGCCATCGTAAAGGAAATTAAAGCAATATCAATTATATTTTATCAGAAGACGTTCCGAAGCATTGTCATTGGTTTACTAATCGCTTTCCCTACCTTGTTTATATAAAATAATAAGTTTTAATGTACAATGTATAGTTGATTCTTTCTTTGTTTTGGGGACCTCTTTGTTCAATCCTTTGAAACAATAAGGCTTTCCACCTATCAGAATTAAATGTTGATTAAACTAACAGAAAATCAAATAATAAAATAATAAAAATATCAACTGAAAGGCTAATATTTTTTAAAGAAATGTTTCGTAATTAACAGTTGTACTTTAACTGGAGTTTCAAAGTTCTGTATTTTCCAGGTGAAAGTACAATGATAAAGTATGAGCATTATTGATCTACAGACTAAATCATAGCAATTCGTCAGTCTGATATTGCAATATCTAATTGACTTAAAAGAAGTCTATTAAAATACAACACAGCTTTAGTTTTCCATTAAAACATTTGAAAACACTGCTAACTTCAAATAACCACGATTTTAATGATTTCTGCGATAACTTCCCTGAGTTAATAGTGTAGTCACAAGGATGTATTGAATAAATTTTAATTTATTCATGTGCTGATTTAGTTCTTGTTTCCCCTTTTTTAATCAATTTGTACAGCACGTTAAATGCTTTATTTAGCTTAAATAGCTTTTTTGAACCTTTAGTTCTTGTATTTTAATGCCTTTTTGCCTGCTAGTTGTAGAAAAAGGCTCTTTTGTTTGTGTTAAACAACCCAACATTTATTTTGTTGCCTTTCTTGTTTTCGGGGGTCACTGCCAGTTGTGGCTGTGACCTTCATATGATGATCTTCCTTTTTGGTTCTTTTAGCAGGGAGGCGGGGTTGGGCTGATGAGTCCGTAGCAGGACGAAACAGCTGTTTCCAACTTCTCCCTATAATTGAAACAGAAAGGCAATTTTAATTTATTATGTGCTGATTTAGTTCTTGTTTCCCCTTTTTTAATCACAAGGATGTAGGAAATACGAAATATTTACTAAGTAGTGCTTTTTTAAAAAAAAATTGCTTTTGATAGTAACATGAATAAGCTGTTTTATTTCTCATGTGGTATTTTATGTATGAGTAGCAATTCTAGTGGAGGGAAGGAAGTTAGGAAAATTAAATCCTATTATTGATTGATAATACGAAAATGTGAAGTCTACTATTACACTTGCACATTTTCTGCTCTCATTTGTGTATTTGTATGGGCATCATTCCTTAAACGTATTTCGTTAAAATTGGATAGGAGACTTATTTATAGTTCATTTCAAAATATAAGTATTATTTTAATCTCCACTCCCCCGCACGTCTCAAAGTTGATCCTTCCCATTTTCCAGTGAATACGAAAACATATTCCTTCTAAAATTTTATTCTTCGCAAACACAATTCTGAGGACAAGTAGACGCGAAGGTCCAAATATATGCTAGGGTCTAAATATGGGCGAATTGAAGTATTCGGGTATGGAGGTACTGCAGCGCACTAGAAATGAAGTGAAAATGTGTCTGAGTAACAAAGGAAAATGAATGGAACAGTTGGTTGCCTACAGTCAAGTTATTCAGAGGTAGATAGATAAGTGTCAATCAACCTATTTCATGACCTTCAAACATTTCACAGGTACTATTTGGGGAAGAAGACGATGTTTCTTTTCCCTAAGGTGTAAGGCT
Organism: Thereuonema tuberculata; assembly: GCA_023159025.1. Classification (NCBI taxonomy): domain Eukaryota; kingdom Metazoa; phylum Arthropoda; class Chilopoda; order Scutigeromorpha; family Scutigeridae; genus Thereuonema; species Thereuonema tuberculata. Next base: position 53,215,334 of record JAFIDM010005346.1, on the reverse strand, counting down.
CGTAAAAGAAAGGTCGCTGAGACTTTCGAAATATAGCCAAGATGGAGTTCTTTTGTTTTCTCAATAAAGAGTTATGTAAGTTTTTAATTTCACAGGTACGTTTTGTTATTTTCTTAATCAAATTCTATTGAATCTGAAGCTGATTTGTAAAATGCTTGACATTACTGACATTATAAACTGGTTCTAGCGTAGTTTATTTATTGCATAGAACCACGTGCTAATGACGGGAACCGATCTTAATGTTTCTTACCAAATGGTCTAAATACGGGCTACCTAAGAAGATCTAAATAAGGGCTATTACATATTTAGACTTTTTTATTTATTTCGAGCAAAAACACCAAGTGATCTATGATTCACTGATCTATGATTTCTTCTTTTTAAAAATGCCCAGAAATACTCCAAAACATTATTCGAAAGAATAAAAGAAAGTTTAAAAACTCAATTTATCTGAAGATGATAGCGACCTAGAAATTCCACAAGAGGAGGAAACTTTAGGTCAAATATATTCAGTGTTTCATGTGGGCCAACAGTGATTGTGCAGATGCTGAGAAGGACGTTTATATTTGTGACTTTGGAATAGACAAGTAATATTTAATTTAATTGTTCCAGCATTTTTTTCGTATTTTTTTAAAAAAAAATTAAACAGTAAATTTTTGTTGGTAGCCCATATTTGGACTTCAATTTCAAAAACCAGATTTTTCTAACTTTAAAAAAAATTAATTGAAGAAAATTTCTTTGTTATTTTTGTTTATTTCAAGCTTTTACCATAAAGTAGACTCATTTGCGATATGTAAACTGGTACAATTTTATGATCTTAATTTTTGTGTGGTGAAATTCATAAAATAAAAGTAGTAGCCCATATTTGGATCTTCTCTTCTATATATAAGTATAATACAAGAATGTATGTTTTCAGTGGAAGTTTTAAGAGCGTTATTTAAAGAAGTAGCTTTTTCGTCGCCTCTAAGTTGTTGTTTCGCACTATCGTCGTTTTTATTTCCGTTACAACAGTCAGTCTTTATTCGATCTTTATTTTTTATTTATTTTTTGTTTACTCTTGTTTTCTTTGTATACTAAGCCTTTTCTTGAGCTTTAAATCTTATTGACCTATTTACTTCAGAATTCATGAGTTTTTGTGGGTTTTGTTATTTCTTTTTTTTAAAATAATCGGTTTGAAGAAAGTGACGCAAGAACAAAGAGCAGATTTACCTCTTTGCCGATCTGGTAGAAACGTTTGCTTAACTAAATGTAACCTCTTAACAAACGCAGTTTATCTCACGTCTCGACCGTTCTTTGTTTCGGACCTCTGGCCCTTTCATGCGCTCCACGTACTGAATCCTGCAAATAAAATATTAGAAAAAGATAAAAAAAAATAACATTGCTAAATATATGGCGCAGAGCCAAGAGACGCCGTGCGCATGAAATGCCTTCGTTGATCTTTCGGACAAGAAAACCCCTCTGCTGTCTCGTGAACCACTATGTCTCTCAAAATTACCAAAAATGACTTGTATCTTAGACCTTACTTAAACTTCGACCTTGTTTAACTATTAGTTTAACTAATTACTAAAAGTGCCATAATCATTCGTTTAAAAACAGAATAAAAAATTAATAATATACAATTGTTTGAAGGAAACGTTCAGCCTACTTTCCATGGAAAGACAGGCTGATTAAATCAGTCAGTCTGTGTGTGTGTGTGTGTGTGTGTGTGTGTGTGTGTTCCCTAATAACTTTTGAGCCGTTGTACGAATTGTCTTTAAAATTTTTTGCATATTTAAGGCCGAGAGAAGATTTTTATGAATTTTAATTGTTTTATGTGTGGATCCTTGTAGACTAAAGGGCTAAACGCACGTCTTCCGTTATGTTTCCGTAACGTAATTGCTTTAGTAATGTAGTTACGTCTTCAGGGTTACCAGAATTGAGTCTCGTAAGACGTAACGGAGATCTTGAAATCGACGAACATAGCCGTTATATTTATACAACATATGTTCGTCGATTTGAAGATCTCCGTTACGTCTTTCGAGGTTCAATTCTGGTGACCCTGAATACGTAACTACGTCATTAATGCAATTACGTTACCGAAACATAACGGAAGACGGAGAAGTGCGCATAGCCCTTAATTAGCGGGAGAAGATTTCAAAAATTCCTAAATGACCGTATTACACTGAAACAGCGGATTTCTACCGAAATCTTAAACAATGAACCTTAAAACGTTTATTAATCTTCTTAATATATGCACGAGCAACCTTAATATAATTAAAACTTAATTGGATACAAGCGATTTAGTTAAAGCGTATTTAATTTCAGATAATGAAAAATAATCTCTAGTTTCTATTCAACAGATTTTTCGGTCTATAAAAAAAAAAAAAAATATTTATTCACTTGCAAGATTAAAAAAAAAAGAAAAAAAAAAAGCAAGATTTTAAACAATACAGGCTTGACCTTTCAGGAACTTTGTCCTTGTTATTGTAATTCAATAATAAATCACAAAACATTAATGGAATAATAAATTTTAAGTTTTCTTAAATATCTATTATATATTTGTGGTTATTGCATAAATTTATTATTAAACATTAAAGTTGTGGAATTACAGAACAGAGATGGTTTCTGTATTTTAGTTTTCTTCTGTTTTTTTGTCATCCATTCCATTTCTTCTTTTTCGTTTCCGTTATTTCTGACATGTTTAGTACGGCGTCGAAGTTTTTAGATATTCTGAGCTCGCAGCAAAAACATCTATAAGAATTAAAGGAATAAAGAAAGGGAAAAAAAGCACAGATCAAATTTAAAAATCAATAAGTTGACCTAGAATTAGTCTGAAACGACGACAAAACTCAGTCTAATCCCAGTGCTAATGCAGTATTAAGAATCTAACCACAGGGAAAAGGACACGAGTTGTATTGTTGCCTGACAGTGACTGATTCGCCTCTGATTCCCATCTGCAAATGTCCTTTCACTGCGAAGCACATTTGTAGGGCAGGAAAGATGCGTTTCAGAAATTCAACCTTTAAAGAGGCTCATCCATATAATTTTGATTATTTTGTCTCCTAAAAATATCCCCTTTGTTTCACGTATTTAGCTAAAATTTAATTGCAGTTTTTTACCATTTACAAAGAACAGTCTCAGATCAAATAAGAATGAATAAGATTATTATGGATCAGAATTCACCAAATTAATTACAAAAAGCAGTTACGAAAGCCGAATTAGGGAATGTGGAATTTCATCTAATTCATCCCGCCGCGGTTAGTCAAAATAAACAGAAAAATTGACATAAAAAGAAAAGTTTAGAAAGTTTTACTTCGGATGCAAACTGTACTGATTCTCATGGGACCTTCAAAAAGTTAATGAAAAAGAAAAATAATGGCAAAATTTAACTGCGGGGCAATGTTAATACGGAAAAATAAACATAAAAAAGCACACAATTAAAGATTCACTCTTCTGATAGCGACCCATTTGGAAGCTATAGTAATAGAGACCAAAATTGGTAGCTATTGCGTTTCTCCTGTCCGTCCGTCCGTGTCTGTCCACCCCTAACAACTCCCCAACGGAAGGTCGGATCGACAAACGGATTTCATCATCGTGTTCAGATGCTCAAACACTGTAGGAATTCCTCCCCCCCCCCTTCCCCATGTTCCAGATATTTGGCATTGTTGTCATTGTACTCCCCTGAAAACGAAAGATCGAATCGACAGCCATCGTGTTCAGAGGCCCAAAAAACATAAGAATAGGGTACTTTTAAGGACCAAAGCCCCCCCCCCCCCTTCCCAGGCTCGACATTATTTGGCATTGTTTACATTGGATTTCCGCTATAAGCTTAAATGTTAGAAATGCAACCATATTATTTCAATTGTCAGCTGTAGCTTTATGGTTAAGGTTTCGGACTTATATACTGAAGGTTGTTGGTACGAATCCATACATATACAGTAATTTCTTTTCTCTTATTTTCCTTACTTTTTTTTTTTACTTTTTTCCTAACTTTTTTTATTTTTCCTTACGTTATTGTACTTTTTTTATTATTATTATTTTTGATTTTTATTTATCATTATTTTTAATTTTTTTTATCATTATTTTTTTTATTATTATTATTATTGGTCGCCCTTAAATTTATACTTTAGCACAAAATTATATTCACTTATTTGAACTTTCGTATCTGGAATCCAAGACAGACTGTTTCTAGAGAAGTTAGAAGTATAGTACTCATTGCTCAGTGGAACCGAAACAAACAAGTGACAAATAAAACAAAATAATGACCGCTTCAGGTACAAAAAAACATCAAAATAGAAGTTAAGAATAAAAACGGCTATAAATTAATCCCTGCTATCCCAACGCTTAGCTTATAAAGTATTAATTTGTAAAGCAAACATACACCTAATGTCAAAATTTAACGTGCCTAACAATATTAATAGGGAAAAAACTCTTTAATCCGTGAATCTTTAATTGTGTGTGTTTTTGTATTAATTTTTCCTTTTTAAAAAAGAAAAATCTTTACAAAAATTAGAAAATTAATTCATACACCAATAATGCAGATTACAAATGAATAAACTACAAGAAAATCCTGAACATTCTATCGAATATTCATTATATGAATGTTCATTGTTTGAAATATAATGAAATAGAAAGACGTCATTTTAAGTAAAGGAGAATGGACAGATCTCCCTCATCACTGTATAGCGATAAGATATTTACGTAAGGAAAGATCTCCATCAATAAAACATTTTTTTATCATTACGACATGTCTTAATTATTAGTCCGTTCGGAGTTATATACGTCTAAATATGACGCTTGAGTGATTGATTGAGGTGAATGTGGGTGGCAGGGAAGCCAATCACCTAC
>JAFIDM010005346.1:53190204-53210500 GCA_023159025.1 Thereuonema tuberculata | reverse complement strand
GTATACAAAGGAATAAAAACGCACACAAATAGCCACTGAGCTGCTTTTGGAATTGTTGATACCGGGAATTCACGACAGACTGTTTCTGGCTTATTAGTCATTATCAGAGATATCAACAATTCCCAAAGCAGCTCAGTAATTTTTTTTTTGTTTGCATTTTTATTCCTTTTTATACCTTAATAATTCTTTCATGCACGTTAAATTGTTCCATTATCATTAATTAATGTTGTTAATGTCCCGTTATTTCTATAGCCTGGTTTCTCTAATTGTTTGTTATGATATAACTTATTTATAGTCAAATATTACTTGAGAATACATAAATTATATTATGAAAACAACGGGAGAAAATAAGTTGCACCAATAAATCTTACTCCTGAAAACCTAAGGAATTATAGGAATTACAAAGTGAGACAAAATAAACAAGGAATCGTAAACAAACGAAGTAATGTCAACCAGGGCCGTCGCATGGTTTATTGGCGCCCGGGGCAAGATTTCGTCAGGCGCCCTACACTTGATGTTTGCTCCCCCCCCACCATCCCAAAAATCTACAACCAAAAAAAAAAAAAACGGAATTTCCAAATTTTATTTATTTTTGCCGTGCCGCGGCGCCCCCCTGGCCGCAGCGCCCAGGGCGATCGCCCCGGTCGCCCCGTCCACGCGACGGCTCTGACGTCAACAGTAAAGAAATTTTTAGACATCGTGATCAGACTAACACACTGCAACTTATAAGAATCGAATTTATTAATATCAGCAAAAGTGTTTGTTTTTTAATAAAATTTGATAAAATTACATTACGTTATAAATAATACAATAAATTCTTCTTCTTCGTAAATAACTTTACTACATTTCGGAAACATATCCTATTCTCTTCTTCAGTTATAATTTGAAAGGAACCAAATATGTTCCTTCTCCTTAAATCAAAAAACAAACATGAAAATTATGGAAATAACACCGAAAATGATAACAATTTGATGTTATCATGGAATATAATAATATCATTAACAATCTGAAAGATTGTAATGAACACTCTTCACAATCTAAGTTTCATAGTAATAACAATATCATTACAATCTGAAAGTTAGTTAGTATCATGGGATAGAGTAACAAAGTCTTTATAATCAGAAAATTAACACCGAATATGATAAACAATTTGATGTTATCACAGAAATAATAACAATCTGAAAAATAAACAAATCTTTACAATTTGAAATAGAATAACAATGTGTTTGCAACCAGATAGTTTGAAAATAAATTAACAACATCTTTACAATCTGAAAGCTTGATAGTATCACGGAATGTAATAACAATAATATTATTACAATCTGAAAGTTTGCAGAACAAAACACCTTTTTATATATATCTAATTGTTTTTATATATTTCTTAAATAAATTTAAGGAGATATTGTTAATTTTTAAAGATTTATCTTTATTTATCTTTGTTATTCATGAAGAAGAAGAATTTATTGTACTATTTATTATTATTCAAATAGCTTGTTGTAAGTACATTGCGTTATTTTTCTTTTATTTTTATTCATACTTTAATAGCTCCTCACATACATTTCAGACAATGTTTCATAGAATATATATCCACGATATGCATTCTTAAGTAAATAGCCGTAGTTTTTATAGTTGAAAATTATAATTGTCTTTTTGATATAACATGTTGATACTATATTTTTAAAAGAAAATCATTTCATGTATAAAATTTATGGTAATAAAGTTGCAAATTCTAATTTTTCTGTAAATCTCGTATATTTGGATGTGAGATCCTCCTTTTAATAATGAATCCGTAAAAATCCCGTGAAAATTAACAAAAGTTAACGTGTTTTTAATGGGATCTCATATCAAGAGTTCCTTGTATTCATTCCGGTTCTTTTCTCCTTCTTCTAGTCTTCCGCCCCCTCTGATCAACATGAACTCTCCCGGAGGCAATGAGGGAGCACGCACGCGCATCACAGAGCGTGGCATGAGCGGCTTGGGGCCCCAATCTGCAGTGAAGTCGCTCACGGAGCACCACCACCAGATTTCCGGCGCCTGCGTCGCGTGGCCACGTGCCGCCACATCTCCACATCCTAAAGCGTCAGGAGGATTTTTTTAAAAAAAAAAAAGTGAAAAAAGAAAGAAAGAAAGAAAGAGACCCCAAGCAATTTACGACCCCCGCCCTCTCTTGAGCGCGTTCGCACCTGAAAACGACGGATCTCAGCCTTGCTGTAAGTATGATGTTTCTCTATCTTTATTCACGGTCCAACGAAAATCAGTGATTCTGGATACGGTATCTTGTTAACTGAAATGAATCTCTCCCGGTTGGTAGCTCATCTTCCTCAGTCTCCCTACCTACTTTTCACGCTTCTTCGTCATGCTTTATTTTTTTCGTGACAGATGGGGAAGCGGTAAAGAAATGAAAACACTTTTTTTTTTCTTGTCACTCGAAGTTTTTTCTTTTTTAAAAAAAACTCTACAATTTAACCCTGAAATTTAATCGCTATAGGTTTGCAGATATTACTTTCTTCTTATGGCATCTTCATATCTATCGAATCGGACTTTCCTTAAGTCAGCAACTCTGGCTTAAAAAAGTACTTTACCATTGTTTCGTTATCTGCAACTTGTGCAAGATGAATTGACTGCAAAAAACAAATATCTCATTCTAAAATAGGTATAGATGCACTTATTAACTGAGAACAACAGAAAAATTTAAGAAATAATATGTTTAGACTTTCTACCATATAATAAAATTACAATATTTAAATATTTCAATTAAGAATTTCAAATTAATTTAAAATGAGAAAGTCATAAACTGTTTACATTTGCACGTTTTCTTTTTAAGTGTCAGATAAAACTTCCATTTATAATCTCTAATTCTCAATAAAACTACAGTCAAAGTTGACAATTATTTACTTAATTTTACAGTGTGATGTTACAACTTTTAGTTTTGCTGCAATTATACATGATTGTTGTTTTCATACTGTTAGATGTCTTTAACCTTACTAACAGTCTATATATATTCTTACATCTGATTGATGTACAGTAAGAAATATTAATTAGCTACCATAACTATTTCGGTTTTTTTTTAAATGAAATTTTTTATAATAATATAAATGTTAATTTGTTTAGTTATCGCAGTAGATTTGTTTAGCTAACACAAAAGAAACATATCTGTTTCTTTTGTGTTAGGGATGAATAAGTGGTTCATCTTTTCCTTCACTTTGTAGTTGCAAAGCAAAGTAACCTTATTTATTAACGTATAGATATATTTCAATTTCAATTTTCTACTTCATAGAAAAAAAATTGAAATTTTATTTTTGCAACTTCCTCAGTTTTATAGGCATAAACTCTTAGGCAATTTTCAAAAATGTAAAATTTTTTCTCTTTTTGTTTTCTTGTTTTTTTGCTGAATTTCCATCTAAAAGCCCAATATTTCACAAAAACGTGATCTAAACTAGTGGCAGTAGTAACAGTAGTAGTAATAGAAATAGTAACAGTACAAATATTTGACAGTATTAAGTAAGAATAATTTTCTGTATTTTTTAAATTATTATTTACTATACATCGAAATAATGTTTTCGAAAATACCGGTAAGAACTGCAGTTCACTTATTTAATATGTAAATAATACAGTAGACTATAGATAAACAAAAGATTTGTAATGGTTAACTGTGTACCTTTACTCGACACAATTGTCAAATATTTAAAAAGATGAATCATTGTTATAAAATTGAGGTTAATATTAATTCTTTTATTTTTTTTAAATTTGTTTCTGGATTTCAATTCAATGTCAACCCCAAAACAACGGCTAATCCGGAAATTGTTTCCAGAATTGACTAAACTAGTAATAATAAAACCTAATAAAATAGATCATTCTATTACCTCTCCTTTGTATGAAGTTAAATGCGCCCATAACGTATATTGTTCCTACAAAAGGTTTTCTTGTATAAAAATCTAATAAAATTTCACAAGATTTCACAAACTGTTACGGAAGATATGATAGAGACGCGGTATTAACAGTTGATGCATGTCAAGCTTCAAGTTTCCACAAAATCAAGTCGTGGAAAATATCGCTAGAGGTAGTTTTAAGGAGAACTCTTATCACATGAAAAGTCTAGTTAAAAACAGTAAGAACTAAAGCCAATCAAATTTCAATTTACTTCAGATCAATTACAACAATTTAATATCAATATCTTGTTCATTGAATTATTAAAATTAAAAATAAAATAAATATTTCTAAAAATGAGGAAAATATAAAGAAAAACATAACGAAGGAAATGATTCCATTCATTCTCAAAATTCTCAAGATAGTTTGATAGATTTAAAAAAAAATAAAAAATAATAGTACATAATTAATTTTAAAAAACTTGAAGCACAAGTAAAACAAGAAACAAATGTAGCCTATTCCATTTCAAGTAAAGAAATTTCGCGTAATGTTATCCAAGAAGTAGTCCATAGCATAACAATTGAAAGTTAAACGAATGCAAAAATCAACATGTAACAAATTTCAGTCACAAAGAAATTGAAGCAACTCCAATTTTTAAATACTAATATTGAGAGACATTTAACGTCATTTCGATGAAATAAAAATAACTTCATGTTGTAATGATTCGATTGGTTGACTTTCCTTGATATTCTGTCTTCCCTCAATAAATATTCCACTTCTCTATCCAGATACAAAAGAGTATTTATGGAAGCAGAGGTATTTCATTGACAAAGAAAGCACGAGTTTCAAAATGTCAGTGAAACGTGCAATTGTATAATTTCTTATTGTTTTTTTACTGCAGTTCATGTGAAATGTAGAAAACTGTGAAATATTAACGAAGTTGACTTTTTTAATTTTTCCTTTAAATAATTTTTAATTTTTTATGATTTATATTTTTTTCATGTTTTATAAACTTTCATAACAAAATTCAACAATAACATTACAAAAAAATTAATTTATTCTCTGATGACGATGCTTGAATATTGTTCTTTAATTTTTTTATACTTATTCGTCAGTTTAAATTAATTGTTGAAACTTTTTGATATTGATAATTTATGGATTGGTCAATTATGACCACAAAGATGGCTATTATAAAGACTATGAAAGTTCTACAAAAATAATCACAATAAAAATCGCTTACAAAAAGAACTCTGTATTTATTTCCGTATAGTCCCTAAAAATTTAATTTGTCCCTCAAAATTTACTAAATGTGACAATATACTAATAAATATAATGACGATAATATATGAATACTAGTGATAATATATACGCCCCGTCAACAATGACGGGATAACAATGTGACGGTTTTTAGGTGAGATAGAGTATTTATGCTCATCATTTGTAATTTCTTCATTCATGTCGAGATATGTCTTTAACGAGCCTTCAGATAGTCGCTAGAAAAAAATTGAACATTGAAATTTAAATTTTAATCTAGTAGGCTAAAATTAATCAGTTATTTTCTTTTTTTCTCTGGCTCTTCTCTCATTGCGCCACACACACACAAATAAACAGTAATTTGCATATAGTCCCCGTGGCCTTATGGCTAAGATGTCTGACTTCGGATCAAAACGTTGTAGGTTCGATTCCAATCGCGAACGTTTCATTATAGTAATTTTTTCACAGGAAATTAAAATTGCGCCGGACAGACAGACAGAGAAATAAAAGATTTTAGTAATATAGATTGGTAGTCTAAATTACTTATATGTATGCTTAAAGATTTTTTTTCTTTTGCTGCACCTAATTTAATACTGCAGGTTTGTCTCTTTCGATTTGACATCAACGTCCAGAAAGCTTAAACATTGAAAAGAATGTAGTTATGAATTCCGACCAATTTGACATAATACCTAACGACTATGTTGTTAATTTCACTCTAGTTCATTAGATTACAGCTGAATATGAATTAGGGCATTGTTAACAAGGTCTCCCTTAATAAACTGAGAAGTATTTGCAATTTACAGCATCATATTTACGACGCTCAATTTAGAATGCACTAAGTGAACATACATAATATAAAGCAACAAAGATCATGTTTAAAATGTTAAAACAGCTCGTTTACATGATGCAACTGTCCACAAATAATTAACTTTTAAAAAACTAAAAAAATAATAGCAAATTTAATTACTGCATTTTAAAATAGAAATAATTGATGGCAATATAATAATCTGGCAACTGCAGTTGAACCAATAGAAACTTTGCATAATGTAATTTTGATTTGACATGTTAAAATTATTTTAATATATATGATAATCTTTGATAAAGAAAAACACTGACAATTAATAAAACAGCATAAAACTTAATTTAAAAATACGATTATTTAGGATCTTTATTTATAATTATCAATTGTACATTTTAGTAATATGCTTTTTTTTTTTACTAAAAAACTATTACTTTAAAAAAATCCAAGTTGAAGCTTCCAATATCCATCAGTTGCAACAGAGGAACTGTCCATTTTGTTGTTTAACTCACGCAGCAATCTGTTATTGATTCGGTTAATACAACAGTTGCAAGAGTTGGTAGCAAACAATATCAGAATTTTTATGCATATCTAAGCAACTTTTAATGTTAGATCTCAGGACTAGCACATACACCACTAATTTTTGTTACTACGTCTGCTTCAAAGTGAAACATTAATAACTGACAAGGAAATATGAAATAAAAAAAAATTGTAAAAAAGTAAACACAATGAGTCCGTTGTGTAACTAATCATCTGAAGTGACCGCAACAGGCATCTGGAAACAACGCCTGCCAAATAGAACCATTTGATGAAAGCGAGTAAGACTGATAACTTTAAGAGCAAAGGAAGCTTCAACATCAATTTTTAAATAAAATATCAGCAAATATTTATGAATTGTCAGATAAATATCGTGAGTCATTACAACCATTTTCTCACGTTAAATTTAGATAAAAGACAATGTGGTAAAATTTTATTAATAATAAGAATATTAATAAAAATTTAATATTAGATTTTAATACAATATATTTAGTGAAAACATTCGATAAATAACGCGAAAATCCTACGAATTCTTCGAGTTGGTAGGAAAAGACTTGCAATTTTTGAAATTTTCTCAGTTTTATCATTCTAAGTTACAATTATTTAGAAATAAAAGTTCTAAATGATACCAAAGGACAATTGGCACAAATGTATGGGAAGTTACCCCACCCCTGTATAGTGATAAGATATATATACACCTACAGAAAGATCTCATTAAATACAAGATATTTTATTATTACGACTCGTCTCAATTATTAGTCCGTTCGGAGTTACATAAGTCTGGATGGAACTATCTAGTGGACATCGAAATTCTCGAATTTATTATTTAATTAGCTTTTAATAATTATTATGCGTAATTAATGATTAAAATTATCATTTATTTCAAGTTACTGAAAATTAGTATTAAGTGACAATTAATTAATACATCCGGGAATTAGGATGTCAACTAGATAAGTCATATCTAGACGTATATAACTCCGAATGAACTAATAATTGAGACAAGTCCTAATGATAACATATGTTCTATTTAAGGAGATCTTTCTATAGGTATATATCTTATCGCTGTACAGTGGTGGGCAGATCTGCCCATTCTCCTTTTAAATGTTCTACCTAAAATTTATTCGCATTTTACCGACAACTTCGTTTCCAATTTTATTACGGATTGCAGCTATTTCTCTTAAGTCTTTTAGAACACAACAAAAGTGTTCTTAGTGTACGGTACACAGAGTTTCATGTACAAAATAACAAGTTCTTAAAGAATGTAAAGCTGAATTTAAAGAAAAAATATAATTCAAGTTATTGAACTCGATTAATTTTAAAATATCAAAGCACGAGGAATTAATGATCAAGTAAAAAACTGATATCTATTGTTACACATCATTGTTGGGATTTTAACGTTTCTCTAAGGGAGTTTTTGTCAGTTTCAGACGCTATTTCTCGGCACGGATCCACACAGAAGTTTTCTATTTAGAAAAAGGTCGCGTGGTTGGCGTTGTCGCTATGACATCGGCCTCTCACCTCTGAGTACCGGGTTCGGTTCTCATGTGGGTTTTGTGATGGTGGACGATCCACGTTGGGCAGGTTTTCTCGGGGTTCTCCCGTTTCCCTGCACTTCTCCCACCATACCTTCTCAATCTTTCTCTCCATCTGTCCTTATTTCCGTGGGATAGTACAATAGACCTCCGGTCGCAGTGCTTGGCTTCTCTGTCATCAACATTCACTACATAACATAACATAACATTACATAACATAACATAACTAATGAACCATAATAAATTCCTCAATTAATATTAATATAATAAAATATAATGACTCTAACTACACAACTTTAGATAGGGCCTAGTCTTTCATCCTCAAATGTTCATGTCACGTTTCAAGAAGATTTCATCAAAGAAGGTAAAAGAGTCGGGAAATCACATATTCACAGACTTATGTATTTGATGAGCCTCAGTTTCTGAGGAAAGTAAGTCAAAAAGGGCTTTTTGTAGAAAACGGGGTTTTAGATTGCTGACATACAACAAAATATTCTAAAATCTTGTTTGTTATGTAACATATAGGTTTTATACAGATCAAAGAATAAAAGATGTGTACTGTGTTGAAAGAGGATTGTGTTGGCGTATAAAAACCTACGTTATATAACTGTTAACGGCAACTTCCCATAATGCAATAGAAATCAGGTTATGGGTAATCAATAGCCTCGACATTATTTACGTAGTCTCCTCTATGGGAATTTTAAAAGAACTTTTGAATAATAACCGGTAATTTGTAAAATATTAACAATTACAGTTAATGGAAAAAGAAGTTGTTATCGGCTATAAGGGACTACGGTAAGGCTTTAATTTCCTTAACAAAAAGATACGGAAAACTGTTACATTTTTTGAAGTTCATCAAATAAAAAGATACGGTAAACTATTTGATGAACTTCAAAAAACTTAATTATTTGTGACGAATTTCAGTTTGTGCTTGAGAAACCGGGACATCCCAATTACTTATAACTTCTGAACCGAAATATCATTGTTTAGCTTGTAACAAATTATACAAGCAATATTTAGAATATAACTAGCAAACCTGTGATCACGTGATCTTGGATTCTGCGATAATTTTCTCACCACCCGTGACCGTGACCGCTTTCTCACAACCCGCAAGCGCGTCTCGGAGACCTCATGTTTGATCGTAAATCATGTGACCCACAGAGATAAAACGAAAATGTGAGCATCTCGGAGACCGTCTCGAAGACCCGGGGTGTCTCTGGACGTCCGGTTGACCCACGTAGATAAGATGATAATGTGAGCATCCTCAATACTATACCTAACATTTCCCACATTAATATTTAATAATTCCACCTCAATAATATTTCCGTGTCTTTTCTGCCCCTATTTCGGAGGAGATAGGGGCAGAAAAAAATCAGCTTTCTTTTTATAAGTTATGTAAAGATAACGACCAGACGAGCTATTGTTAAAGAAGTATACTGATGATCTTAATTTACTAGTGGGGATATTTTCGTATATTTAAATGGAATTCTTAATGCTGCATATTCAAGATGACAGATGGAAGCAGTCTGTCAACTCACGTTAATAGAGGATTCTCCGACTTGTCGGAGAAAATACAATTTTCTTCTCTCACAGAACTTTAATGTTTCCAGGGGAGGTTGTTGGGATAATACAAAATTTGATTAATATGTAATATAGTTTGAATTCTGTAAAATGCAATAAAAATAAGCTCAAATAAAGATAGATTTTTAATAATCTATATGAAAGCTATTGTCCATATCGGATATCTGTTGATCACTGTTTGGTAGCTACAAATACCATAGATGCTTGCTTTCTGTTAGATCATCGTTCTATTAATGTTAAACGTTACTATTCTTTCTTACAGCACTGTAATAGAAAGAATACATATGTATCTTATGACCGCAAATGAAGTATATCGGACGTTACGTCAAGTCATAAGGCATGAAAGAAACCTTTTGGTATACTCGTTATTTGTTTATTACCATTGCATTTTATATTCAGTGTAAAAATATATTCCCTTTTATTCGATGGATGATAACAAAGGCCCATCAACACAGTTCATCCAATAGTCATGGAAATTGTAGAAAAATAAGTTAGAAGGTTCAGCTTCGACAGGGTGACCGGGAAGTTCCCTACCCCTTAATATAATAATAACATAATAGGGGGTAGGGAAATTGTGGGCCACCCTGTACAGTGAAAGTTTATTTCAAAATTTTTGAAACTTGGTTGTTACCGAAGACGTGCATGTGTAGTTCTTTATATTTGGTTTGTGTAAATAATCAATTATAGTATCTTAAAAATAGAAAACAGTATAATTACTATTAAATAGTATAATGATATTATAAAATAAATGTAACAGCGATCAAGCAGAAAGAAATTATTTGTCACTTATTTCAAGAAATTTTAAACAGCCAGAACTAACTACAGAACAAAATCAAAAATGTCACCTAATTAAGCTGATACATATAGAAAATGTCTCGATATCTTATCTTTTATGTTTGTTATTTTTAAGATTTTTTAAAAGCAAAGTTTATTTTGGCTTTGTTTTAGAATCATAAATTCTCTTTCTATTTGACTTCGTTTGAATAGAAATTTTTGGGACTTTTGTAAAATTATAGTTTTAATCTACAAAAGACTTCAAAGAATATATAAATATTCTAATATTTATAACCCCATATTTATTTATTTGTTTGTTTGTTTCTTCGTTTGTTTAATTTCTTATTAGATGTTAATGCATTGGGATCAGTTCCTCTCTCTAATACTAAAGGTACAGGTTATTCTGACTTCCTGTACTTCTCTCCGAATCCTGAAATGGTTGGAAGAGACTGGAAAGACGAATTTAAAGCATGTGAAAGGAAGAACGCTTAATTCCTTTGGAACGGAAAAGGGAAGTCCCGGCAGCACAAAGACATTTATGCTGTGCAAGCAGATTGAACTTAGTTCAGCTAATCTGTCAATCATACATGCTCTAGGTCTACCTTGTTTTCATCGAAACTAATCGAAGAGATGTTTACGAAATGTGCTTTCAAATAAAATCCTTGACAGTGAAGAAATGTTTATCGCTATTATTCGTTACTGCGCACTTCCATTCTCCTGCAGAAATTTAAATCCGAATGGTATTAAACTAACATTATTTAGAGCAGAGTTATAGCACAGATTCATGCGGAAGGATATTGTAGTTTGGCTTAATCGTACAGTAAATATTTCATATTATGCATCGAAGAACAAGAAATAAGGTAGGTTGCCCAAATAAGGCCCGGTTTCAAATAAGGCCCATCCTTCGTTTTATTAATAGAACGTTGACAATTTACCAAGATTAGTTATGTTTCAGACATGTCGTGGCTTCTAGCGGCTACACCAAAAATTAGATCCGTTGAAGTGGACTATTTCGCCATGTTTGTTTCAGTTGAACAGTAAAAGTCGTCTTGTTACTATTTCAACTTAATTTGAAAAATCGTTACCATTTTTTGGCAACATAACATACATGGACATGTTTTATGTTATTTTAAAGTATGTCATGAGCAGAATAATGTAAAATAATTTGATATTTGAACAGGGGCTCCAAATAAGGCCCTTCACTTATATTTTCAAAACTATTATTACAGAAAGAATTTCAAATGCAACTAATTCTAAATTCACTTTTTCATAACAGCGCACCTTAAACTACCTTTCAAGATAGTGTTCAGAATTTTCACTCTTGCAGTAGAAAAATATAAAAAATCTTTAAACGTTAGGTAGGACTTATTTGGGGCAGTTACCTGACATCAAAAACACTTTTAGAAAGTCTGATATATCCTCCATTGTCTGATTACCATAACAGTCATTTTCTTTACATAACGCTGAAATGTTGACTGTTGATAATTCAATGCGAATCCAAATAAATTTGGTCCACAGTTAAGAGCGAAAGATTCAAGATAACAGCTACGGACCAACTGAGCATCAAATTCAGATATATTCTTTTTCAAGTACAGGATGAGCTGCAGTCCCTACATTCACACTTTATTTTATTTTATGTTTGTTTGGCAGCTAGGAACCTGTGTCGTTCTTGTTTGATTGGCTCAAGTTCCTGCATCCCCGGTGTTTTGGGTTTTCTTGAAATTTTGAAAAAAATGGCGCTTTAACGCCGAAAGACTATCGACTCCTAGCTTTGTAGTGAAGATTGTCTTTGTGAGATTTTTTGCTTTATTTTTAAATCAAAAACAATAAGAAGTAGATAAAGAGGCTGGATCAAAAAAAAAAAAAAGTCACCAGTGTTCACATGAATGTTTTCATATTAAAGTTGACACACGAACTATCATGAGGAAAGAAGTGTCTAGATAATTTCTTTGATTTGTTTTTACGATAAGACTTATTTGACAAATAAAAAATTTAAAAAAACATTGCACGGTGGATTCTTGTAATAAAATGCTTAAATAAAATAATAAGTAGAATCGTAAAATTGATTTGTTAATTCCTAGCAGTTGATTCACGAATCAGAGTAACATTTCTCCAGTGGCTATCTAGAGAAGTTCGCGTTGTTTTTAGTTGAAGAAAAAAGGAAAATTTTCTCCTAATTCACGTCCCAAACAACGATTAAATTGAAATATATTAGCAAGGAAGTTGCTCATTCTAACATTGCGTGAAAAGTATCATTGCAGTAGATTTCTCAGTTTTAAATCCATTACAGGAATGTCAGTCCTTTGGAGATACATTTTACATTTTTTTCTTTTACTTAATTCTTATACGATTTAAGCTAAGTTCATTGTGTAATTGGCTTATCCTCTTAGAACTGTTAACTTTCAGTTTTTCAGCAATGGGCTCCGTACTTTTTCTGTAAAACAAACTGACAAACTGGGACAATATTGAACCAGTTGCTACAGCTCAGTTACCTACAATTCTCATCGATAAATGAGAAATAATAAATTACATTTCTCATCGATAAAGTTTTAAATCTTTAATTTATTCTATAAAATGATTTCTAAAGGTGTGCCTAGAGGTGTATTTATTCAAAAGTTTAAAGTCAGATAAAGAAATGGAACTACGTGTAATCTAGTTTTATTGCATTTCGTATTTACTTTACCAACATCTTTGAATATTGCACATCCATTAGCCATTTTCATATGTAATAGAGAGAATAACTGCAGTTAACCTCAGTGTCTTTACTTCCCTTTTTAAAGGATACTTAAATGGGATATATTTTCAATAGTTAATGTAATTTAATGATTTAAATCATTTGAAAATTTTGTCTTGAAATTACATTGCTTGAGAAACTTGCTGAATGTAATAAATCCTTCCCCTAAAAAACCTCATTTCAACTAAGCAAGTATCCTTGTTTTTTTCTCAGGCTCCAAAATATCAAATATATTTATTGCTTCATCTATGGAGGCAAGGGCATATTATTATATATTCGCATTTTTAACATAAAAGCTTTTTAAAAACTGGATTGTTTAGTGTTTTATATTATAGAATATGCTCAAAATTATTCATTTTATGGTTATTTTTTAATTATGAAAAGAACATTAATGAAATGTATTTTATACCTTTTTTTAAAATGTTTTTATAATTTTTTATAGTTACAATTAATAATGTAAACTTGATTGTATTTAAAGTAAAATACGCTGCATTTAATTATTTACGAAAATGAGTAGTTAATTAGTCCGGTGTTGCAGACAATGGTATGTAATCCGGACATTGTTCTCTCAGTCTCTAGCATGTTCTGATATATAATCCGCACTATTTAAAAGGACACTGTAGGCCTAAAGTTGCTCTGCAGCATCCACACAAAACCATATCTCCATTTACATAGGATAATGCATTATAAACAACTATTACAAGCCTACTTTATTGATTTGCAAGCTAATTAAGACAAAGAAGACTTCTTTTTACAACATAAGACTGGATTTTGTATTTTAAAATTGGAAGTTTTTACTAGATTTCGTTTTAAAAAAATTTTTAAAATAAAAGTAAATATCTAGTAGATTTGTGTATGTTGTCTTTGTTAAAATATTAAAGAAGATGCCAAAGATGCACGCTTAGCTCAATTCCTTTCAGCCATTTAATAATTAGGTTAGGAACTAACCAAGTCAGGGTTGAAATTCCAGCGCGTTCCTCTTCTTCGTCTAAACCAAAAAGCGTGAAGATCGTGGGAAATTCTGCCAGTCCCTTAAGCATTGCACGATATCTTTTGCTAAAAACTGCTGAAAAGGATGTAATCGTTACTTCAGTTTCAGAGCTCCATTAGTAATTTTATACAGAAACTCAAGTTTAGATAATGCTGTGATTGTTTTAACTTTTTTCTTACAAGATTTATATTTTG
Source organism: Thereuonema tuberculata (assembly GCA_023159025.1). NCBI lineage: Eukaryota > Metazoa > Arthropoda > Chilopoda > Scutigeromorpha > Scutigeridae > Thereuonema > Thereuonema tuberculata. The sequence goes on along the minus strand of JAFIDM010005346.1, from coordinate 53,196,237 downwards.
AATTTAAAGAAAAAACGCAAAAAAAAGTACCTAACGCCTTTGCGTCATGAGCTTTGCGTCATTCCAAGACATTGTACAGCAGTAAAGAAATATAAAAGAAATTAAAAACAAAATAGAGATATAAATTTGAACTTCATATAAATTTTAATTTCTATAATAACAATAATTTATTATTGTTAAGATCCAGAAATAACTGTTTCCATTTTAAGCTAATTGGACAAAACGTTCGTTCGGCTTTTTTGCGTACGTTGATAGCACTTAGGGTCTTTAACATCCTTTAACGTTTAACGTAAAGGCAATACAATCTATCGAAATTCGACACCTTTTTGTTAGATTGTCTTGTGACAGCTGTCATATCAGAGTGCATTTAAAACAAAAAATTCATCAAAATTGGTGAATTTAGTGTCGCCAATTTAATATTGAAGATAGAAGACAGTAAGCAGGCAAAATTGCATTTTTCTTTGATGATCAGGCAAAAACTGTTACAGTTTGGCTGGAAGTTCTGATTCAACCACCTTATTCACCAGATATTGCACCTTTGGAATTCTATTTATTTCGGTCTTTACAAAATTCTCTTAATGCAAAAAATTCAATTCCCTGAATGACACCAAAGGCATCAGGAACATTTTTTTACTCAAAAAGATAAAAAGTTTTGGGAAGATGGAATTATGAAGTTGTCTGAAAGATGGCAGAGGTAGTGGAACAAACAATGAAGACGTTGTTCAGTAAAATTATTGGTGAAAATGAAAAATGGTCTTTTATTTTTACTTAAAAACCGAACGAACTTTTTCCCAACCCAATACAATAGGAAGGGCACTTCTCTACTGATGAATTCATTAAATAATAACAGTAAAGTCAAAAAGACTAAAAAGATTTCTACAATTGACTTATTCTCAGGTAGAGAATGTTATTGAATATTTATATTATTCAAGAAGATGCCTTCTTGAGCCACTTTTTATTTATTAAAAAAAAAAGGATTGCGAAGACACATGAATTAAAACTTTAAAGAAAACAAAAACTTATTTCATTATGGCATATGATTTTCTTCTTTGCGAATGCCCAGACTCATAGTATGGAAACTACGGGCCTCAACAAGGGGCGAGATAGAGAGCGGATGGCCGAAGAATCGTTGCCCAGGGTATGCCATAGAAGGCAGCTCACGCTATACCCGCTGGAACGGACAGAAGGAGAAACAGAAGAAGAAAGAAACATCCATGCCACGACCGGGATTCGAACCCGGGTACCGGCACACTGGCCGCAACGGCAGACCGACATCTAGACCGCACGGTCATGCCAATGGCAAACGATGTAGCAATGAAGATTGCTACTATATTGGAGAGTCAAAAAGATCACTTTATCTCAGGATGGGAGAGCTTCTTTGCTGATATAGAGGTTAACATGACTTCCAACATGGTCTTGCATATTCAGAAAACTAATCATACATTTATAATCCTCTTATTTTTGTTATGAACACGAAGATTATCTTGTAAATTTAAAGAATCGTTGTTTTTATTCTGACGCAAGGCTCCTATAACGACCATATTTCTATTATATGTGCATTGTTATCTATGCATTCTCAACCTCTCTTATTTCAATAGAATGGTTTGTTCCATCTCTCACCTGTGTAATGTGGATTCGCCTTTTTCTGGTTGCTGATTTGGTCTTTTAATGGCTTTTAAGCCGCGAACAATGCTTGATTCCTCAGTCTGATGAAGACTTCCGCAATGGAGATCGAAAACTGGTTCACGTTTTTTAAACTGTAATTTTTAGAAGTTTTTGAAGTTTTAATTGTTTCTTGTCAGTCTTTTATCTTAACTTTTAATAGTTAATTCGATACATGTTAAATTATCGCTTAAAGTTTTGTTTCTTAAATGGAATTTTTCGCGCTTAAACAAACATGTGTACCAATACACTTTTCTCATTTGTTTCTTGTTCAAAGCATTGTAACAAGAATGTGGCGTAAAATTAAATGTTTTCAAGAAAGACAACGCTTTAAATTACTTTTAAGTTTTGCTCCTTGATTCATAGCATTCATTCAATCAGTTTTTGAGTCTCGCTTTATGGAATACGTAATAACAAAAAGTTCTGTAAAACTATGAATGATTACTGGAATTAAAAAAATAAATGTAAATTAAGCAATCTGTTATAAACTGACTAACTTAAAAATGACTTCTCTCTATTGAAGTGGAAACTCCGTTGTGTTTTTAATTTTTAGTGCATTAGCTAAACAGGTGTGCAGTCTATATCCTTGTGTAAAACTATGATCTTGCCTAATTTTTCAGATCGTATTGATAAGATTTTAATACAATTTCGAAGCTTATTAGAATGATTTCTTTACATTCAAGTAGATTTTTTTTTTAAATTTTATTTTTATATTCATTTAGCTTTCATCAGCTTTAAAACCTATCGGATTTAAAGGATATTAAAAATGGAAATTGGACCATCATGCCACCGAACAATTCATGTACTGCTGCACTTCCGATTATTTATCTGTACAGAAATGTACCATTTTTCTTGTATGTTTCACATGTCATTTAATGTGATTAGACATATGGTTTTACTAAATGTACCTTAATTTCAAGATGCTCTGCAGCTAAAGGGAACAGTTGATAAGTTTTTTTTTTCCTATGTAAGTCTCGCAAATTTTCTTCCTATTGTAACCACCGAAAACATAGTAGATCAGTGGCAAAGCAAGAATTTCAATATGCTCTTAATCCGGCCACCATAGAGAAACATCTCATAACTAGAGATTGACAGAAGCCACAGTCAAAATAAATAGCCCTACCAGCTTTACAATAGACTACCTAAAGTATTTTATTTGGATAGTATGGAACATATAGGCCTACGGAGAGTAATAATATAAGATATAATATAAAACAGATTTCAAAGAAAAATTCTTTGTGAGAAGAGTAACAATACCTACAAATATCAGAGTACTATCATCAAAAAAAAATATCTAACTTTGTACATATAGCATAGATTTTTCATTTCATAACAAAAATGGAAAATAAAATCTGTTGAAATCTAAAATAAGTTCTCAAACTTATTTTAAAAAAATATTTCCATTTATATTTAATTGTTATAACTGAGATAAAATAATCATAATAAAGAAGGACCAAAAAAAAGTATAATAATGAAAAAAAAAAAAAAAAGCAACAACTTAATAGCAAACAAAAAAAAAATATTGCATTGATGATTGCATTGATAAATGTAACTACAGAAATTAGTTTTATGTAATAAGTGCAATATTAGCTAACATTAGAAATAACGACAAATAAATCTTTAGTCTTAATTACGAGGGCTGTCCAAAAAGAAATCGCTGCGCTTTCAACTGAATCAGACATGTCTCCTTCAAAATATTTCTCTCCTCTCTTTATACACCAGTCGAACGTTTTTCCACTTCTGGAACGCGTTCTGGAATTCGATTTATGGAAAGACTCTGAGATCCTGTACCCGAATTTTCTTCTTTCTCTACTATCGTTTAAAATCGGTGACCTGTCAGGTTGGATTTCAGCTTGGTGGGAAAAAAAATCGCAGGGGCCATATCTGGAGAGTAGTGTGGCTGCGCGACTTGAGTCGTCTTGACTTTTCGCAAAAACTTACGGTAAGAAACTATGGATGTGCAGATGCATTGACATGGTGCAGCATCCAAGGCCTGTCGTCGCGCTACCTCATAACATCCAAGTAAAGCTGTTCGTTGATTTGTCTGATCAAACTCGTGATGAAAGTTACCATTCCAATAAAAAACAAAGACTGTTAACATCACCATTACATTTGATCGACTTTTTTGGTCGCGGCGACAATTTTCTTAACCATTGCGACGAATGCGCTTTTGTTTCATTATCCCATGATTCCTCACTTGTTCTGACATGTTTCAGAAAGTCTCCATCAGCATTTGAAGGATCTACAACTCTTGACTGACTGTGACACTTTTTTGCTCATCATGGCACGAATTTTGCAGTAAACGGTAAATTTGCACTTCTTTTGGTCAAAATTGCGTGGCATTGCTGATTACTACTTCTAACAGCAACTTCACGGACGTTAGGCGCCAATTTTCGTGAATCAAAAAATGCACTTCCTCGACATGATCATCTTCCGTAGATGTGGAAAGATTTTGATCTTGAAATTATCTTCGATGGACGTTTTGACCTATTTGAAACATTAGTACCATTCGTAACATTATTTACGACTTAAACAATTCTTGCAACATCTAAGGAACATCTGAAATGTCTTGATAAAAGTATTTGCCAATCTCATACAAAATTTGCTCTCCAAGCACGCTGCTGTAAAAGATCATTTAAATTTGCAAAAAAAAAAAAATCGCAAAAGACAAAACACAAGTTCATTGTATCGCGTGCACTAATTGAGGTCTCGTGATGGAGTATGTGGAAGGCTAAAGCTGAAAGTCAGTGATAGACACCACCTCTGTCGCGAGTTTGCTGTATATGCTAATTGGCACGCTATTAAACAAGTTCGTTTTTTTAGACAAACCTTTTATACATGTCTACACTTTGTACGAGAAAAATGTGACAATATATATTTCAGAGAGAGAGAGAGAGAGAGAGAAAACGGGATCGAAATATTTCAATTTTTAGAATGATAATGGCAATCTATCTTTGCTTCTTCAACAAGCTGCATAAATTTTACTTTCCTTAAAGTGCAGCTAGTTAACTGTTGACAATACTTAGCTTAAAGAAGATATAAGAAGATTTTTGAATACAGGTGATTATGATTTCAGGAAGTTGCGTTTAAAAAAATTGCCAAATCATTCTTAGGAGGGCATTCAACTGGTGAAAATTGGGTGGTAATGTGCAGGATGTTGGCTAGGAATTTGCTGGTCTTCGCGTGTTTCACCGGTTTCCCATCAAAGTTTTTCAGTGGGTTACACGACCCAGCAAGAATGCATCCACCCATCTGAAAATCACGTGAAGGTCTCGTTGTTGACGAGATCCCAACTTGGCACATCGACGGAATCGATAGAAGCTTATATAGTATATAAAAATCATTTATTCAATGTATCGAATAGAAGAGAGAATGTTTTTAATTAATTAAAACAGAAAGTATTTTATTTTTTCATCTTTTTATATTTCTTTGTTTTCAGTTTCGATATTTCTCGTCAAATCTCGACAAACGACGATTTTAAGCGCTAGCCAATTTTCAGACCGGAATTCTTTTACGAATTTGGTTAATAATGTAGCTTTTTCTGGAAGCATCCACGAAAACATAGGGAAAAGATGACGTCTGTCCTGAAAATCAATTTTGTAGTCAGAAATTTCATTTAAACAGATATAAATCGATTGGACTTAAAAGTTCTTCAATTCGCCACCAGGAGTGCTATTCGCTATCAACCAGCAAGAAAATAGAATGCGTCCTATGAACTGCGTTCCAGCAGGCATTCCAACCACAGAACCACCCAATTTTCACCCGTGTAATGCCCGCCTTACAATGGGGTTTGCATGAAGAATATTGCATTAATTATAAGAATGTAATACATATGTATAAGAGATAAATGTATCCGTAAAATACATTATTTTTCTGCTGATGGTTTATGTTTTTTTATATTAATAAATCTAAATGCTTCAAATTGACTTATTGCTACTATATTTGAGTACACGTTTCACTCAACATGATTTTTTTACATTTCTTCATAATGTTACTATTTTTCTTTTTCCGGTTTCTATAAAAGTCTATAATTCATTATTTAACGACATGATTTACGGTCATTTACGATGTTAATTGGAAAAAGAGTTTATTTTTTTCTTTAGAGTTCATCGAAAATTTCAATGGATAACGGAATAATGGCTTATTTAAGTATTTTATTTCTCCTTGACTATTTCCTCCTTTATTTATGAGTTTACATTAAATTTTACATAATATATTTTTTTTTAGCTAATTAGTGTAATGTGCTTGAACGATTGATCAGTTTTGACCAATAACGGGTGTCATTTCAGTGACGCATTGGAATAAGCTTTTATTGAATATCTATATGTTTCCTGGATATAATTAATTTGTAAGAGAACAATTGATTTTCGT
>JAFIDM010005346.1:53156642-53180204 GCA_023159025.1 Thereuonema tuberculata | reverse complement strand
CTAGGTTTCTACATAAAAATAAAATTTTATTAAGAACATTTATTACAGCAACATTTAACTGTTATTCGCCAAAATTATTCGGATTTGCTAAAACTTAAAAACAAGTATGTCTTTGGATATTAATTGTCTGTTTCTTTTTATGTAGGCTTTAACCAATGAGTAAATTATGTTTCCTCACATATTCGTTTCTCATTTATTCCTCTAAAATCTAGATGCCATTAAAGTCCATCTTATTTCATTTAATTTCCGAATTTTTGCAAATTATTATTGGAATTTACTTTTACAACGATGCAATTTAAGAGATAGAATAAAATAATAAATTAGTTTTTATACTTACCACTTCTTATCAAACCATTTTCAATAACTTTGTAGAATTTAACTACTTAATTAATTTATATTTTTAAATCAACTAAGTTCGTTGAATCCTGTACTGTATCTTTTGTTTTAGAAACATTGCAGAATTCAGGATTCAAAGACGAAGACGATAAAATTTGCAAGTTTTCATTTCTAACACAACAGAAAAGTTTGGCTATATAAGAGATGAAGTCAGAGCTGAAAGACGTATTATAAAACTTTTATTGAAGTTTTGCAGAAGGAGTAGAATGTCTGAGCTTCATCTAATCATTCATATTTTACTATTTTATTGAGCTTTTTTTCTTTTTGAAAAATACTTTCAGTAGTTTCAGTTTTACAAGATTCAAACTAATAGTAGGGGAGACCGGGGCAGAGCGGTCCACTTTTTTTTGTTGAATTTTTTTCTTTTTTTTGTTACGAGATTTTCCAATACATTTTTTTTTTGTCAGAATCGGAAACTATTCAAGAATGTAAATACTTGATTTCATTTCATTATCTTCATAAATAAAATTGGTATTAATTCGCAAAGCAAAAATGGTAGAGTGGTCCAACCTGCCCCGACCACGGGGCAGGCTGGACCACCCCATGGGGCACGTTGGTCCGAGTAAGAATAACAACATTTAAAGTAAGTTTTTTATTGAATAAAAAATAACATGCCATTTAGGATATCATGAAATAAAGATTAACTTAACATGGACTACCTAAGGTATTACACATTCAAGTGAAAATTTAAAATAATCATTATGCAGTTGAAAGTCGTAAATGAATAATATCGAATAGGTTTACATTGAATTAATAAATCACTTTCACTAGAGAAATCTTCTTTACAGTTGAGACATTCGTAAAATAAACCACATTCGTAAAATAAATATCACTGGCTACACAGGAACTATGGGCCCATCTCTTGCACTGCGTACATTGAATCCACTTCACTTAGGGATGTAATTGTGTGTGTTTTAGAATACGCTCCCTCTCCTGAAATGTTTAGACTGATTGGGTGTACTTTTTGCCCGTGTGTTTCAGATTCATCTACTGATCTGATTTTTCCCGCCAGAGTGTACTTAACTTTTCTCCTTTTGTTCCCGTGGAACAACGAAACAAATAAAACCACTTGATCACTCAATCAACGCACAACTGTTTTTTCGAAGTTTTTCTTTTTCTTTCGCACATATTGTTTTCTAAATAAGCTCAAACCATTAAAATAATATTTAACCATGAAATATCACAATATTAATATACAAGACTTTACCAAATACAAAAATTCAAGTACATAATTACAACAATACTGTTATTAAGAATCAAAATATATTTCCTCAGAGACCAAGATTTTAATCGTGTCATGTTGCCAATTCCACAACGTGACAGTTTGCTTAGTTTTTAATTAGAATTTAATAACACTTAAATGTGTAAATTGGCTATTTTCGAAGATTAAGATGCCTTCGCGCGAAGTCTTCCCCTATTACGGTACTTGCTGAGAGGAATTACTAAAGGGATAATATCCTTTAATAATATAGGCCAAACACAATATATAATAGCCTACATAAAAAAATATATAAAAAATTATAATATGTAATAATGTAATACAATATAATACAATAGGCCTAATAAATATATAATAGAGAAAAAAAATATAATGTATAGTGCCAAAATATTTTATTGTAAAAACAGCGGGGCAGAGTGGACCACTGGTCCAATGTGCCCCGTGTCGTTCGGTCCACTCTGCCCCATCGCCTTTTTGGCGTTTCCTTCAGTTGTAACTATCAACTACTTTAAGTATTCAATTAATACTACAGCTTAAAATGATCTTTAGATTACCACCTTCAATATGAATATTACGGTTATGTTATTCAATGCATCGCTGAACGGCAATATTAAAGTAAAAACAACACTAAACATTTACTTACCTGTACAAAAACAAAACAATCGATCACCTCACTGTCACCAATAAGCCGAATTCACTGACGCTTTTGTGGTAGCAGCGCCACAATGGCACCAACCTTCTTTCCGATTTTTGGCGCTTTCTAGCGTTTACACGAATTACTAAAGTCAACGGTCCACTCTACCCCTAGGTCCACTTGGCCCCGGTCTCCCCTAATGGTATTTTGCTTATAATGTTTTTAATTATATTAATACGAAAAAATTGTGCGATTCTTATTGGTTTTATTTTCAACTTAAATGAAAAGAATTAAGGCATTTCATAAAGGAGAATGGGCAAGCTCTATGAGAATTAGCCCCACCCTGTATAGTGATAAGATATAAACCTATAGAAAAAATCTCCTTATATAGAACATATGTTATTATTACGACTTGTCTCAATTATTAGTCCGTTCGGAGTTATATAATTTTAGATATGACTTATCTCGTTGATATCTTACTTCTCGGATGCATTAATTAATTATCATATAATACTTATTTGCAGTAACAGTAAATATTATTTTCATTTATTACATGTAAATAATTATTATTTACTTGAAATACATGATAATATTAATTATTAATTACGTATAATAATTATTAACAGTGTTATTGATTCAATGTGGGTGCAGGGAAGCTAAGCACCCCCGTCTGTAGGTGGTTGGCTTCCCTGCAGCCATATTCACCACAAATCAATCACTCAAACGTCATGTCTAGGCGTATACGTATAACTCCGAACGGACTAATAATTGAGACAAGTCATAATGATAAAAATATTCTATTGATGGAGAATACATCTTTCCTTACATATAAATCTTATCGCTAAACAAGGATGGGGCAGATCTGCCCATTCTCCTTTAATTTAAATATCATTCAAACGCATAAAGTTGAATATTTGACAAATAGAAGGCTCACTAGAATAAGATATTCATTTCACTTCAAAAGTATTTCTCGTTAATGCTATATCCTTTATGTTATGTATTCATATGTTTTCTTTCTGATGTTGATATTTTATTTTGAATTTTTGATACGGACTTCGAAATTTGCCCCTTTGTATTTTTTTTTTCTTTTTTTTTGATGAAGGAAATTTTAATGAACATAAAACACTCAAAATTTCAGAAAATTATCCAATACTTTCACAGTGATATTTCATTTGTCGACTTTCAAGTTCTTCAAATTCACACTTTAAAATTGAAATTAACACTAACATATTACATATATCTGTGTGAATTAATAACATTTTTCACAACAGTGAAAAAATAGTATATTTGTGTAATTTATACTTCTATGATTTTTCCGAGGCAATAATTCTATTTTCATAGTTGTGATATTGAATTATTGTTGTAAACTGATTAAATAAACAAATGATTCAAAAGTATGAAACATAATATACATTTCAGATATAATTGATATTTAGTTTAATATACAACTGATGTAGATAATTAATTATTCAGTTTATTGAACAATGTTATTTCAAGTTTGATAATATATACATTTGCAATTAAAGTTGGATAAATTTGTCAAATTTTACTTTTCTACTTTTAAATGTAATTAGAATTTAAAGAAAGCAATTATTCAGCTAGTATCAACATTCTACAAGACAAACCGCTTTCTTAACCATTTGATCCTAACTTAACGACAGCTGAAAATTGCTTATACACAAACTTTATCAAACTTTCCAGAAGAGGTAAAAGGGATTCTTTTGCGCAAAGAACGTTTCAAATAATAATTTGAAAAGAAAAAACTGATCTTTAGCCTATTTTCCGAGAATAAATAAGTTCATGAAATCAGAGTGTCATTATATATCCTTATCACTAACTTCTGAGAAATGAACGAATCTTTAAGTTTAATTGTCTGGTAGATCTTTTAAATCATTCTTTTGTCAAAAATGGGTGTTTTTTTTTAATTTAAACAATAAAAATAAAAACAAATTCGGCACTCGAAGTTAGCATAAAAGTAACTTGAAATATTTTTATTAAAAATTCTTGAAAGTAACTTAAAGGAGATTTACGTAGATTGAAATGGCGAAATAACTTCAGGCACTCCACATATCGAAAGCGAGGTCTCATCATATTTTTAGATTAGTTTAAAAATTATTACAAAACGTTTAAGAGGAATTTTATGTAGAATATTACTTTAAATATTTTTTTAACCAAATGGTCCCATGTTTTAAGACGAACCATAAATAAGCTACCTACAAAAATTTTATGAAAATCTGTCCAGCGGTTTTAATAAGATGCTCATTAAACAGATAAACAAAGAACAAAAACAAACATTGAAGAGGAATAGTGAGACTTCACAGATTCAGTAATTATCAGTCAAAATTAATGAAGATCTCTGTATCTGTATTAGGTGTAACGGAAAGACTGACTTCTATATCGTAGATATTTTTCTTTAACTCTCGACTCTCTTGCTGATATAAGTTGTAAGGGCTATAAAAGGATAAAACTCTTTTCAAAACTGTTTTTAAACTTCATACTTTCTTCTTCTCTTTTTCTACTTTTGTTATTCATTATCTTATCTGCTTCACTTTTTTATAGATTGGGAGCTAAGGGAATTGTAACATCGATTAGATTTATTTTCTTGTGACGTATCTTACAGCACTATATCCCAGTTGGACGATTTTGAAAGAACAAAATTCTTTAAATGAAGTATTGTGTTATTGTTCTCTAATGCACCTGACAATGATTTTTATGGTTAATGTAATCGATATTAGTTGATTTTATTTTTCTGCAGGGATTGCCATTTAATTTTTTTTTAATTTCTTTTAATTTTTAGCCTAATGCACGTTTATGCTGTGGTAGGATAATGTTTGTTCTCACAATCTGTTCGAGTGACTCACATACATATTCCATAGTTTTGCAATTGTAACTTTTTATATTTTCTTTTATTACATACTATCTTTAATTCTTAGCTAGGATTATCCTAACCAGTGTACATAAAATGAAATATTTTGTTTAAAAAAACCTTTGCCGTTTCAAAGCCTTTTTTTAGAAAATACTGGATGTTTCAATGTAAAGTTAATATGTTGTTAAATTTCTCTTAATTTTACTGTTCTTGCACATATTCTGTTTCAATAGTGTCTTCAATGTTATCATCAGTTGCGTGATTTTACTATATTACTTAGGTGTCAGTAGTTTTAGATGAGACTGGTTCTATTATCATCTTGAATATTCTTGTTGCTTGCATATTTAAAAGTTTTATCTTCAGGTTCTTGTTTCTGATCATAAGTTATATCTTTTTAATGTACTTCTTCATTTGACAATACCTCTACACCCACTTATCAGATTACGGAGGTCTACCCTTTCATTGGACAATGGTAGGATAATACATAAAAAATTTGATCATCAGAGTTAGTACACTTCGATCTGTTACATTAATATCTGTTTTGGAACAATCTGACAATGTTAATGTGTAGATGAATATTAGCTAGCTAGTTAGTTAGTTACGGTCGTCTTTTGTTATATAAATTTAATCCATACAAAAATTTTATTGTAAGGCATAACACTAAGTTAAGTGTTATTTAAAAATAGAGTGACTTAAATTTCTTAATTGTGAAATTTCAGAAAAATTGTAGTAAGGATTCTTTGTTAGTAATTTAAATATCTCATCAAGAACTAAATAATTATGACATTGGCCCACGCTTCTTGATACTCATTAAATATCTCCTCTTTATCATTTCATTCACTGTAAGAGTTAGAATAAAATTATAGACATGTATTGATAGTAAATCATTAAACTTAGATCGTAAATTCAATTGTAAAGTTATAATCGTTTTCATTCAATCCTTAGCTCAGACGATTTGACGTCAGACAGAAAACTCATCTACTCTTCTTAATTCCTCTTTTACTTATACCATAATTATTAGACTGACTTATATTTCCCATTTTCTTTTAAAGTCACACCATTATGGCGTAACAGTTGGATTCACTTTGTATATTAAATTGTATAAGGTGGTAAGGGACTATGAAATCATTTACTTTCCTACAGTCAAAGTAACATATATCTAACTATATTCTCTTTACTATTACTTCTGTGAATGTTACAGATCAAAATGAATATTTGTTATTAAATCTTTGTGAATTTTTTTAGAGCTTCTTGGTATCAATGTTAGCGAAGAAATCCACATATTTTCTTTGCCAATCATTTTCAAGATTAACGACAATAACTCATAACATATTAATAGCATGTAATAGGTCAAACCTTGAAGTTCTCTGTTTTCAATTCTTCTTTTGGTGATATTGTTCCAAAAACTCCTTTGCTATATTTGGATAAATAATTGAAAAAAATCTTCACGAAATAAACAGAAACAAACAGATTTTTCTTTGATATTATAATGAAGAATAAAAAGCAAAGTTTGTAAAGTTGAAATTTCTATCACCAAATTTCTATCACAAAGCTCTTTTCGAATATTTTTTTCTGTAGGACTAATTTTTCTGTAGAATTCATTTTGCATTTATGTGGTTTTATTCATCAGTGCATTTCTAAGATACATATCGAAAAATTACTTTTCCCAAAATAAATTGGTTGTTTCTTTGCTCTGCAGAAGATTGCAGAGGCAGGAAAATTAATGAAACCAAGTCTACGTAAATGATGAAAAAGGACAAACTTTGCATTACGACTGCACTGGAAAAATCCGTCATCAGCGAGAATATTAAATCTCCCTATTTTCAGAATCGATCATTCCACTGCCTTCGTAGCAATGTGTTATTTATGGAATAGAGTGAAATAATATCGTTGTAATAATCACAATTTACAGAAGAATGTAGGAAAGTCATGCATGACTGGAAGGGTGTTTCAAAGCGTTAACTTGTATTTGTTTTCACGCGTTAAGCCTTATCTGAAAGGCATTTTCATGAAAGAATTGGGGAAATTAAGGCCATTTGCAGTTCCATTTCATATGATTGAGCTTCTCGATCCCACACAAAGTTTAATGGCAACTAGTAAAAATTCGATTTTTGGTATCAAATTACTCCTGCAGTCGCAGCTTACGTTGGATTTAGATAAATACAGTCAAATAATTCTTTGAAACCTTATGGAAAAATAATATTTTTCGGAAGCATTAAACCCTTCATTAATTTAAAACGGGTGAGTTTTTGTGTATCCAATTCTATTGTTTCTGCTGTATTTTTCACAAATCTAATTGCTAAAAAAGTTATTTACATTATATGAATCACATTATTTTATGTGAATTTTTAAGCCACTAGGTTACGAAGGGTTAAGTTCGGTCAAAGTCAAGTTCCGGTATCTCTTAATGTTTAGTGTATAGCTGAAAAGGAATAAAAAGAATTTCCAGTCCAAATATCTTTCACATCTTTGATCAAAATGACTCAAAATCTATTTACAGTCGAGACAAGATGTAATGTATGTTAATATGGGTTTTTTTTGTTGTGGCGCCGTGACGTCATTTGTGAACTTCTGTTTAATTGTGTCGAATATTCAGGTTAACATATATATAATGTTTTAGAAGAGTTGGGGAAACCTTCTCCATTAAGTGTTGAATGTGTCACGGTGGTTTAGTAAATCTTTCGCATCCTCAAAAATTATTAATGGTAAGCAAATTATTAAAGTATCTACTGCTATATATTTAACTGTAAGCTATACAATATAATTTACATTATATCCTTACTTTTTCTGTTATTATTTACTTATTTTTTCTGTCTTGAAAAAGTAAGTAACACAGTTAAAAAAAATAACAATTTGAATTAGATTTCTGAAAAACCTCTTTCTTATCAAATGAAGATTCTTAGAAAGAATAATTATAAGAATATCAATAGTTTCTCTGATTTCCTTTAGATTTCATTTTTTTTTCATTATACAGTAATAAAATTCTAAAGGCCCTGAAACGAGAAAGACTGAAAAACCTAAAGCTAGCTGTAATTAGATATAAACTAGCGAATTAGGAAGATTTTCAGCATTTGATTTTTATTAACAATTAGAAGCAGTTAGCAGTTAACTTTAGGAAGAAGAAAAAAGCATTGCATGTTATTAAATGTTCATAATATTTTAAAAAGTAGTATTATGTGAAACAAACTGGTCTATTTCCTGATCATTGAGAATTAATCAAAACTTAATTCTGTACACTCTCTACACTCTGCACTCTACACTCTGTAAAAACTATTGTTCTGTATTTCTTTGACAAACAATGAGAAAAGACATCGATATTCTTTAAAATACCTTTACAAAGCCAGTGAAGCATAGAATGTATGATATGATATATGATTCTCTTGGTCTACAAAAGAATATTTCTTATTTTAATTTTAAAAAAAAGTTGATAGATAATTATATGATTATATTTATAAGTGACGATATACATAAAAGGCAATAAATTAAAAGGTTAATCCATTTGAAAACACTCAGTTTACTTTCACCTCTCCTATTTTAATTTTTATTTTAAAAATAGGCATCTTTGATATATGATTTTTATAAATTATTATCTTTGTTATCATTAGTAAATCTTTCCATTCTTTAGAATATATTAGTTACAGTGTTATCTCACAATTTATTTCTTTTACCGATATTAATTTATCTTTCTTCTGTTTCATTGGTTACACATATTGTTACATTATAAGATTTTCTAAACTCAACTTTAACATTGGTGATAAATAGATATTTATCAAGAACCGTATAAACAGATAAAAAATATCGCACACATTTAAAAAAAAATAACTCAAAAAAATCGTATTACCACTAAACAGGACGTTTCGATCAGCGGGAAACTGCAAGATCATCTTCAGCTGAAAAACTGACAAATAAAAATTATGGTAATATGTTTGGTAGTAATTTTTTTTTTTTTTACATGTCTGTGATGTTTTTTATTTGTTTATACGATTTTTGATAAAGATTTATTTTAACAAGTCGGTCAATGCAATTCTAAGTTGATCTTTCATAACTAAGAAAATGCTACACTAACACGTTTAAATAACACTTTAAAGCCAAAGATTTTAAAAATATCAGTCACTTTATCTCATAATTCTCCAAATTATTATAACATGAAAGTTAAATATACGGAAAAAATATCTCTTCGAGATGAAAATACAACGAATAATAAAGCACACAGAAACAAAGAACACAGAAATAAG
The DNA here is from genome assembly GCA_023159025.1 of Thereuonema tuberculata. Classification (NCBI taxonomy): domain Eukaryota; kingdom Metazoa; phylum Arthropoda; class Chilopoda; order Scutigeromorpha; family Scutigeridae; genus Thereuonema; species Thereuonema tuberculata. The sequence goes on along the minus strand of JAFIDM010005346.1, from coordinate 53,170,854 downwards.
AACAGAGAAGAAAAATAAAACAGAAACAAAGGAAAAAATCCTTTTATCAGAGAGTAGAGCAGAGTATCTCTTTCCCGTTCTAACGCTATTTATCAAAGATTAAATGGCTAAATGAATTGCCTGTGAAATTTCAAATTATAAAATAAAAAAGACCTTTTAAAATATAATCGAAGAATACAAATTACAAAAATTAATTTGCTCTATTTGAAAGGTAACATATTTTGTTAGATAATTAGGGATGAGATTTTCCAGACCTGCGTTGCACGAATGAACCTATTTGTTCATCAGTAGATTTGAAAAGCTTTATCAGCAAATTCTATCTTATTTCGCTTTGAAACTAATTCAAAGCTGCTGAGATTCATTAACTATTAATTTATCATTCGCTGTTCAATTATAAATCGGTAAAACTAAAATATAATTAGTTTTTGGCAATTTAGCCACAATTATAATGGTCAATTGCTGTTACAAATTCCAACTATGTTTTACGCACAAATACAAAGCAAGTAAGATTAAAAGGTATTTAAATTATTCTTCCATTTGGTATCATTCGTAATGAAGAATAAGGAAGTACTATTTAGTAATTGAGTCACATAACTTCCCATTACTTTATTTCTTCAAAATTTACATAAAAGGACCTTCACTTCATCGCCTCCAATTCTTCAAGTATTTAAAGAATTTTAAGTCTGTAATTATTAAAACATTACGGTAACTATCTGTTATAACGATTGCACTTGAATTAGAGATTTTTCTCTTAAAGAATTCTCTATATTCTTTTACGTTTCAATATCTTTACTACAGTATCTCAAGGTAAATTATGACTTACTCTACATATTACTTGTATAGAAGCGTTAAGAGATTTACAGCTCATTTAAGCATTTAAGAAAATATAATGCCGTAAATTGACACAAATCTGTCCTAGGACCCTTAAAGAAACTGGGTACTGAAACTCAGAAAACTCCCCGGAGTAGCATAAGTTTTCTAATTTACTTCAGGTACAGCATAGTAGCATAGTACAGCCCCACATAGTAACCTGGTAGCAAACTCTAGAACTAAATATTTTTATGCATAAATCTTTTCCGCATCCATTTCCTTAGTGAACACGAAATTTGACATGAGTATTCTTTGTCTAAATCGTAACGATACGTATTAGACGAATTTTCGATATTCGGATCCTAATCGTTGTAAGTGGGAAGAGAGAACCTTTTTTGAAGGTTTGCGTATCTCTAAAACCGCTTGAGTGGAAACACGAAAGTAGTCGGGAGTGTTCTTAGTCGAAATTGAAAATATGCTTTTTTGATATCGAACCCTAAGTGGGTTTAAACTGAGGAGGGGGCTGAGGGATGGACAAGTATTGTTGAATGAAATTTCTACTGGGTTTTCTGGTTGCACAATACGAATATAACATTAATTTATACTGATCATGTGATACTTTACCAACTGGGGATGGTTTGATGTGATAAGATTGTGGAGAAGGGGAGAAAGGGATGGAAAGCCTTACATTTTCTGATCTCGATATTAACATAACATTACTTGTATCTATCACGTGATTTTTTTGTACGAACTGGGAAAGGTTCGAAATGATCTCACAATTTCAATTTCTTTCTCATCCATATTATGACATCCGGTTTTTTTTTCTAATCCGCACGAAGAACGGGTCTTTAAGCTAGTTTACAATAAATAAATAGTGAACTAACGAGAGTGAAGTTATCAAAACTTTTTCTAACAGCCTGTTTGTCTCAAAGTTTTTCTAACCAATTCTCAACTAAATATTTCAAATAATACTTCAACAATAATAATTACAACTATACTTGAATATATTATGTTAAATTAACAAAATGATTTTTTGATTGAGGTGATTTTATTGTAAGATGTCTATATCAAGCTCTACACCCACTCTTTCGTCACCCATCGAAATGTAAACTTTTTAAGGATCACTTTTTTCTCATCAATAAAAGTTTCACCGTCACCATTTCCACTTCATCTTTTATTCATTAATTATGCCAGCTAGAAACAATAAATACAAAACATGTATTGATCAACATGAGTTGATTATAGGTATGATCAGCCGGAGGAATATTATTTTGTCACTCAATAGATGAGGGAAGGTGAAGAGAGAAATCTACTTGGCGTTGAGTTGGCATTGCTTCTCATAGGATAAAAATAATAATAGAAAAGCAATAAATGAAATTGTAGAGCCAATTGAAGATACCACATTTCAGCTCATTTAAGCATCAGGATAATCTGAGTATCCTCGTGGTATACCTCTAAGTTCTAAAAAGTCTTAGTTTAATTGAATGTTTAGGAACTAGACAAATGGAGTAATGTTCTTCATAACCGTTTGATCTTTACGTAATCCTTATTGAAATAAACTAGAATAGATAGATATCCTTTCCTTTTTTGTTAATAGGAACTTCTTTTGTCTGAATCTGTGAATTTCATTCTTGATACTTTTGAAATTTCTATATCTATATAATAATACAGTAAAACCCCGTTATTACGCTCGTCAAGGGACCGTGACCTACAAGCGTAATAAGCGGGATAGCGCTATAAACGGGGAATGATTTATATGATGGGGAAACATTTAGACACCATTTTACAGGAAAGATACTTGATTCTGAAATAGATATAGTGCAAATGTGAGCTTATTTCCTATTAAAAAAATCTTTGATTGTGGTTTGCCGTGTGTGTATGCTACTGTTATAAATTACGACATTTTCAATGCGGTTCAAGAAACTATTAACATCAATTGATACTCCACTAGGAGCAATACAAATATATTTTCGGAGCAGTTTTAGTGCACTGCCCGCTATTTCACGCGCCTTTTCTTGAATGATTGGGTCATTTAATGGCACTGATGCATCACGGGACTGATGAATCCATTCAATTAGAATTTCCTCGGCATCTTCACATTTTCCACACTACTTTTTTACGTTTGCAACCATCCTTCGCTGAATTGATAATTCCATTCTTATTTTTTATTATTGTTCTCAGACTGGATCAGGGAATTCTTAGATTCTGCGAAAACCTTCTGATTTAGTGTAGAATTCTCGTCGTACTTACGAAGAATTTGCAATTTTTCACTTATAGAAAGAGATTTCCGCTTCAAAGAGTTCGAAGATTCCCTCCTACCAGGGAAAGAAAAGAATCGTTACAGTGTTACATTTCTTTTCGATACAAAATTTCCGATATAAAAAAGCGCTACAAGCGGGATTTGAAGCGTTATAAGAGGGTAAAAGTATAGAGAGTTATATAGAAAATTCCAGGGACCGTACAAAAGGAGCGTTAAGAACGGGATAGTGCTATAAGCGGGAGCGTAATAACGGGGTTTTACTGTATCTATATAATAGATATAGATATAAAATTAATACTTGAAGCTTCATCGTCAAAGACATTTTCGTATTGTCTACTGATGAAAAGAATAGAGAAAGCGAGAGAACAGGACCTACCATTTCGGTTCTTGGTATTTGAACTTAGGACCGAGCGTTTATCAGTTGTCAAAAACATTTCCTTGATGTTGAAGTGAAATTGTAACATTCTCCAAGTTAACAATACCAACATGTATCTTCATAATTTATTTTCTACTCTTATATTTTTTTAAAACTATGATTTTTTTTCATGCATCTTTTATTATTATATATTTTTTTAAAAGCCATGTCTCAAAATTTCATCTCATATTTTAGTTTTCGTTTTAAAAGACCAAATTGAAATGCAAAACTAATCTTACCAAATAACATCTTTTTTTGGTCTACAAGAGTGAGTTATTTTGGGAAACTTCCCGAGTGACTCAATATCACAGCATTTCCTGGAAACTCAATTGGTTTTCTATGGAAAAACCAATTTCGATGTTTAGAAAATCGTTTAAAAGATTTCACGGACAACAAGCTCAGAATTGAAAAAAAAATCCTACTCTATTGAAAAATAATTAGAAAAAGGGCGAATGTTTGCTTCGAATGCTGTTGATTTTACATTCTGAATTTTTTGTTTCCATTACTTCTGGAACTGTTTTAAAAAACTTAATTCTTGTAAGAGTTCATCACAAAGGGGGATGATTTCATAAACTTCGCCTATCAGCTAATAATAACTTTATCTTTAATAATAGCTAGTATTATCTTTAATTTTTCATTCTTTCTTAATGAGAACATAAAATTAAAAATAAGTTTTAACGTGTGCCTAAAATAACATGCTTAGATTATATAAAAATCACCAACACACAAATTTTCGTTTAAAAATATATTACAGAGCTTTCGGAGACCTTGTGAGTATTCCTTGTCAGTTGGAAATCTTACTGACACTTCATAGGACAGCTGTATTCTCCAACAATTAATAAATATTCTGATCGTGATAATATTATCAGCTTAATTATGCTGAATAACACGATATCATTAATAAGTAATAAAATAAGTGAAATTAATTGTGATAATAATATAATTAATTTTTTATTTATACTTTCAAGCTTCAAATATATTAAATAACACTGCTAAAAAAACGTAGCACACACTAACTGAATTTAATCAATTAATATTAATTAATAAAAATTAATATCAGTTAATATTAAATAAACAACATCATAATATAGTAGAACTAGAGCAAGCATTATAGTAAAATTAATGTTAAATCAGATCTCGATAAAAAAAATCAAGAATCCAATCGTGCTTCTTTTAATTTCGAAATTGAAGTATGGGTTCGATGCAGAGTTACTATCATTGTTACTCATCGAGTGCCATTATTAGCAGATGATAGCAACAAGCCTGAAGTTATTATAGAATAAATATCTGAACACAAGATCTTTATTTATTAACATAAAATCCAGTTTGTAATAAGTTTTTATAAGGTTAAATAGAACTGATATATATATTAAGGAATTTCTATGCAGGTGATAGCATATGCACAATGAACTGTTTTTTCGTAAACACACCTTACTACAAAACATTGCCTTCATTATTTTTTCTCTCTCTGAATTTAATCACAAGAATTCTTTTTTGAACAGTTAATATATGCAGTTTACTATTGTCACGCTGTGCCAAACGCTAAAGATGTTAGAAAAATTTGTGAAATAAAAAAAGCCAAGATCAAGCCCTTCAATTTATAGGCCATGGTGTTTTAGAATACAATGAAATTATTTTGCTATTGAGGTATTTTGTGATATCTAAGTCTTTTAAATTTCTGGCATATGTAAATTCCATATGATCATGAGTAAATAAAAAAAACTTTGATTGTTAATTACTAATGGCGGATATATAAAGTTCTTATAACCTTTTTCATGCAATTTTCATGCGCCCCTTTTCACTTCGTCCACAGGCACAGCACATTCCTGCTTGCACTGTACATGCTTCATGCAACTATCTTGCACATTTTATCCAGTCTACTTTGGATGTTGTCTCCTCATAAACTTCAAAACATTCTAGATAATTTTCGTTTAGATGAAGTCTGAATCTCCGCTGTAACAGAGAATGAGTGAAGAAAGTGATGATGATGATGACGATGAAGAAAATTGTATTCAAAGTGTTCTCTAGTGTTCGAAGCACTTGGTTGATTTTGTTTAGACTTCACAGATATGCTGCAATTGTATTCTAATTATTATTACAAATACAATGTGCACCATCTTTCCATCGCAAGTGCGTCATCTCACCCCGTATAGCATGGATTACGTCAAACCTATCCTGGTGGAAGACAACAGCGACGATTGGGGTGAAACAGACATCGGAGTGTTCATGGTGTAACGAACACGAGGCTTCCTTCCCCACGCGCGTTCAAATAATTTGAAAATATGACTGTTATGGAACAAAACTATTATTCGATTTTTTCATCTTATTTTCACTTATCAGATGACTTCCGGTAGGGCTTTCATAATAATGTGGTGTAAATAAACAAGGTAGGGATAGCGATTAGTAAACCAATCACAATGCTTCGCAACGGCTTCCGGAAGGCACAGTTGTTGCGATTATTATGATTGTCGCTGAGCTGTATTATACATGTGATTGTTACGAATGCAAAATCCGCAATCGTTGCGATTGCTGTGATTGTTGTGCTGTGCATTGTGGGATACTTGTCCACAGACACACGGACAAACCGGGATTATAAGGCTTCCTTTCAGAAGTCTAAAACTAACCGCCCAAAAAAAAAATCACATACAGAACTGTTTTCTTTTCTGTTGAAAGAATAACGACTTCCTGTCACTGCTTCTGATTTAGTCTTGTGATTTGCCATCTCTCACCCCATCAACTTACAAATATTTACCCTCAAATGGAAATCCTCAAGTGTTCACGACCAATACATGAAGTTTTTTTACTATTACTGTAGGCCTAGTCATATTAATGCTGCTTTACACACATTGGTAGTTAAGTTATTTAGATACTTATAGATTGATCCTCTTGGCTCATGAGAGCGTCGATGGTATAGACTCCAACATTTCAATGATCAGTAGGGTCTAGTTGAGATTAAGTGGTTAGTCCTATCTCGCCTGCCGTAATCTACGGGAAATAATCCGGTTCCCACTAAACTGTAAAACCCATTCGGAAGAGAAACCCATTTTATGGGAAAAAAGTTTCGACTCCTGGAGCCCACACACAAATACCTATAATTACTATTGAATCATTGCGTCATTTTGTTCAAAATAACGTAATGAATTAAGTAGCATTTAACATAAAATAACATTAATATAATATATAATTAACAAATTATTCAGTTTAGGAAATATTTTATCTGCCTACAGCAATGTAATTACCGTATGCAGATAGTGTTTCCTATATTAATTTTATCGATTAATTGGAATTTTATGTTTATATTTTTAAAAAATGGTAATTCCCTGAGCTGGAATAAATGTAGATTCTGATACTTCAATATTCATTTACGCTGCTGAATGTTTTTAAAGAGTCACATGCAATTAAATATAGGCATGGCATACCTATTCTTAAAATTGTTTTTATCTTTTAAGGTTCACTAATTAAATAATCGATGTTTTAATTATGTGAGGCAGTGTATTCATGTTCGTATTTTGAAATTTAAATTCAACAGCCATGAAATAGCCAATTGCCATCATTTTTTCTTTTTCAATTTTCATAAATCAAACGCCAAAAATTCTAATGGGTTTTCTGATTAATTTTACTAATAAATAACTTCAAGTACATTTCATTTCCATTTTTGCACACTTTTTTATGAGAAATAATGACTCGCGTTCTGATTGCTGACTTTACAATATCGATCAAAAATTATTTGAAATGTCGTAATTTCAAAAAATATTGTGGGAAGTTGTTTTCTTAGATTTTCAATTTAAACTTTTCATCTAAATCGTTCTCAATCTTTGATATACTCCAATGTTGTTGGTTCAGTATTGTTTTTCCTATATACTGAAAAGCTAAAGAATGAGTGTAGACATTTGCCAGCATTTTCTTTGACCTTTTAAAGCGACAAAAGAGAAAAAGAAATTCAAATGAAATAAACAAGAGTTTCAATCATGTTGTCACTACATACATGTTGTTCATAAACTACGTCATTTTCGATACCCCCCCCCCCCCTTTGCTCTTCCTTTGTCACAAACTTACGAACCTCCCTAATATTACTTCACTATATTATGCATCCATTTCCATAATTTACATTAAAAACTAAAGTATTTTTTTACTGTAAGTATTTAAAAGATTCAGTTCAGAACATCTATTAATTACTTCAATAACTAAGTCGCTTAATCAGTCATAGAATTGATAGAGAATCTTATCCTTTAACTGACTGACGGCCCCATTAGACCACGGAACAGCAGAAAATCAATTGTGTCTGCTGATCTCTAGACAATTAGGTAACAACAAAAAATAAAAATAAAAGGCTGACTTTATTGTAATCCTAAATATAATATAATATAATATTAGTAAATAATAAAAAACTACTTTTAATTTGCGCATAGTCATATTAAATTAATTAAACATGATTATGATAAAAAGTTAAATTGACGAATGCCTTGAACAAGAGTCGAAACCGGTCGCGAAAGTTGAAACCTTTTTAACATAATTAGTAAATATATTAAATAATATAAAAGAAAGGGTTAACGTGCTGATGAATTTCACTGAATTGTTTTGTTTATTCTGTGCTGGGCTTAACAGACATTTTCAGCCATATTAAATAATATATTTGTAATTTTTCCTACAAAGTTTACATCTTAATGATTGATGTTTATAAATAAAAATAATATTTAAATCAATTTTACATCTTTGGTTAGGTTTTAAAAAATCAAATAATCTAAATACAATATTAAAAAATAGAATGAAAAATCTAAAATTAAAACCATCTCTTTTTGGTATTAAAGGTATCTTTTCGTTGTTATAGATAGATACAAATTTTGAAAAGTTCGATCTTAAGAGAAAGTCGAGATCAGAAATTAAAATTAACTATTACTGGTACTTAACTAAATAATATAAATATTTGCAAATCCGCAAGTCAAATTAAGGAGAAATTTTTTAATTTGATGCACATTTCTTATATTCAAAAACATTTTCGTTTAAACTTTTTTCGTTTGAACAAGTTTAGATAATTGCGGGTGTTTTAAAGAATTTCTTAGTAGGTATTTTTGATTTCAAACAATGCTCTTAATTGAAATATAATGTGACGTCACGCTAAGTATAACCCTCTTGACATGGGTACGTAGTTTAGGGATAGCCCTATAATGAAAACAAGGTTTGGTAAATTGCAACTAAAAATGTTAGTGAATTGGAGAGAAAAAGCATCATCGAGTTTGACGATACTTAGTTTTTACCAGGGGCGGTCTGGCCAGGTCGGCAGGTCGACTATCGCCGACGGCCCCGAGCCTAGAGAGCCCAGCGAGGGCCCCCGACGGGGCACTGGGCAGATGAGTGAAAGTAAAATTAGTATTTTCACACTCGAAAGTTACAAACAATGGAGTACAGTTCGGTTGGAAAGTAAAGTTAATCTGGCTTCTGCGTTTGGATTGCTACGCTCCTCAAAAATTGCACTGTTAAGGCGCCAACATAAGCACTATGATGGGGCCCTGAACGGGGATTTACATATTACTGCCAGACAGATAGAAATTTTTTAAATTTTAAATTTTGCATTCAGGGCCCCAAAATCAACCTAACTGTCTAAACTCTATAAGATTAAACTTTGTAAAAGAATTAATATAGATAGTTAGTAATTAATACGAGCGGTCTTAAACCCATGAAACCGAAGGATGCGAGATCAACATGTTTATAAACACAGACAGGCGATCTTAAACCTCAGAAACCGTGAAAAGCGAGTTCAAAGTGTCCACAATTTACTTAAATATTTGGTCGGCAAGAGGTCTGTGCCAAAACAAGTATTGAAGAAAGATTCGTACCCAACAAAGACATTTAAAAGATTGCTCTTGGCTAGACCCTAAAAAGTTTCGTGAAATAACATAGATACTTTCCCTCCCGACATCCTATGTACCATTCCCAAACTTTGTAAAGTTGACAGAAGTATTTTACGAATAGAGCTAAAACAGTTTGCAGATCAATACGAGAGTGAAAAAGTTGAATATGATAAAAAAGAAGATACGCCTAGTCAAGAAGACAGTGAAAATGATCATGTTGACTCTGAAGAAGAAGAAGAAGAAAAAAAAAATTTTGTCCACTGCACCGAAAATAGACAATGCTTCAAATGTTTGGCCATTGCTTTCCCCATTATTTATGAATTATCTCGATCTGGGCTTTTTATTAACCTATACACAGCATACACGTTTGTGGTTACCATTCCATGTACGCAAGTAACATGTGAAAGGATATTTTCTAAGGTAAAAGTTGAAAAAACAAGCTTAGATCAACTCTGATACATAGTCGAACTCGATTCTAATGAACATGGAACGAGATTTGTTTTAAAATTTAGATAAAGTTCTAATATAAAGTAGCTAGTACTAGTGAAGAATTAAGGAAAAAGTTATTGGCTTAGTGTAATTTTGGTTTTTTGTTTTGTTTGGTAGGCTACTTTACAGTAAAACTTATGAATTGCAGTTATTCATCTGATCACTTTTGATAATTTTGAATAAGATATAGAATGCACCTGAAAGTTTGTCATTATTTCTAAATATTTCTATATTATATACAGAAATTTTATAAATAATGCAAATAATGACAATATTATTGTATAGGAATAAAAAAAAATAATTAAATTATTCCATTGCCTTTTGCCTTCGGCGAGGTCATAGCCAGGTTGGCTTATGGCTTCACCTTAGGACTGCCTCTCCGATTCATTTTTATCGAGGGGGCTGGCTAGAGCTGAAGATCCAGTAGAATGGTGAAACAGCTGTACTCTAGTCCCCCTCATAAAAATGAATCTGAATGGCAATTTTGATTGTTTATTTTGTTTTGGGCCCAACAGTCATCTCCAAATAGATTTGATAGCACGTTAAACCCATTTTTTGTAGTATTATTGTGTAGTAATAAAAATAGCCCTTAATTCATTCCAAACCCCCAGAACCCCCCCCCCCGTGAGTAAAGCCCCAAATTCATTTCCAGCCGAAGGGCCCCCAATGATGCCAGACCGCCCCTGGTTTTTACAAACACTTATTCCAATTAATGAGTCAACTACTTTGACCATTCTGTTCAGAATATCTTAACCATTTAACTAATCATGTCAATGCAAATTCAAGAAACGTCTTAAAATTTCATACGATGATAAGCATCAAAATGTAACTCACTATTGCTAACTTATTTTCAGAAATGTAATTTGGTCTTAACAGGTGGAAAGCTATATCCAGATTAAAAATACTCCTGTATTAGGCTTGATATCGTAGCTTTATTTCAAGTAACCTTAGAATTTAACCTTGCAGTAATTGATTATAAAACATTGACATTTATAACTCTTACGTTGTCAGAGGTAAACAAACCAACATTTATTTATTTATTTATTTATTTATTTATTTATTTATTTATTTATTTATGTATGTATGTATGTATGTATGTAAAGTGCCTTTGGAGATAGATGGATGCGATGCAAAATAGATGATAAGGTCATGAAAATTTGCAGAATAGAGAACTCCCTCTCAAATAAAATTGAAGGCTAGATCTAATGTTGAAATACAAGACTGAATTAAGCGATTAAAATTATATGTGCTTTTCATTACGATGATGACTGCATTTTGTAGGAAGCCATTAGCAAATGGCTTGTCTATATCGGTCTCGTTTTGGAATCCTTGATATTCGTTCTTTGAAATCCTAGATGCGTTTTGGAATCTTGTGTGGTCTTATCCAATATTCAATTTCCTCTGAATTGCAGTATATCAGCAGGAGAAATCCACCGTCTCAATAAAATCGCAGCATTGCTTTTGGAACAAAACAGATGACCTACATCTGCATTTCCCAAAAGTTGTTTTATTTTTATTTTTCACTTTCAACATTAGCTGCAAATTCATAGGTTTTTTTGAAAGCCTCAGCGTTATGTTTTTTGTTTAGAAACTGTATTTCAAACATTTACAGTGAGGTAAAGTTTGGAGATGTTAAAGTAATTAACTACAGTTAATTCAGAGATTGGTTTTTATATATGGACATTGTCATTCGGATTCAAATTTACTTAAGGATGTAGTGAGAAAGAAAAGTTTCTAATTATGAAAAATCCTAATGAAAGGATAAATTAGGAGCCAAGTTTAAATTCCTCGGAGAATCCAAGTTTAAATCCTCCATACAGCTATAAAAGATTCAGTGTTTTATAGATACCGGACTTCTTACTCTTCTAAAATTGGTGGACTAGCTCTGCGTTGATGACTTTGTTAGGCTGATAATCGCTGGAAACTTACAACTTTGCTGTTTGGTTTCAATTAAGAATAGGGGCCTAATGCTTTAACCGTTAATCAAATATTTTGATAAATAAGATTTATTGAAATTCAAGGTTAATTCATTGCCGAGTCTGCTTTCTAAAAACTGAATAAAGTAAAAGAAGTAAAGTATAAGTTAATAATAAAAAGGAATAAAAGGGAAAAGGGATCAACTGCACAATAAAAATTAAACACTTTAAAATAAAAATAAAAAGTTAAAAAAAAAATCAAGAACACAAGGACAAAACATAATGAAGACAGAATTCCAAATTACAAGCCTTGTGTTGAAAATAATTGAAAATAAAATATTATTTATCTTGAAAATAATAACTTGATAGCCATCGAAACTGTTGATTAATTTTTACATTTATTATTTTTTTTACGTTTTATTTTTATTTTAAAACTTTTAATTTTTATTGAGTAGTTTATCAATTGAAATATGTAAGTTCGCATTTGACTCACTGTTGTGGAGTTGCATTATTTTGTAGACCTAAAAAAAAAAAAAATCGATTTTTTTTTGTAAAATCACATCATGTGAATATTTCTTAAAATTTATATTCAACAATTTCTTTAAATAAAACATAATTAATTAATTAAATAATTAGTTAAATTGGATTCGAAGGGAAGGAGATGGGTTGATCACTAATCTCCTAACAACTAAGCCAACGAATCTTATTGTTTAAGAAAAAATAAAACTTAACGTGTATAAATAAGTTTAAGAATCAACTCACGAAATGCAGAAACGATATAAAATAAAGGTTCTCGCACCCTGAGCCATCATATGAGGAATCTGGGACAGCTGTTTCAGCCTTGATAGACTTCGTCAGCCAGATTTACCTTTGATGATGGCAGAGTGCATGGTAAAGATGAGGATGCCACTTCAGTACCCCGGAGTTGCACCCTAACCAAAAACACACAACAAAGAAAAAAAACCGTGTCCAGCAGCTTCAAATTCCTATTCCCAGAAACCTCCAGGGTCAAAGGAATTTGATTAAGGGATTGAGGAATCCGAAAAACATACAAATCAAGAAAAATAAAATTTAACGAGAATAAATAATTTTAAGAATCAATTCGAGAAATGAACAAAAGAAATAAAATTAAAAGTTCTCGCCACTGACACATCACCAAGGATAAATCTGACTGAAGAAGCCAAACAAGGCTGAAACAGCTGTCCGAGATTCCCGAGATGGTAGCTTAGGGTGCGAGAACCTTTAAATTATTCGTTTGTGCATTTCTTGAGTTGATTCTTGAATCTTAATGCTTGTAAATCGAACAGTTTTGTTTTATTTTTGTTTTTTCTATTTTCGAGAAAAAAATAATGGTTAAAGTGTACAATTCGATACCACCAATAGGAGGTTTCGTAAGAATACATTAGCTTCCGAATCCGCGCAGGGATACATGGCGGTGCATACTGTTATCTCAAGACCGCAGTTAGCCAAATGAGGGTTAGTTTTTCTAGTAAAAGATCGTGCAAAACCATTTTCAAATAAGCTTACCTGCAAACCTCATTCCACTTTTCACTACTTAATTGAAAAACTTTAAAAACTACATCTTAAAAGTAGTGCCAAGGCAGCCATCTCGTCAAAACTCGGTAAAATAGGACAAACTCCTGTGGTACTGTAATCTGTACTTTAACCAAAAAAATTAAAAATTTATTATTTATTCGTTACCAACCAGTACATTAATTTACATACCCAGCAGTGCAAAGTTGTTTTATGAACGAATGCTCTAGTGTTTGGTGATTGAATTAAACATGTAATTTCGTTTTCAGTAATTCTAGCTTTAAGAAACATCACTTAACGAAAAGGGAAAACTTTGAAAAATTCAGCTTCTATCTATTTTCCTCTTAATTTGATTCTATTCCTTAAGAATTTAATGAGTTTTCTTTTGCTTTACAGTGGCTCTAATTCGTTTGTATCGTTTTATTTTAAATACAGAGTTTAATTAAAGAAAATGGAACTTTTCTCGTTAATAAAAAACACTCTTCAGAAAATGTAGTCGTTCAAAGGAGATAAAAACGAAAGATCAATTAACTTTGTAAAGTAAAATTAAATAATTGATTCACAATTTGGGACATTTAAAAACCTAATACAAATTTGCAATCTTTGAAAATTATGACATGAGATTTTCCAAAACGACATGTGATGAAAATAGGTATGGTACCTGAATATATACATTTATATCTCTAGACATAATGACTATCTAACGAAACATCTAATGAAATCATGAGATTCTGCTAAATTGTGCATCACCAGCAAAACCATCAGGTCAATCAACTCGATCAGATGTTTGCTAATTTTCCGTATTTTCTTAAAAATAAATAGACGGGAGACAAATAGACACATTAGTAAATATATTTCTTATTTCGTTTCGTTTGTAGCTGACAATTAACTGCAAAACAACTCCTGATAAATTCTGAAGTCTTTTTGAAGTATTTTGAAC
>JAFIDM010005346.1:53063528-53131195 GCA_023159025.1 Thereuonema tuberculata | reverse complement strand
TATACTTGGATAACTAAGTATATACCTGGATAACTAAGTATATACCTACTTATCTATGAAGTTACAAGATACTAAACTAATTAATGATTTTTTTATGCTTTGTAATAAGCCATCACTAACTTTACAATTCTGCAATATTTTTCGAAACAACTGTTCTTTGTGACTGAGATTCATCCAATTTACCGGACTGCTGTACAATTTCTTTTCTTAGTATCTTACAAGTCACGACAAGTTTAATTGACAAGTTTTCAAAGAAGAATTGTCCTTAAGCGTCAGGTTGACATATGTTTTTTACTAGTTGACAAGATCGAACAAAGACTGACAGTAACCGCTGGACCATTGGAATTGTCATTTAAGGTGAGAAAGAAGTGGAGACATTCACTACACAAAACAAATTGCGTTCGATACTTCACTTCCAACAGCTCCATTTCATTGTGTCAAATCCTTCAGCATTCGGACTGCAAGAGACTTTTCGTCTCCGCACTCACCATCAGAGAAGCAATATATACTAACTGAATTGGATCACCGATAATTGAACAAAAACTTTACTGTTTTAATAAATTTACTACCATTATGGTATTCCCTAGGTATTTCCTCTGGTATCTCTGATACACATGCATCTTAATAGCAATACATAAATGTTTTATCTACATTGAATAGTTTGTTTGCTTGTTTGTTTCATTTTTTTAAAACTTCATCTAAACTGTGGTAATCGAAAGTTTGGTAATCGAAAGTTTTTAATTTCACCTTAACATCACTTGAATCTTGAAATCTGACTGAGATTTAAAGTCGTTTAAATCACTTAGGATGCAGAGATTTCAAAGGTTTAGATTTTGTATTTACTAATGTATTTTTATTACTGCATTATTACTGTATTTTTGTTTTTGTTTTTAAATTATAAGGGTTTCTTGAAGTAGAGATTTTCTTAGAATTTAAAAAAAAACCATTAGGTTGGAAATTTGACTTGTTAAAGATAATGAAAAACCATCTATCCTAACAATCTGAAATCTAAATAGTACGCCCTATTATCCTTCTTATTGTCGAAAGAGTAGCTTAAACTATTATTAAGACATAGCGCAGTACAAGAGGTAGTAGCTCCTTTACCATCAGTCAGAGATAAACTTGATAACATTTTTCCACCTTAATCCTTGCGGAAAAAAATCGCGATCGCTTAATAGAGGGATAGATGAACTCTAGAAAGCATCTGGTGGCGAAACAACTTGTGAAAAAAAATTTCCACCGACATCGGAATCAAATCTGGCTCCCTAAACTCACACATAAGCGGCCTCACCATTTAATAATGAACTGCCAACAAATCAAAATATATCCCCAAGTACTTATCAAATCAAGTATTTATAAGCAAAGCATTTATCAAGGATATATGTTTTCTTCTGGTTTTAGAACTATAGATAACATTATTTATAAAGAAATAAATACTATACAAAGGTGATCGTTTCTCATTTGTACTTCCTGCTTTTATCGACCTTTGCAATCTCAGAGATCTGTGCTTTTCGCTGTCTGGAACGTCTGTTTTAATTCTATTGTAATTGTAACATTAGCCTTTTGAAGAAAATCTATGGTGGTGTAGATTTCCGAGGAAGAAGTGTTGGACAAAGGAACTAATTGGATTTGTGACTGTTTCTCGCGCCTCGGCTCTTTAATGGTGAACAAAATCTCAACAATGTATCTAGAAGACTCCATTCAAATCCGTAATAACTGTCAGAGTTCCAGAAAAGTTATTAAGGTTGCTTACAAAATGTGGAAACTTATTGCCTTCTTCCTGCTTCTTATCCATTTTCTGTGTTTAGAAGAAAAATTCTAATAAAAAATAACGAAGAGATTAAGAAAGAGATTTACATCTTTATCTCAGAGCAACAAAGATAAATTTCTTAGATTTTTCGCTGTTTTCATAATGTTCATAAATTCGTAATTTTGTATTATTCATGATGAGCTTTCACATCAACAGTTGTACTAATTGGTGATCGTTATCAAACATTATTATTTTATTTTAATAATCATTCCAGCATTGTTTCAAAATTAGTCCTTTTTTTACGATATATTAATGATCTCTTTCAAAAAATTAAAACCCGAAAACCGAAAATTACAGCGTTGATGAAAGCCTTTTAAAATCTCTTTGTATCGTCAAATCTTTTAAGTTTTTTAAATTCAAACTATTGTTCCATCAAATTTAAATACTTCAACGTAAACAAGAACACCAAACCTTAACTTCACCAAATATTTCGATTCTTTTTTCAAGAATCTTTCTCAAGGAGTACAAAATAAAAAGAAAAAAGGAGACGATAAAGGTCTCCTTCTAAGCGTGAAAATAAATATTAAATACAATTTAAAATAACAAATCAACATACACGAAACATGAAAATAAAACAATTTAAACAAACACAAATATAACAATTTAGACAAACATAAATATAACAATTTAAACCAACATAAATACCGAATATAATAAAAATAAATATACACGCTCTAAACGTGAAAAGATAACAATTAAAACAAACACAACAAAATAAACTACAATTCACACAAAACTAACCTACACAAAGTTTAATTTCTCTTTTAATTTGCTGTTCTTGCCCATAAATTTCTTAAACATTCCAAAAGAAACTTCACTTACTTTCAATGATTTTTCTTTGTTAATGCATTTAAACCAATTGATGAAGGAGGATTCTAAAAGTAATCTTTCTAAAAGTTTAGAAGGAGAAAGATAGTTTTCTTTTCTTTCTTTTTTTTGTACACCTTGAGAAAGATTCTTGAAAAAATAATCGAAATATTGGTGAAGATTATGGTTTGGTGTTCTTGTTTACGTTGAAGTATTTGACTTTTAAGTTTTATTTGTTTAATTGCTACGCATAAATATTCTACGATACAAGTTTGAAAGGTTTAATTTGTAATCGTCGTTAGCCTGGCGGGCCTAGTAGCCAAGTGGTAAGTTGTTTGACTGCGTGTTGGAGGAAGGTTCAATCCCCGACCTTGGCGAATGTGGGGGATTTTTTCACGCTAAATTCTCCTCCAAACGGGTCCTAGGTTTTCCGGTTTTTAGCTTGGCTTTTGTCTGTTGTCTGTTTAAAAGTAGTTATTTTAAAAACCTTCAACTTCTTTTGAAAATGATGGACTTCGGTTCTCGACGGAATAATCTTTTCTTATTGTAAAATTTCTTTTCTCTGGTAAAGGTGTGATCTTTGACTAATTGGAATATCACATTTAGAATGTTGTCAAAATAGCATCTTTGGAAAAATCCTAATACATGATCTTTAAAGTCAATAGCATGAAATGCACCAAAAAAGCATACAGAGACGCGAATCCATATCATAACAGTAATGATTCTATAATACCAACAGTATCTCTTTCATTTCCTTTCTATCTTTTCTTTACTTACTGCATTATCTAAAACAGCAGTAATTGCATGTTATCCATTGTCCATACCACAAGAGCAAACAGATGTTAGGCAAGCAAAAACTATCGGATAAATAAACTATATATATCTAGATAGATCTACATACTTAGATCAACGGGTAAAAAGTTAAAATTAAATGAAAGGATCTTATACATCATACGACATACTAAAGTCAGATACGTTGTTCATCGAAGGCAGGCTGTAGAATATGGAGATGGAATGCACTTAGAATCCATTTCTGATTTATTGGTTAAATTTCAATATGTGTAGTTTGATAACATTTGTAAAATACAATCTGTGACATTGTAATCTATGAACAGTTAAAACAAGGGGCATCTGTAGTTGTTACACTAAATTGCAAGAAAATCATTGCGCTCTGTTTCTCAACTTCTCTGCCGGAATTTATTTGACATCCTATTTAACATGCAAATTAAAGCGACATTAGCGCCAAAAGCGACATTAGCGCTAACGACATTAGCGCAAATTTTACTCAACGGGGAAATTTCTAAACTATATTTTATTATTTGAAAAATTATATTATCGAAAGCCCATTGTAAGAAAAGTATGCACACCAAATTTGGTTGTTTTTTTGTCCAATTGTTCTATCTACATAGAGCTCTAAACACCTCCTGGTTAATTATAACCACCCTGTATTACCAGAAATTACCATATTTTTACCAATCAACTTCTAAAAGTCAAAACTTTCTGGCTTCAACAAAGATTACAAATTTCCTATTCAACCAAGCAATTTTTTTGGTTGTTTTTATTTTCCTGATTTATGTGCAAATGTTAAGCTGAACAGTAATTGAAAGGTTAGCTTCGTAAAAAGCTTCAAAGAGCCTCTTATATTGAAATAAGCTTATTTATAGCTTTCTGTAGCGTTGTCCGCAGGTTAGAACAGTAATTGTAGATTCAAGTCTGACTGAAGTGTCAATAAACGATCCATTACCGAGTTTACTGTGTTGACGATCTGCACCAGGGCGATGATGTGAAGAATTCCTGTTTCGATGTCTAATTCATGCACGACTGACCACGTTTTGGTTTACATTAAGTAGGTCTTCGTTGATATTCTACGCTTCGAACAATTCAAGTGTGCAATGAAAGCCAGAGGTTGATATACATCCTGAATTATTGAATGTATTCTCAAACATTTGAGAAAGAATAGTATCTTGTTGTTTTAATATTATAATTTAATTGTAGACTAAGTAGTTTACGTTTTACTGATTGCAATGCTGATCTTTGATAGAGATAAATTAATTTAAACTGCGATGTGAGAAATTGTAAAATTATATTACATTACAAATGTGTAATAATATTTTATAAACAATGTTTCAGCCGTGGTTGTCTTGAGTCGAAGAAGCAGTTCAGTGTAAAGCCTATTGAAATACGTAGGCCTATTTTGATTTTTTTCATTTCTTTATTTATTTGTCATCGTTTGATCTTGAAAGACACGTTTCGGAGCATAAAAATAATCACTGAAGTGCTCGTATTTATAGAAAAAGATTGGTTCAATTAAGCCTATTTCAATGCTTATTTTGTTATTGTATGATAATGTAGAAATCAGAAGCTGCTGTTTCTCGGGTGCTAATTGGAAATGAATTAGAAGAACTTTTGGAGAAGTACGACGGTCAACTGCCACCGAACAGAAGAGGGTTCATGAGTGAACAATATCTAATTGAAAGAAATATGATTTGAAAGAAATTTTTTAAAAGCAGAAACATGATATCACTTAATCACTAAGTAAAAGTACAAACTAATTCATGAAACATATAATTTCATGAATAAAATTAAATTGAAAAATGCAGGGAACAAAGAAACAGCTTATCAGTCGTTTTGTTCAAGTCAGGTATTTTTTAACCTGATAACTTTAAGCTATTTTTAACCTTCGATAACTAAGTACATCTATTTCATTAGTATGCACAAAATGAAGAGTTTGTTACCATAAGGCATAATATTTTCAACATTATCGATTTTATCTGAATGACTATCCATGTTCACCATTCGGTTGCCAGACCAGAGATTTGATTGTTAGGTGTCCTGACTGAATACCTCTGCAGAAATAAAATCTAATTAATAGAGATATGAAACGATAAAAGTCCCTTAACGATATTTGTTTCTCAGACAATCTACGAAGCATAGACATCCTTCATTCAAGGAATTAGGGAATTTAGAATAACAAAAACGAAAAGTTTTCGTGTAATTTTGATAGCTATCAACTATAATGAAGTAATTACAAGCAGTTGTTATATTCTGACTTTCACAAAATTTTCAGCTGTTTGCATATTTGAAATTTTTTTTTTAGTTAAACAAGAACTTTCTCAAAAAACTTAAATCTCACTTTCTTTCAAATCTTGGTTTTGATTTCTTACAGTCCTGAAAAAGAGATAAAAAAATATCCAGTTTTATTCTAATATCTGATGAATACAAAGATTTTTCTATTTTCTGAAATAGAAAAAAAAAGAAGTTACTTATTGAAGTTGAGTAAATCTCATTGCTTTTCATCATATTAAAGACCGCGCCAATATTAAAATGATTAAAAAAGGGGATTAATATCCTTTTTTTAGAGATATCGACAGAAATCTATTGTTTCAATGCTATTGATTTTCTATAGTTTCTGTGACCTTCTGGCATTAATTTCTCAACAAGGACCCACAGGGGAAAAATTTCAGATATAAAACTTAGCTCGACTTTTTTACTTTAATGTGCATGCTAAGTTTCAAGAAGATTTGAACCACTGGATGAAAGTTGTTAGGAAGGGAACGAATGTGAACATACACACAACTGACTTCATTGATGAGCTTCGTTTTCCTCAGAAAGTTTAAAATATATTTAATTTCGGTTAGTAAAATCCTAATGTGTGAAATTGAAACGAATATAAAATATTAAGATAAATTGTAAAATATTGCTTTCAAGTAGAAGAGGATCTACGACAGAGTTTACGGTCCACAAAACGAAGAACCTTTAAAAAAGAAAGAAAATTACAATAAAATAACAAGTGGAAAACCTGAAACTAAAACAAAAATTACCAAGCATGAAAGAATTGGAAATAGAATTGTTATTCCCTTCTTCAAAATATAAACATGATAGCTACTGTCTAACACATTTATGTTGACGATCCCGTATTTTCGTGATTTCACGTAATTTATGCGAGAATAGTCTCTATCCATGTCTTCTCACAAAATATTGAAACATTTAAATGAATTATAATACGGGGAAATGCATGAGACTTTTACTACATTTTAATATCGTATTAATAACTTGAAATCAGTCAATAAACAAACAATAAATTCATTATGTAGCATTTTCCTAGTGACAAGACATTAAAAATACTAAATTTCTTGAGACCTGCTGAAGAGGCTAATGGCGAGATCTCGAGAATTTCGCAATTCTCGCGCAAACGTGATCGTCAAAATAAATGTGTTAGACTATATTAACGAATATTTTGTAATTATTTGTATCTCTTACTCTACAGATTACAACAAAGACTGGTACGCATAATTACTAACGTTATACTAACGTTATACTAATATCCGTATAACGTTGGATACAATGTAATCAACATATCAGAGAGAGAAAAAAGATTGTAGTAAGAAGTTTGGAATTGCAATTTCATCGAAAGATATAATGTCAGCATATCTACATCCAAGTAACTTCAAGACCCATCATTCTGAAGTAGATTTGGGCTATTGAAAGAAATATTGCCTGTTGACTTTGGTCAAAATACAGTGTTTATCATAATACTGTTTTTTAACACTGTATTTTGACCAAAGTCAACAGGCAATATTTTTTTGAATACCCCAAATCTACTTTAGATTATCATAATATTTCTATCTAAACTACTCCCCTTAGAAAGCTGAAATTTTATTGGGAGATGGATGTGCGATCACTACCAAAAATTTGATGCAAATTAAGAGCAAAATAAACGAATAATAAACCCAGATATGATATTTATCTTTAATCCTGCTTAAACGCGATATATCAATAACCAATTATCTCAAAAAGCTGAAATGTAAATTGTCTGCAAAAGTATAATATGGCTTAACATTATCCAACATCCACTGAGCTGTTACAGAAAGTTGGGCGATAATTTTCCTATTTTTAAAGCGATTTTAAGTACTTCATCTGCTGCAATTAAATGCATGTTTTAAATTGAACCGAAATGATTTTCATTTCGCTAACAAGTCTAAATAAACTCTTCATTTTAGAGTGTTGTTTTCATTTCTCGTCCAACCCAACAGAAGGAACCAAAGTCATATGCAACGTTATCTCATTAGATTAGAGCAATTGCAAGTAAACAGCATTCGATGGATTTAGCGTTAATCTTCATTCATTCGCAAGTTGAGATTTATGGGGCTTTGCCTAGAGTTGGACAAATGAGCCGTAAAATCCGTTCTATTAATGCAATTGAAGGGTATCAGCTCTTAGCAGCTCTAATTAAATTCATTCCTTTTCTGAAAATTACAAGATAAATACAGACAAAATGCAAACCCTGTTGTTTACTTTGCTAATTTGTTTAGACAATCATTTATCAAAGAAGATGAAGTCCAGGAAAGATGGCGAGAAGTAATTAAGAAAATCGTCTCTTGAGATTAAGAGGATTACAGGTTATAGGTAAATTGGATTTGATAACAAAAAACGTAAGCAGTGTTAAAAATACAGCGTTGTAGTCATTAAAGTATTTTTTGTTTGCTGAAGAATAAAGGCCTATTTATATATGATTTATTGTTTTATTTGAAGCGATAGTAGAAATTTAATGTATAACATATTCTCAGCTGCAGTCTTACATAGGACACTGAGATATGTAAATACAATAAGAACATTTGCAATATGAATCTTCCATTAAGTTTAACATAGATATAGATATATGTGTGTGTGTGTGTGTGTGTGTGTATTACAACTAATTTTAATTCGGAATTAATGTTCATTTTTAAAATTATATATTTTATGTTAAAAGTTATACTTAGAAAAATATTAGAATGCGAATTGATGTCTATAAATTTGAAACTGTCTCAATTACAAGTTTCCCGTATTCTAAATAACTCCTGAAATGATTGATAATTGAGAGAAATTTTGATATATTATTTTAAATATATTACGTCTGGATTTTATTCATAAATTTATTTTATTTAGAAATATCCAAAGTTATCTAAGTAATATAATAATGGATTAATTGATATTCAAATTGTGCAAGTACATCATACACTAGTGTACTTGAGATTACTTAGTTCAACTATACCGCATTTCAGAGAATATTAGCTTATTGTAAAATTCGGAATTATATATATTAAGCATTTGGAAATACTTTTGTAATTAAGACTAAAAGAAATATTTGCTTTAAGCAACTAATGTGTGAGCATTGTGTGAAAAATGTTGTATAAAAATCATTCATTACCATCGGACTTAGCAATGATACAAATATAATCTGTAAATTCAACTTTTACGTGTGTGAATGAATGTTTATCAAAAACCTTACTAACAGGTAGAAAAAAATCGCAGACATTTAAAAAGAAATAGCGAAATACACATTGACATAAAACAGGACATTTCAACCTGCGGAAAACGTTAAAGTCATCTTTGGCTGAAAAAATGCCAAAGAAAGAGAGCAAGAAAGGATTATAAAGAAAAAACAAATATTTGCGGAAGAAGTCATAATTGATCAAAAATTCTAATTTAAATTGCAAAATAAATTTATCCAACACATCAGACTAGGTTTAAAAAGCATATATTAAAAAAGTGACAGTAAATACAACCTCTCAAAGAATCTTTATCAAATAACTATTATTGTCACTTTTTTTAATATATATATATATATATATATATATATATATATATATATATATATATATGCTTTTTAAACCTAATCGGGTGTTTTGACTAAATTTATTTCATAATTTACTATAACATTGGCACAGGTTAAATGTTTCTTGATATTTATTAAAATTTAAAAACTCTATAATTTATAATTTATTGAAGAATTCTGGGGTAATGAGATTAAATGTTCTTTATTTTTTTTAATATTTCTATTGCATCTGAACAGCTTAATGTATGTGAAACATCACCTACAATGATTGCGGCCGTCTGAACAGTCTGTTATTACAGGGCTAATTCAGTTGTTTGAATAAAACCAAAGAAACTGAAATTGTTGCTTTTTGAGAAATTCTGTGCAACAAAGTGTGAAGCTATGCAAACACCAGCCGACATTTGTCGTCCAGCTCATGCAGACATGCATTACCAGCAAGAGGATAGAAACTGTCAAACATTCTGTCTGGGAACCCAGTCAATTGGAGTTAATGATTGAAGTATCTAAATCAATGGTGACTTCATTCTTATTTTGCTCCGCTGATGGCTCTCAATTCAACTCCACTTGCAATAATAAGATCATTAAGGCAAAAAACGGCTGTCCGGATTTTTGTTTGTCATCAACGTGGAGAGCGGAGAGAGTTTTATTAACTCACTAGTATCGTGGGAAAGCAATTGATACTGTAGTGTAACAATATGTTATTGGTTTGCAAATCGAAGAGTCCGGAGTTCTAATCCCATGTAACTATTTTTTTTTAATTTCATTTTATTAATTTTTTTTATTTTTTACTTTCTTTTTTTTCTCTCTTTTTAAAAATGTGGTGTGTGTTTTACTTTCGTGAATGTTTCACGGGTTGACCTAGTAAGATCATTATTCGAAATGGGACAATTTTTACACTGAAATACATTAATTCTAAGCAATAAAATACGTTAGAAAACATTTAGAAGAAAGAGTTTCGAGCGATATTGAATGTCATTGTGTTTATATCTACTGTGTGAGTCAATCAGCGACAAGATTTTTATTGTTTTGAATTTGATAATTATTGAAGCATTTAGTATGATAAAATTCACATTCAGAAATTAAGTCTAATAATCATCAATTATTTTGATTTTTTTTTCATTTAGTAGTATTAATTCTTCAATTCTTTACTAGCTATCCATCGGCAATCCCAGAAATTCATACGAACACAACTGATGCTGTCAAATTTTGCAAAAAAAAAAAGCTTGTTTTTAAATATTCTCTGATAAACAGGGTTAAAGTTAAAGTGACCCATGACAGGCCTATGCAGGCCCTTGGGGCGCGGGAGGTAAGGCTCCCACCGTTTCATGGCCAGTGGGACTACGTCGAGGTCGGGAGGTCAGCCCGACGCCTTCCCGCCTCTAACTCCCGGGAAAGAAACTGATAAACAGGGTGTTTTTTAAAAAAATCACATATTTTCACTATTTAGTATTGACCAAAGCAAGAGAAAAAAAAGGTCCAGTGAACATAGGTCCTCAAACAAATTCCTGTAGGCCCATCTTCATTGTCACCATACGAGTTCCTGTATGTGATTCCCATTCATTGCCACACATCCTTCAGCCCTACGTTTCAGAGAATCACGCAATCTTACAAACACATCTGGCGGCTTTCGGATTTGATAACACGCATTGAATGCACCCACCTGCAGTGTTTGAACGTGATCGAAGGGTGTTGAGTATATCAAAGTCATTAAACGTTTCCTTAGTCAAAAATCTAAGGGATTAAGATCAGGTGCTCGGGCAGGCCAAATTACTGGACCACCCCAACTAATATAGTGCCCTTGGAATATCTGAGTTAGGTATTTTCGGACGATGGTTAGAAAATGGAGTGGTGTCCCATCTCACATAAACAATATTCATTGTTTTCACGTCCTCCAGTAGCGCAGGTAGTTCGTGTGACAAATAAATAATGATTAATAGAACCTGTTAGTCAGTTAGGTAAAACACTAGGTCCATGCGTCTGTCTCCAACAATTCAGCTCAGAAATTGAGGGAAAATCGAAGCTGATGTCTCGTGAGGATATTTATCTGACCACGTTGTATGGTATTATGTAATTGATTATTGATTCCTTACGAAGCCCGCCTCACCGGTAAATAAAATACTGGCTGTGAACTGCAGTTCTTCAACACACTTTCTTAGAAGCCATTGACAAAAGCTAGTATGATGATCTGGTAGCCTAAGATCTTCCAGTCGTTGAACTTGATACGGTACAGTAGCTACTTATGAAGAATTAACCAGACAGTGGTTAATGCCTTAAGCTACTGCTGTTTTCTTCCAGAGTTTCAGAATGTTTTTCCACTCTTAGCAATACCCTCTCCTCTATATCAGGAGTGCGAATCGAACGCAGTCTGCTGTGAGCTGTTGTTTGTGGTGTCAATTATCCAGGTTCTGCTGGAATACTTGCTGAAAATCCTTTGGTATTCGGCGTGTTGGATATTTTTTGCGTACAGCGGTCTTATCGGTTGATTCCATTGTCTAAATCGTAGCAGCAAATCGTGTCTACCATTTACCTTGTGGAATAATAGATTCCATTGGGATAAACACTGTTTAAACTGCACAGAATAACAAGATTTTACCTGCTCTTGTACTGCTTTCTCTTGTACTGGTTAACAACCTCATACTTGTATCTACAACCTCAATACCTCCTAACAAATTAGTGTATGACCAGTATTTAAAATTTAAATACTCGTTTGATTACTGCACTGCAGTAACACAACCAATACGAAAACGACAAAGATCTCAAATACGAAGACAGCTCATTATCTTTAAAAATATTAATTGTAATTCCGTGTTTATTAGACAGTTTTTTTTCTTGCTTTGATGAATCCTATCTTCTGTGAAAAAGTATTACCCAATTTTTTTAAGCATAGTATTCTATCGCATAAAATTAATATATTTAAGAATAAACTTTGTTTCCTTTCGAAAGATAATCTCAATATTAATTTTGTAATTGCTCGGCATTCGATGAAGTGGAAACAAACAGTGATACGAATGTGCATGACGTGTTTCAATGCTTCACTGTAATTGTTGTCGGGAGTTCGTACGCGGAGCTGGTCTGAGTGAAGTAAAGTATTTCAAAAGATCAAATTCTGGCAGACCAAAAGACAATGGACCACTTGAGGTTTACGCCCCTATTGACGTCACGTGTCCCACATGCGGCGAGAGATTGTGGGATAAACAAACATATAACTTTGTGTGAATTACGTAAAAAATCGTCGATTTTTGATATTTCAAGACGGATGGTTCAGTACTGTACAGATCCTTATTGTAATAATTCTGTAAAAATGCTTGGAATATCTTTCTTTAATATAATATTTCCACTATATCTACACCGGTTAAAACAAAGCACATGGCTTTGTTTATACTATATGCGAAGCAGTAGCCTGGTGGGATATGTTGTAACTACGAAGCCCCGCCTATCCTCAAGTGGTCCATTAAATTATATCTTTCTTTGAAAACATGTTGCTGTCGTCTTCTTCAATAGGCGATAATCAACTCTACATCCAATCTGAAAATTTTGGAAGGCTTACAATCGTTGCATCCAAATCAAATCTTTTAGTTCAGCCTCTATGTCTACTAGGGTTAAAACGAAGCACATGGCTTTGTTTATCCCACAAGCCAAAAAGTAGACTGGTGGGATATTTTGGAACTATGAAGCCCCGCCTATCCTCAAGTGGTCCATTGTCATTAGGAATTGTCGCTCAAGACTAAATTTCTTCATCGCCATTTTTAACTTGTGCAGGTTGTAATAGTTAACATAAATAGTATTAAAATACTCTTACACACATTTAATAAAACTTAAATATATTTCTCTTAAAAAAAATAATAAAAATTTGAAAGCGCTTAATAAGGACAGTTTCAACCCGCTACCTGCTGGGTTATCATCAGCTTCGCCTAAATTTCGAACAACTGGTCTTTGTCTGAACGTCTTCGCGGGTTAAATGGAAGGGGGGGGCTATAAAACGTTCATTCTGTCTCTCCGTCTGTCCGTCTGTGACCAACTCAAACTACATGTCGAACAAACATACATTAGTGATATCTTATTAGAAACCTTATGACTTGAAGAGATGAGAAAAATATGAAAATTCTGGATTACAGTCACGTTTTGTCTCACAAGTGGACAAAATTGAAACATATACGGGTTGGCTTTGGACGCTTCGAACCAGTTTTTTTTTTTTTTTTTTTTCTGAACATTTTAAGGCTAAATCCCAATACACTTCCACAATTTTCTTATTAAAACCTTTAAGGTGAAATTTTAAAATAAAAATTTCTAACTTGTAAGTAATAATGTAAACCTAGCCTAACAGTTTTCTAGCTTTTAGTTTTCTGAATAGTAAAATTTAAATTTCAAGCTTTCATTTCAGATATTATACAAAAAAAGATTTAGTAATATTTTTCAAACACAAGAAAATGCATTTTGGTATTAATTTTTTTAACTGATATTCAATGAAAAAAGTAGAAGATTCTTTTTCATTGAATTTTTGTGTTGAAACTCAAAATTTTCAGTTATTTATTAGTAAAGAATCTTTATCAATGTTCTTAGATTTCCTTCCTCAGTTATCTTTCCTTTAAGACATCAATATCTGGGTGAAGTCCCGAATGGCTTTCCAATCTCAATTCAAAGGATAAGAGCAATACCACAATTTCCGATTCAATATTACAGTCATTTCCGGTCTTTTGGGTGGAACGTTCCAGATATATTGTGAATTTGGACGTCGTTGAAATTTAATAAAAAGGAAAGAAAGTTTTGATGGTAAAGAAGACCTTTATAGTTTACGGATAGGAAAATAGCTTTTATAAATTCTTTTTTTACGAACTAATTATTTATAGACATTTGAGAAGGCTTGTGTCTACTCAGATTCTTAACTAATTGAGAACTGAAATCTCTTGTGGGGTTTGTTAAGCAAAGACCTGAAAAGATTCTATGCTAGATACTACAAGATAGATTCAATATTATAGACATAGATTCAATATACTTTAATTAATGTTTAATCGAATAGGTTAATATTATTCAAAATTAATAGTTTATCTTCATTAAAACTTATTTTGTCTCGTTAGAGGATAGGAAAAGATAGAAATTGATGTCTTAGAATCAAATGTAGTCAAATCTGTAATTGCAAATAAATGTATTGAAATTTAAAAATAAATGTAAATTTAGAAATAAGAAGCGTAATTAGATATTTTATGTAAATGGAACTCTCCTATAAAATTTATTTCCTTTTGTCTTTATATAATTACCTGCTGCCATTATTCAACTTCGTGATTTCTGTAATAAGTTTACTTTATCTTCATGTCTGAGGTAGCACAGAATTATAATCCTGCTTTAAGAAGTCGTGAGCTGAGTAGCATATCTCCAAGGTGCTATGCGAAGAGTTTGGCAATATGCCTTAAAGAAAAAACAAACTTTACCTAGCTTCAGAGCTTATACAATAAAAAGGATAGAACTGTCGGATGCATTGTAAGTAAGTTGCTAATCTATGTAAACTTTATATGAATATTTTATTAGTTTAAAATGTAGAGACGACAGCAGACATAATAACCTTCCTGAAAACAATAATTTTAAATAAATTAGAAAATTTGAAAAAAACCTGTCTCTGAATTGCTGTAAAAATTACTCAAAACTACAATAGTAATATATAATATATCAACATGTTAACATCTGAAGATATTTGTCAAGTGATAAGAGAAACCGGTCATTTTTAGGGGTCCCTAGCTTATAGATTGCCTGTAAAACATAGGCACCGCTCTTGCTTTTATGCTTGCTGGATGTCACACACTGTAGTGGCCAAACGGTTAGAGATATTAGAATGAAACCTTCACCATTGTGTTCAGCATCAAAAAGTAGGTGACCATGTCCAAAAAAATCAGATCTGTAGGACCACTTCCTGATCGAAAGTCGGGGGTCAAAAGTGGTCGCTTCCGATGAAATTTTGTTTATAAAATTGTGCATATTATAGGGCCGCTTTGCTTTTGACACTGCCTAAAAGCATTACTTATCTTGTTTTAAATATCAATGTCAGTTTTTGGTTTGTGTGTAGACCTTTAATTCTTTTAATGTTATTCACACACGATAAATGTATTATTCAATACATAATATTTGGTAAATTACGAATATCATATTAGTTAAATTATTTCTAACATATCTCAAATTTCACATTTTACATTCATTCCCTACTTCATTTGTTTGCACCAAAAAATTCTCTATTTCGATTATGATAATATACAATTTTTATTAAATAATGCCTATCTTTGCTAACATTTGATCTTAGAACATTTCTTAATGCTGTTCTCCTCGTTATTAAAAGCCCGATCATTTTTCTTGGGAGTTTAGTTAAGCAGAAATGTGATTAATGAACTCATTTCCATAAAACCGTTACCCTTCGCCTATTTACCATATCTTAACTTCTTAAGAGATTAACTCATTATTAACAAGGATTATCTCAAGACAAGAAAAGAAAAGGAGGAGAAAAAGGTCTTTTGGAATAAACCTACAATAAATAGTGGAAATTCAATTACAATTAATTCATTAATAGAAAGTTCACATTCACGCTGAAAAAAGACTTCTATTAATAAGAATTACATATAAATCTATAAATAATCATTTAGAATACCGGTAGCTGTTTTTATTTTTACTTATTTATTTTCTTTTTGACACAATTTCATTTATGACCCTAAATTCGGGAATTTCTCTTCTTCAATTATTTTAAAATAAAAAAAAAATAAAAACTATTCATTAAAATTTGCTGCGCTGAAAAAGGAATCAAGTTTTCTACTACAGGGCGAGAAGGATGTTTAGGCTCCAACGATACTCACCAACTAGTTTAGTTGCGGACGGATAATCGTTCAATCTCCGCGCCTTTAACCCCCGGATAATAAGCTGATACATATTCGAGTCTGGAGAAGAAAGAAAATATTAAAATCTTACATTTTTCATCATGTAGTTAAATAAATATATTATTAAAAATATGTAGTTAACCCAATTGATATTAATATTAATGTTTCAATTATTTATTGTTTTTTTTTCAAACAAACCAAAAAAATCATGAAAATAATTAAAATAAATAAAATATGTAATTTTTTACATTTTTACGTTACTAGCTAAATAAGTATTGAGATAAAAATAAATAAAATGAAAATAAACCAATTGTTCATTATTTGTGATTCCTTACATACTAATGATAATCAATGATATCGCAATATTAAATGAAATTCACTTCAAAGACATTTATTAATTTATCTTAACTATTCTTGCCTTTTTCGATTTTTTATTAATTATTATTAATAAATTATTAATAAATTATCGTATTCAATAACATTGTTATTAATAACGATAACAATTAACACAATAATAATGATGATGCTTTATAAATAATAATAACAATACTAACATTATTCGCGTTACATCATTAATATCTATAAAGACTTATTTTTTCATATATTCTTTAACATATCCAAATGATGAATTACTCATTTTAAGAAACTTATCCTTTTTAATTTTTACAATTGACGAAACGTAGGACTTTGATGATGTGCAGATGAATTTAGCTTGTTTCATTCTTATATTAACTTGTTTTCTTGAGAAACGACGGGCATGCGCAGTCAGACTTCGCATTTCTTGTCCGTTTGTCTTTTGTTAGATAACCAAACTCGAAAACTGGAACTGTTTGGGGTGTAGGTCCCAACGTTTCAATGACTAACTTTGTATCAGATGTGACATTGGGGTTGTTTCTCGCATATTTTTCATATTTTCTTATGTACTATTGCTTACTCTGGCGTTGTTGGACTTAAGGATTTTTAGTAATACATTAAAACAAACGCGCTCAATTGTGCATCATTTACCTCCTTTTTTATCATTCCAATTACTGTGACGAAGAAACTATATCTTGGAAATCAAACAATTAGACAGAAATACCTTACGCATCAGTGAGACTCTACCAGTATTATTAAGGATTAGAGAAGCAACAAAGCTTCCAGTTGAGTCTAACCGCTTTAGGTTCCCAGTGTATTACTAATTCATTCTTCCGCTGACTGTCCAACAACGTCCTGAGCTTGTAGACCAATTCCAAAAAGAACACAAGAAACGTTAGCAGAATTAAGTCGTAACATTAAAACAAAAACAGGACATAAACCTATCCGCTTTGTAATTCAACTAATCGATGAAGTTGAAAATCTTTCTATCCTAAAGATTCATTCCTATTTCGTTCTTTTCTTTTTTTTTTTAGAGAATAAACAAATGAACAACAGCTTACTTTAAGCTAAAGGATGCACCTACAACATAGAAAATATTTAATCTAAAATATATAATGGAAAATTTTATTCACAAAAGCAAATTACATGATATAAACTAAAAACGTAAATTTAAAACTAAAACTAAAAGTAAATTAAAGTTTAACTTCTAAAAAATAAATGCAATACAATACTGCAATCTATTTGTAACTCTCGGCAATTTGAGCAGTTGAGTTTACCGTGCAACAGTGTTCCTCGTTTCCTGGCAACGCGTATGCGAAATTACATTATTGCGGACAGAGTTGACCAAGCAACAATACTCCTGTTGCCTGGCGACGCGTTTGCGAATTGTTCCGAACTTCAATTGTTGGCGGATGTAAGCACGCACATAATTTTTTTTTTAAATAATATATATATATATATTAGAGACTGTTTTCTAAAAGCAATAAATTTGTAGTTCTAACAATTATAGCAGCTAAAGACAGTTTCGAAGTGTCTTTATTTAATAAAGTTTAAAAATAAAGTTTAAAAATAGCTTTCATGATAATAATAATGATGACGTCATTCTCCTCAAGGTCAGCGTTATTTTAAATTTGTAGATAAGAATTTATATATTAAAGTTTCCTTTATGAATTTAATAAAATATAAAATATTTTTGTATGTATTAAAATAGAACTTACAATTTTACAGAAGTTATTTTTAAGTTAAATAATCTTATTAACCATTATGTTAGATTGGTTCCACAGGAATTTGGTCTCAAGTAGTAGACTTAAAGTATAAAAACAAGCAAAAACATATTAGAAATATATCAAACATCCTGCAACTTTATAATTTCTTTAAGGTACCTTAAAATAGACTAATTTAAAATTCACAAGTATTTTTGTAATGTCTGTTTAGTCTACAGTGGCTTACATATGTGTTAGATAGTGTTTTTACCAAAATATTTTATAAAATTAAAAACAGCATTTTTTTAAGAGTATATTAAAACAGGAATTTTAAATATAAAGTAAAGATTTAACATAAAACATTAAGAAATTTTAAATTAACAGCGATTTGAAAAAGTTTGCAAAAAAGTTTCCAGCCAAAGTAAAAACAAAACTAGATTTAACATTAGGTAACTGTAATGACTGCAGTGGGATTTGCAATTTAAAAGGAAAAGTTTACGACAAAAGTTTTTTACAAATAAAGGATTGTTTAAGAAAACTGTGTATCGACATCAAGGGTTTCACATCTTTACCAATCGAAGTCCTAACACAACTTTCAAAGAACAGGAATTCATGAATGTTTAACTAAAGACAATGGCAGTATCTCACTCAGCTATTGATCGAAACCAATCCGGTTTTATTACTTCGGTTTGTGTTGGAAGTGAAGCCATTCGGTCAATTCGATCATCCAGTCTTCAATATATCTTTTTTAATGAAATGCCGTATTAGTACCTGCTATTTACGAGCCATAAAATTGCAACATTTCCAACGTTACTCTGAAGAATTTCATCAAAAGGTAAAACCAATGGAACTTAACTTTATTTTTATTCGATAGTTTTAATAAAAGATTGGATTTGTTTTCAATGGAAATTCAGTTGAGCTTTGTGGTAAATTTCCATTTTTATTTTCATTTGACTTAATGAACGAAGGTTTCTGCAGTTTGCAATTAACTAGGTTTTCCTCGCAGTAATTTTCTTTAAAACAAGTTAGGGATAGTTATTTGTAAACCAATCACAATGCTTCGCAATGGCTTCTGAGTCACCTTTACTTTAAAATAGACTGCGCCGGGATGGTCTAGAAAATGCTCGCGCGAGTCTGTTTCCGACCTATGATATCTTACCCACCCCTATTTATAAGGAATAATCGCCATTCTTAACTCAAAACTTGTTAATACACTGAATTCCTAATAATGATTTAAAAAATAAAACTTAAGTTGAGAAACTGTGAAAAGATTTAAAATGGGTGAAAAAAATGAAGAAAAAAAATGCCCATGAGAGGATCGAACCCATGACCTTCGCTTTATTAGCACGACGCTCTAACCAACTGAGCAAACAGGCCACCTGCAACTGAGCAAACAGAAGCCGTTGCGAAGCATTGTGGGATATGTGACAACAGACAGACAAACCGGGGATATAAGGTGTCTTTCAGATGCCTAAAAAAGCATCCTTGGAATGAAATCGCGTAAAACGAATTTAGTTCTTCAGAAGCTCATAATGCAGAGAATAACAATTCTCTACTCGCGATTTCAGCGAGACTAGCAAAATTATATGCAATAATCAGCTATTTTTTTTTTTATTTATAATAAAATTAATTAAAAAATTAGCACTCGTCGCCCAAGTAATAAATTGAAAATGATTCTTGCATGTTGATTGCATGCCATTACAACTTATTAACATTACTCAACTTATTATAATAAGTGATGTATAGTAGATCGATGGTGAGGATAAATATTATCCCTTCTGAGCCTTCGTCAGATTTTACGCAGAGAATGTAATCCCCGGGAAAGAATCCTGGTCCCCATATTACAAAGGGCTGCGTGAAACCTTAGAGCTATTCGGAGGAAAATTAACTTAAAACTCCCTAACTCATCTAGTCCATAGTCAGTGCCTAAACCACAATATCAAAGATCACTAGTGAATAAGAGATGACAGAGTTAGTAAGTTGTTAAAACAAGTTGAGTAATGTTAATAAGTTGTAATGGACCATGCAATCAACATGCAAGAATCATTTTCAATTTATTATGTAGCGCGTTGAAGACAATTTAATAGAGGGAACAGTATTAATAGCAAAAGACAAAAATAGGGATTTGGGCAATCAATCAACCAACTTCTGAAATGCAGCAATTTTTAAAAAACAAAATAGATTTTCAACGAAGCATTCGCCAATCTCAAATATAACAAATCTCATCTGCTCTAGCTAACTACTTTTTCCTTATTTATCGAAATTATTAATACAGTTTCTTATCTGTGGATCTATGAACTTCTTCATCTATTATTCAGTGTTAGTTCCAGTTGATTTTTTTTTCATAATTTTACATACAATAACTATTAAGAATATTAAAATCCTATCAGCACGTTCTGAAATTCTTTATTCTAAAAACAATATTTATTTTACGTTTCTATATATTAAAAAAAAAAGCCAGGGTAATTCTAATATAGATACAATAAGGCTATGTTGACAATAGATAGATGTCATATATTATATTAATATTGGATGTTATCATGTATTGTAATCTCCATTTTTAAGCATAGGTGAAAAGAATATTATTTACAATAGATTATAAAGAATTATAGAGAAGACATTTTTTTTGTATTTTTTGAAATTTTTTGTTCTAATTCTTTCCATTTTTATTATACATTGTTAATTAACAAAATTTTAGTTTTGTTTTCACATTAAAAAATCAGATCTACAATAACAGTTTTTGAGTTAGCATGATTTGAAGCGTTTGTGGTAAAAATGTGACCTTAGTTTCAAAATCATTAACAAGTTTGCTTTTAAAGTTAGCTTTTACTTTTTACTCCTAACATTTGAACATCCTCAGATGAAAAGCTTTTTAAATTCACAGTTAGAAGATTGGACGATCGCATTTAATCCTTGAGTAGTTAATTTTACACGTGGGTATCAAAAATAGGAATCTCAAGTTTTGTATATTAAACTGTATGTAATAAATGTAAGTTTACGTCGCAGGTCAGTGAACCGTGTTTTGAAAAGTGTAGATCATGCAAATTATCTGTAAGTAAAATCCCCCACGAATGAAACTGAGGTTTACTTTAATTCGTTTCACTTTAATTCAAAAAGGAAACAAGCTAAAATAATATAATCTCATAAAAGTAGTTTTAAGTGGAATGTAAAATAAATGCTGAAGAAATATTCTTGTACTTTAAATAAATAACCGTACAAATTTCCATCCAGGAAGAATAGGAATTTTACACGATCCTTTTAGTATTTTATGATGACAACGGGTTTAATTCTATTCGCTGTTACAGAAATGGATGCCTTGGACATTAAACATAATCAAATCATAGGGATTATGCTATTCCAGGGGCTTTTCATCTCATAGTGTTAAAGCAGATGACTTAAGTAGGACCTCTGTATTATGCAGGTGCTGGTTCCAGAAAGTTCTCGAAATGTTATTATCTTAAGAACATTTTTACTGCTGAATAAACTTTTCTTCAGACGTAGTTTTTTGGATACTTGGATGCACCTTGGGTCTCGGTTTTTTGGCATTCAGCCGTAACGGAGAAAATGCATGCAAAATGAAAGGCAACAACCAACATATGCTAATCTGGAATGGGAGGCAATTCCTATTTACAGTACTTCTGAAAGTGTTTCTAAACTTCCAAAACAATTTCGCTTTAGTGTAAGTTTTATTATCCTACATTAATGAAAATGTTTGTAATTTTTTTTATTATTATTTAAGAGATTAGTATCTTTTTAATTGAATTTTGCATTGGCTTTAAAAGAAATACCTTAGCACAAGATTTTCATATCGATTTAAATAGACGATTTAGTACTAATACGATTTGTTGCCGGTTTAACTCTTTCTGCTCGAAAATTGTTTCTCTATAACTTCCCTATTTTTGTGACTAAACGTGTTGCAGTTATTTAATAAATTCAAAATATGGATATGCAAACAAAGCAAAAATTGAAGCTACATCAATTCACTTCGTATTCTGAGTCTAAATGAAATTAAAATCAAAAGGATATTATTTACATAAGGAAATTTAACGTGCGTGAAATAAGTTTGCAAGAGAATAACGCACAGCAATTAACAATAACTGAGCTGCTTTTAGTGATTTTGACACCGGGAGTCCAAGACAAGCCTGTTTCAGGATTATTATCCCTTCTCAGTTGGATTCACCCAGTGTCTGCAGCACAGTGAGATCAAAGGAAATATAAACAAAAGACAAGTAAACATAAAAATGGGCCTTTATTATTAAAAAAAAATAAAAAAATAAAAAAGAGCAATTAGATAATCCTCTCTAGGCAACTGCTAGCTTAAGAAGGATTAACCATAAGCAAAAACATGCACATAAGGAAATTTAACGTGCGTGAAATAAGGTTACAAGGGAAAAACGCACAACAAATAACAATCACTGATTCAAAAAATACTTAATTATCGATATAAATTCCATAAACAGTCTCAAACATCCATAACTTCAAAACCCATATACGGTATTTCGAACATCTTCTCGAATATTCTTCATCAGGTTAAAATGAAATAAAAAATAGAATTTATAGAGCAGACAATTTTCTTGTATTTATTGAATTTTCTTCTAATTCTTTCCAATTGTATTATAGAAGAATTAAAATAGTTTTCCCCTTTTTATTTTATTTTAATCTGATGAAGAATATTAGAGAAGATGTTCGAAATATCGTAAATGGGTTTTGAAGTTACAGATGTTTGAGACTGTTTATGGAACAATCACTGATATTTACAATAGATTATAAAGAATTTATAGAGCAGGCAATTTTCTTATATTTATTGAATTTTTTTCTAATTCTTTCCAACTGTATTATAGATTGTTAATTAACAAAATTTTTAGTTTTTCACATTAAAAATTAGTTCTGTAATAACAATGTTTAAGTTACCATGATTTGAAGATTTAGTGGTAAAAATTCATTCATTCATTCATTCATAGTTCTCTGCCAAGGGCAGGTCCTTCACTGCAAACCCAGCATTCTCCAATCTTTCCTATTTTCTGCCTTCCTCTTCGTCTCCATATAAGATCCATTTACCAGAATGTTGTCGATCATCTGAAATCTTCTTCTGCCTCGAACTTTTTTACTGTTAACCATTCCTTCCAGTGCATCCTTCATTAGGGAGTTTCTTCTCAGCCAGTGACCCAACCAGTTTATTTTTCTCTTCCTGATCAGTTTCAGCATTATTCTTTCTTCACCCACTCTTTCTAGCATAGCTTCATTTCTTATTTTGTCTGTCCATTTCAAATGCTCCATTCTTCTCCATATCCACATTTCAAATGCTTCTAGTCGTTTCTCTTCACTGCGTCGTAATGTCCATGTTTCTGCCCCATACAATGCCACACTCCACACAAAGCACTTCACTAGTCTCTTCCTTAGTTCTTTTTTCAGAGGTCCGCAGAAGATGCTCCTTTTCCTATTAAAAGCCTCCTTTGCTATTGCTATCCTCCTCTTGACTTCTTGGCAGCAGTTCATATCACCACTTATAGTACACTCTAAGTATTTAAAGTTGTTCACTTGTTCCAATGTCTCATTCCGAATACTTATGTTTATCTTCTTTGTCTTTCTTCCGATAACCATAGTCTTTGTCTTGTTTACATTTATCTTCATTCCATATTGTTCACAGCTGTCATTCAGCTGCAGTAGCATATCCCTTAGTATCATCTCCTCTTCTGCTAACAATGCCATATCATCAGCAAATCTTATGTACTTTATTCTTCTTCCTCCTACTATCACCCCTCCCATGTTCTGAAAACAATTCTTCACTAACTCCTCCAAGTAGATGTTGAACAGCGTAGGTGATAGAGGGCATGTGATCTTTAATTTCTAAATCAATAACAAGTTTGCTTTTAAAATTTACTTTTACTTTTTACTACTAACATTTGAACGTCCTCTATTTTCTAGTCCTTTTATTTTATACGCTTCAATTTTCAAAGCAATCAGTTAAAATAGGTAGGAAATTGGTGTTGAGTAATGATGAAAATAGTAAAGTTCCCTTCTTTCAGAGCAGAGTTCGAAAAGAAATCATATATTTTTTTTCCAATGCCCAAGGACTTAACACTTATGCCTTTAACCTCAACAACGGTCAGAAACTGTAAATTATTGAGCCGACAAATCGTTGCCTGGATACTCCGTAGAGGAAATTCCATGATACCTTAGAAATAAACGAAATACAGAATAGGGAAGTCACATCCCTTCCGGCACCGGTTTCAAACCAGATTTTGAGATGAGAATAAGGCTGTGCCTGAACTGTAAAAACAAAAATGATAAATTATACGGATTAATCTTTTTGTTTGTTTTAGTATATTAAGTTAGTTTCAAAGAAAAGAAATATACATATTAAGTGGTGTGAGTTATAATAAAAAGACAATATGAATGTTAAATTATTGACATAACAAGATAAATTACTGTGGTGAAATTTAAGGCAAATAGCCTTTCAGGCACAGCCCTGTGGTCAAAGCGGTGACCTGCCATGAGGCTGATATGTCTGAACATGGGTTCGAATCCTGAAGTGGGCATGGATATGACTTTCTTCTTCTATGTTTCGTCTGTTCCTGCGGATATAATGTGAGGTGCCAGCTGTGGCTTACCCTGGGCAACCATTCTTCGGCTCAAAGTTCTCGTCCCTTGGCATAGCCAGAGGCAGAAGGGCCAAGAGCCCGGCCGTACGAAATAAAAATAATAAGATAAATAAAGACGAATAAGGAGATAAATAAGTATGAAATTATTAAGAAATTCAAAGAAATTTATTAAAAAATGAACATTCGTTGTACTACAAATAAAATCTTTTCTGTAATGGGCTAAGAAAGAATTTACCATGAAACCAATCAAAATTACATAACGAATCAAGCAAATTACTTGTAAAACTAATGACTTTTCTTGACTATATTCACATACTCACCAGTTTATTCAAACCATTTCGGAAATTTTATCTGTCGAAGAATAAAACCCATAATTAATCTTTAAGGTCCCAACAGTTACCAAAAACTTGAAAATTTATAAGAAATTGCAATTAAAATTCATAAGCTGTAAGTGATATTAGTAATCGTTTAAGAATATTTTTCAAAAGTACACAGTATTTAACTTTCAGAGAAAGTTCTCGTAATCTAATGTTTCTGAATGTTCCGTATTCCTTACTTTAATAAGTTATAATGATGTCAATATTCAAACAAGTTTTCGATCAGATCAACTTCAGTAAACAAGATAATTGCTATATTTATAGTTCAAATTGTATCATTATTGGATTGTAGCCTCAGAGTCTCACTTAAGGAAGACTGTATCCAAATTTTGAATTTTGTCAAAATTTAGTTTATATTATGTTGTTAATAAAATTAAAAAAAAAATGCTGAAATCATTTGTTCTTCCTCAATTTTTTTTTTCCAGCGAAGTAAATTCTTCTTAAATCTAGATTTTTACAAATTTAATTTGAAAGAATTTCTCACTTTTCTGTTCTAAGACGAATAAGATAGAAGGAAGACAAAACTCATCTTCTTCAAAATATTATTTCTTTGACTTTCTTATTAATTCAACTGAAGTAATTTTATTAGCCTTCTTAGATGTTTAAAATAAAATTCATATTAAAATTTCTTCTGCTTTTCTCT
Organism: Thereuonema tuberculata; assembly: GCA_023159025.1. Lineage (NCBI taxonomy): Eukaryota > Metazoa > Arthropoda > Chilopoda > Scutigeromorpha > Scutigeridae > Thereuonema > Thereuonema tuberculata. Next base: position 53,105,453 of record JAFIDM010005346.1, on the reverse strand, counting down.
TCCATGTAAAATTCAAAACTAAATGTTTATTTCATAGCGAAGCAGTTTTGTAAATTCGTATCACTGAATCATGTATCAAGTCTTATGTTTTTACTTTTGATCTTGTTTTTCGCTTAAGTATATATATATATTATTGCTTTGCATAACGTAATCAAGTCATCTAGGGCATTTACAAAGGTCCCTGCATGAAATTCTCAATGAGGTCTCTGAAGATGCAGGTATGTTTGCGTAATGCCAGTGGGACTCCTAAAGCACAGTGTCCGCGGCAATTTAACCCACTTTATTCCACCCCATTTCTCTTCTAAAAGCGACCGTGGATGTAATACTAAATATTTCAACAATAAGCCCCGACAAGAACGAATCGTTTTACCTCCCTTCATAATCCAATTTAAAATGGGTCCACAGGAGACGGTCGGCCATTGTGCGTTGCAAGTTCGAAAATTAATTAAACTACCCGGCATTTTAATTGCTTTCGAAGTAAAGTGTTTACTTGTTCTGAAGTTAGATTCTCAGGCTTTGCAATTCTGAGATTGCTCTCCTCTCCCATGGCTCTTTTCTTTGCCGTCAAAAGCCAATTCCATTATATATTAAAATCCCCATTAACAGGAGTAAGAATGGTCCGGAGTGGTCATTAGCAACAACTTGCCAACACCTCGTTCTTTGTAAGATTTGATAGTTTTTCCAACTGCAAGGACGTAATTAGGACCGTACGGTTTATTTTATTCATTTATTTATAGATTTCTCCATTCGAGGAGGTTTGACCTAACACATGATAGCTGGCATTGTTGTCTTGAGATACAAAGAAATAATTTTCGAAAAAAAAAATAGTGATGGCTTCTTTTACATTATTTGTCTTCTTTTATGAAAATTCTTTCCAAGAACTCTTGTAAGATCATTTACATAAGTAGATATTTCTTGGGATTTCTTTTTCCAAATAGAATGAATCAATTATATGATCCTAATGCATCTCTTTTTCTCACTTACTACAAAGATAATCTCTACCCACAGATAAGAAATATTCTGAGATCATTCCACAAAAAGTAATTTCAAGAATAATTTTTTGACTAAATGAATCAGACACAAGCTTTTTTACCTTTTTATTAAATAATTGTAATGATATCTGTGTGCTCTGATTATTTAGTCAGATAAATTTACTTTCTCACGCATTAAATAATAATTTAAAATAATTTTTGAAGGAAAAACAATAGTTGTTTTTTGACGTTAAAAACAAATTGAAATTATGTTTTAAATTGACATTAAAAACATAAATAATAAACTTTGCAGTTTTTTAGATTCCAATAAATTCTGATCTATTAACTGCTGTCAATTATACTATAAATTTCTAAAAAAATTAATTATCTAACTTAGATAATAAAAAGTTTAAAGTTGCAGTAAAGTAATTTAAGGAAGGAACACTATTATTAAGAAAAAAAAACAGCTTTTGTTCACACGTCCGCAACAATTGCATTGGGCAACAATTGAAGTTCGCATTTGCGTTGCCAGGCAGCAGGAATATTGTGGCATGGTCAACTCAACTTACAAATGGATTTCAATATTGTTTTGCATGTATTTTTTTAGAATTTAAACTGCAATTCATTTATAGTTGTAGCTTTAATATTAGTTTTTAGATTATTTAATGTAAGTTGTTTTCTTTAGTAAATAAAATATTGTTTTCCGAGGCATAAGAAAGGAGGGAAACGACGAACAGTCGTCTAGTGAAGTTATTAAATTTTGATGCAACGATCCGACGGTTTGGTCAAAATTTAGTTTGACCTTCACAATAGTTGGAAGATAATTTGTCATATATTTAAAAGCTTTTCCTAAATTAGTAAGAGAAAACAATTTACGTAATTGAGCTGCAGTGAATCAATATTTAGATGTCCGGTTTTTTTTTTATTGTTTTGTTATGTAAATTTCAATGGCCGGAAATAACAATATCAATTCCGGAAATAACGAGTTCTCATTGAGTTTCCAGGTTCATTTTGACTTTTCATTAAGTAAATAAATCACTTATTTAATTTCACAAAAATGTCGTATATTTAACAATATATTTCGTCTAAAAAAAATGGTAATTTACGTAATAGTCAGTGTTCTACAGTCGATTTCGGTTTCTAAAATTGATTTGATGGATGTTGGTGACATCGAGCTAACTGCAAACAAGAAATAACTATTAGATTGAATAGCAAATGTACTATACAAACGATATACACAGAAAGGAGATCATATGGTGAACTAGTTTGATAATGTCATCTGAGAAAAGAATGAAACAATCAATTTCAAGGAACCTCAAAGATTCTCAAAGCAAATAGAATATTTTGCAATGATTGTCTATTCTGAATTTTTTTTATACTATTCATAGGTTGCAAACAATGAAGTCAATGTTTGCTTTCTTTATCTTCGATTATCATGCCAATGAATTTTAATTATTAGTATTCATTGATGGGGAGAGAAAATTGAATGAAAGCAGAAGTTAAAGTTCTTATTAGCCAGTTAACAATGGTCCATAAAAAGATGGAGGCAGCTCAAAAGCTAGAAATGAAAATTTTTAATCTTTGTGAATGATTTTTTTTTGCTATTATTGGACATAATGGCTTGTTTATTTAGCAGCATTTGTTGATTTCAAATTCAAGCAATTCAATACCTTGGTAACATAATTAGTGAGAATTTATATACTTTTGCTACCATTGAACAGAATGGAACAGCTTGGTTTACATAATAATAAATTAAAAAAAATTTGGGAAAGTTATAAAATACAACATCTTTAAAAACAACATTATTTAAAACGGTAGCAATGATCACCATAATTTACACATCACGAACATTTAAGAAAAAAATGAAACAATGAGGCTGGCAGCAAATGAAATGAAATATTTGAGAAAAATAAACAAACTACATGAAAAGATATGAAAACAAATGAAACAGTCAGAATGACTTAATAATTGCCACAAGTCACAGAAACCAACTTCGAAGGTTGGAAGATTGACTTCTCAATGAATGTCCAATCTAGCGTTATACGCTAAAATGGAGAAAAAAGAAAATGAGACGAACTAAATAGATCCAACGAATTCAAAATATTTCAAGATTACAAAATTGTAGATAGCTAACTGATATCACAAAAGATAGACATCTGGTAGAATCTGTGCAGATTTGGAGGACTCAATCTTGATGAGTGAGTGAACATTGTTTGAGGTCGGGTTTAGGGGTAGCATTTGCGATTATTCCTTCTAAGCACCCAAAAACCTAACTACGCCACTCTTCTTATCACTGACAACTCAGTAGCTGGGCACACTAGCACCGTTAGAAACTGTGAGCATCTTTCTTTTGCAGCGCCATCTGATTTCTTGTTATCGTCTAGTTTTTCCCTTTCTCAGACGAGATTCATCAAAGCCAGTAGACAATCTGATGTGTTTCTATGGAGACCGAAAACAAGTTTGTTTACTTTATATCTGATGAAGTTAGATTACAATGATCATCGTGCTGATGTCGCAAACATCGGAATAATAATTAATCAAAACTTTGAGACCTTGTTCATTTGGAGCAATCGTGTATGTGGTCGCAAAAAGCTTTTGTTTCTTTGTTTGTTTGTTTGCTTGTTTTGCTTGTTCCAATTTTTATTTCTGTTTTGGAATTTATTTTAATTTTCAAATCGCAGTTAGCATACAATGGATTTAGGAAAACAGAATTTGACAAAAGAATATAAAAAAGGCTGTCTGTCTATGTAAGGGCAGCGAGATAGTTATTATTTGTAGGTGGTTAAAAGTTTGAAAATTTTTTTCATTAAAAAATATTTCATTAAGACAGAAGTTATACTCGGCCTTTAACTAGTTTATAGTTGCCCTAATTTTCTTTTATTACTTTTCCCTGATAAAATCGAAATTAACATTATTTCAAAGTTAACTAATCAAGGTCCTAGTAATAACATTTAACTTGAAACTTCTACATCTTTGGTTGCACCTTTAAAAAAATCTCTATTTATATTATAAAATAACTTTTTATGTATTAAAAATATATAAGTTTTAATTTTTAAAAATTTTAAAATTTCAATAATATTAAGATAAAAAAAATAAATTTAGGAACATTAGATTATTACTATGTTGTGGTTGTTTCACGGTGCACGTCATGTGCAAACTTCGTGTCCGAGCACAACATGTCTATAGGGTTGCCATCATGGCGAATCTTTAAAAGCCATTGAATTTTCAGGAAACTGATACTGAGTGGTTTCCCGTTGCCTTCCTGAGGAAGCTACTAAGGAATGACGCCAGATCTGAAGCGAAAGATGAAGAAGCAGACAACACAGGAAAGGAAATTTTTTCAATCATCCATGCAGTCGCTGAGATTCGAACTTAGGTTCCGACACATCGGCCACATAGCAAACCACCGCGAAGACCACATGGCTATGCCGAAACGGCTAGATGACTATACACAATTATTAATAACTGAATTCTTTACCCATTTGTCATATCAAGTATTTGATTAAATTTTAAATACAGTAGTTTTTAATTTGACTAAAGTTAATTAAAACGAACGAAATTGCTAATTTAATTAAATTTAATTAACATTTCATAAATTCTTTATTTTAATTAATATTTTTTTTCTCTTCCTTCTTAAAACTTATTAGACTGTAATATTATAAAAATACCACTATTAATATTTATTATTCCTAAAATTCATTTAAACTATACTTTCCCAAAACTTAACTGAACTTAAATTAGATCTATTTTTTTTTAATTCTTAAAATAGTGAAAATAAAATTGATTGTTATTTAAAAACTAAAATTAAATCACTAACAAACTCAAAATGTTATACACATTTAAAAACACGACGTTTCAGCACCTTTACGTGAAGTGCCTTCATCAAAGTCTATATTTTGATGCAATTTTGATGAAATCACCATAATTAAATGTCTCGAATCGTCGTTCTTTTTAGATGTTTATAATATTTTTGTAAAATTTTCATTATGTCTTATGTTTTAATTTTTAATAATTAATTTTAATTTTAATTTTTTAAATGTATTGTGCTACACCATAAAAAGTTTATTTTGAAAACATTCTTTTTTAAATATTTCTTTTTCATTGTTTAAAATAAGTTAATTTTATGAAAATCGGTTTAACGTAATACCCATGCAAACAGACAAAAGAGAAGAAAAACATGAATATCAAGACCTTTCTTACTCAATAAATCTTCTATTGAAGTTGCAATATCTTGAAGTTCCCCAAGAAAAGGAAAAAGAGCAAACTTGAAGCTGAATCAACCAATGGAAAAACCGGCTTTGAGAATTACTGGATTAAAATAAAAAACCTTTTGTAAATCAACCCAACAGAAAAAGAAAGAAGAAAAAAACAGAACAAAAAAAATCGACAAACGGTTGCTCCAATAATAGCATCTCAAAAGATTTGTTTTTTCATTCTATTTCACATTAAGATTTTTTTTTTTCCCTCCGGATACTTTTTTTGCGATGCTTTGTTTTCGAAATGCAATTGGTGGAGTTAGTCCTTCAGAATGTTAACACATTTCATTATCCATTTGGCCAGTTTTTCTTTCCATAGAAAACTGGATTTCAAAGATTACACAGAATCATCCTTGTTTTTTTTTTTTTTCCTTCTTCTATCGAAGGCCGGGTTAAAGCCGACACGTTCATAGAAGCTTCCTAAATATTCAAGTTAAAAAAAAAAAAGAACATCAAGTGGCTGCTTGCCTCCAAAACGAAAAACGACTCCAACCGTTGCAGGAAAAGGAACGAAAGAGATGTTCTTTTCTTTTTTTTCTTTTTTCTTTGACTTGTTTATTCCGATTTTGTTTCGTATGTTTATTGTGAGAAATTAATTTCCGTTGCTTTCATTTTGTTTTCAATTTTTCTCTCATCCTGTTTAAGCGTTATTAAAAAGTCTGTTCTCTGAAAAATATTTAAATGTTGTTTGGTGATTTGTTTCCTCCGAATACGAATAATCAGATTTCTGAAATTCAATCACAAAATGGAAATAGCAAACAAATGAACAATGTTATTCCTTCTTTGGGATTTTGTTGTCTTTTATTAATAAAACATTTTTTGTTTAGAGAAGAAAGTGAAGCTCCTAAAATCAATATATATATATAATCTATGTTCGTTTTGAATCCCACGATATATCTTCTTCAAAATTGGCATGCATATGTACGGATAAGAGGCGATCTAACTATAGTATTTGAGATATTTTCCGTGTTGATTCTCGAAGTGAAATTCCAGCCTGAAGATGACAAAAAGTCTATAGAAAAGAGCTAGAACTGAAAAAATAGATTTCTATGGATTTCTTTACAATATATGTTAATCGTTTTAGTAATCAACTAATTTACGCATACTTTCATCTTAAAATAATTTGATGTAGACGATTGAAGTGGGTAATATTTATTTAAGTAATGTTTAATAACGTAATATTAATTTTATTTAATTAATAGACGGAAAGCGTTTACTGTCTATTTTTAAAGTGTAAAACAAACAGTAAACGTTTTAGAAAACATTATTAAAGAAACTAAGCTTCAAGTTTTCCCAGGAACTCCTTTATATATTACATAAGGTGTCATGGAAATGTTTTTAATTAACGTTATTCTCCATATATGAGAATAATTTTCTTCTTATATTTTCTTTATAGTTTTCCTTTTAATATATATTTTTAGAAAGGTTAAAAGATTGTTATCACAAGATATTCATATAAGAGCTTGAAGCCTTCTTTCCAGAGTTTTAAATTAGTAATAAAATTACGACAATAATTTTATTCAAAACGTTAAAACGAAATAAAAAATAAAAGACCAAATTAAGAAAAACTTAATTAAAAGTTAAAGGAAAATTCTTAAGCTTCCAGTAGTCAGAATTGAAAAAGCCAATTTCCTTTTCAATATATCTATTTGGAAGTTAGAGAAGTTTCCTCTTGCTGCGAAAGATATCTACAACATATAGGAGAGTGTTGTACCTTGGGCCACTTTTTTGAATTATCTTAATAAATTCAGTCTTAATAGCAATTATGCCGTTTTTTTTCTTCTTAAACTGAATTAATTCATATACTTAAGGTGATCCGTATATTAACTATTTTTTTTTTCTCTTTATCTTTTTTTCTCAATGTCTGCGTGGTTTTTTTTCTGGTTTTATTTTGTTTTGTTTTTTAGTTTCCTAAAGTTTTTCTATTTTTTTCCTATTACTTTTTTTTATTTTTTCCTTACGTTAATGTATTTATTAGTAAGCTTATTTTTCATTTTTGTCATTATGATGGGTCGCTCTTCAATTTATGTTTTAGCACAAAATTAAGTTCATTTGTTTTAACTATATAACTTTAAGATGAAGGTAGAATTGTTTTTATTTATGTGTTGTCTTAAAACTAATTCTTTAATCACTTATTATTTTATTTTTGAAAATTGTGCATAAATCATAAATTCCATTATCAATTATATTTAAATAAATCACATTGGAATAAAATCATTTATTTATTATTATCATCATGAATTTCACAAAGTTTAAACAATAAAAGTAATTAAAAGCCTTCATACTCTCTTAAAACGGAATCCCCACCCATATCCTGACCCTGCCTTGCTTTAAAACAACGGTTAATTTCACAAGATTTCCTCTACAGCTTGTCTTTAAATAAACTTTATAGTCGTTGTTTTCTTGAGTGTAATCTTCTTTTATTGTTGTTATAGTAATAAAATGTCTAAGTAGATATGCAGACTATTCTCCCCTCAAAAACAAAAATCGTGGAATTATCGAACCCCACTTAAAAACTACATTTATAAATCAAATACACAATATTTTGATTTCCACAAGATTTCGTAACAGTTAAACTTTGATAAAAACTTGGGAAGTTGTTGGTTTTCGTAAAGGGATAAACTTCGTTTATGTTTTTGAAGTGGAATCATAACAGTAAAAGAACGCAGCCAGATCAGAAAAAACGTAACAGCACTAAAAAAAAAAAAAGCTTTTTTAAAACCAACATAAAAGAACCTCTAAATCGATTTAATTTTACTTTTAAATTGTATTCTTGTTTTATAATATGAAGTGCTGAAGCACTTCCACCATAAAAAAAAGAGCAGTTTAATTCATCCTTGGGAAGAATAAGACTTTCAAGATGTTGAAGTTTTACAATTCAGAGTAAAAAGAAGAATCGAATAAATGCTTTGGCATCAAGATGAAAGAAAAAAAGTATATATTCCTTAATTTCCAAAAGAATACGTGGCTTTGTTCTTGTTTTATGCAGGGTAATATTTGATTTTGGACGAGAGGATTTCTTCTGTACCCAGTGGGGATTCATCTACGACATCTTAACTTCATGATGGCGACGAAAGACGTTTTTCATTTCCTTTTAGTGTGGATTTTATTTCACTCATCAAAACTTTTTTTCTCTCTCGGTTAGACTGACGAGAGAACGACTCATCAAACCGAATATACTTCGAAATCAAGAAGTTTTAACGTCCAAAACTCAAGAAGACGTTTCTCTGCCAAGTCCTCTATCTTTCCTCCAGAATTAAATATTGAAATCCAATTTTCCGATGAAAATCTAAATATTCAATTACGCCAAGCGTTACAATTTTACGCTGAAAACTGGATTCGTTAGAATTTAAAGTGGATAGAACATCATCAAGGTATTTAATGATAAAAAGTTTCTTGTTGTGATTTAAGACTTCAGCCAACAGAGACTTCACTTTTCTAAAAATCCTTAATTTAAAAAAAAAATATTTAGTTTCTTATCTAATATTAATATCCTCTATAATCTAATGTTAATGTGCATCATATATAAATACATAAACACACAAATAGATAAACTGTACACATCCTACATTTTTTACATCTATAAAAATTATTTGAAACAAGGAACACACGAATTTGTGTTTGTTCCTTTTGTTTCAATTTTATTAATTTTTAACATACATTAAAAATATTCTATAAAAATAATAATGTAGAATAAAACAGAATAAAAATTATTTAATATATCTTTTCCGAAATATTCTCTATTTTTGAACATTTTATATGTTTTGAACTTTAAAGAAGAACTTTTAAAGAAGATACAGAATATTTAGCAAGATATACTTCAAGTATTAGATTTTCATTGATAACACCCTAAATAGCTGTTCAAAAAGATAGATTTAAATACGTAGAAAACTAACAATATTTTATTTATCTTTGTATAAAAATCATATTTACTTCAAATAAAAGCATCCTAACTATATTTCGCAAAGCTATCGAAATAAGTAAATTTTTAGTAAAAACTTTCAAAAAATACCACAAAACATTCCAAAATTCCAATAAATTCCAATAAATTCCAATAAATAAATTGTGCTTTTTATTATGTAAAAATTATGCTTCTTATTCTGTAATGGATTATGCTTACTATTATTCTGTAATACTTGAATAATTGAGGAACAAACTAAGAATTGCACTTATTATTTTGAACATACTAACAATAGTAGGATGAACTTAAAAAGAACTTTGTATAATAACCGTTTAATTTAAAGTTTTGTAAAATGGAGTCTGAAGCAGCAAAAGAAGCTACCTTTGTGAAAAATATCGTAGTTATGATGTTTTTATTTGAAGTAAATATGATTTTCACATAGAAAACTTTTTTTGCACTTAATATTTATTCATCATAGAATAAATGTATTCTTTTAGTTAATTTTTAACTGAAGATTCTCAGTTTGGGGCCGATTTTAACCAAAGCCGTAAATACATGTTCAGTATTATAGCTAAGGGGCCGTCCATTAATTATGTGAGGTGTTTTTTAAAAAAATTGGACCCCCCCCCCCCCTTGGTGAGGTTTGGTGAGATGTGGTTGGACTCCCCCACCCCTCACGTGAGATTTCAAAAAGTCAAAAAATCAAAAAAGTTCAAAAAGTCAATATACAAAATGTTGTAATCTATTATAATACGTATATTCTCTGAATGAAAAAGTTGATGTGAGATTTTCGTTGATTCCCCCCTCCCCCTTGGTGAGATTTGGTGAGATTTTGCCGGACCCCCACCCCTCCCTCTTTTGACCTCACGTAATTAATGGACGACCCCTAAGAAACTTTAATTTTAAAATTCCTTTACGAGGCAGAAGTAGTTTTTGAATTCCAGAGTTGTAAACAACAAATTGTTTTCGGGATGTTGGCCCCTAATTTCTTATTTGTGGATCTTGTTTTACGCAGGGTTTTATTAATTTATTTTTTGAATGTAACAAAAGAATTTCTAAAATGTAATTATGACTTTTTCTTTTCCCGCCGACTTTTCTCGAATGTTACATATTTAAATGTAACAATATCTTTGTAGCCATGTTAGCCACGACATGAACAAAAAGTTATTACATGTCACCCAAGAAACTGTTAGCGCAAATACAACTTATACTTAATATAAAATTTAGAACCTTAATTTTAGCGGTGCTGTTTTACCGGAATATTTACTGCTGATTAAGAATCGTAACTTTGATGAAGCGTTTTAATTAAAACGAAAATATTGTTAGTATTATATAATCGCTTAATTAGAATGGAGATGTAAGATTCTTCGGAAGATTAGAGCCATTCATCTTTTTTTTTTTTTTTTTTAATTGAAAAAAAATGCAGCCTTAAAAAATAAATACAGGTTCCATATTTCAGCGAACTGAAGAATGTAGAAATTCTAAATTATATCCTCAAACAAAACTTATCAGGTAACTATTGAGAAATATTTAGTTGAATCTACACGATGGAAGGGAGTTGAAGTTAGTGGAACGGTTCGTTAAAAGCCTGCGTTAATCAGAAAGAAACCCAGTATCAATTGAGTTTTAGAACGTATCTGGAGCAGAAATAAATAACTAGGAAAAAATCCGACTCTCGCTGAAGATTTAACACGGTTCCGTCAAGCAATAGACAATCAACCTATAGATTCACAACTATCACTTGAGCTATCTAGCTCGTCGGAATACTTTGTGATGCATGTTTACAAATTCATGCTAAAGTTTTATTACTGTCAAAAACAAGATAACAATAGTATTATATTTGTTCAAAGCAAACTTTAGGCACAAATTAAATTTAATATTAATATTTTTCGAAAGTGATTTTTAGTCAATATTTTATATTAAGATTTTTAGTCTTGTTTTTGTTTGTTTGTTGGTTTTTTCTTACTTTACTCAAATTTTGTTTTACTATAGCTTTTTAGATTTTTTTAAAATCCTCCATGTGGTTTTTTTTTACCAAATAATGAAAATTGAAGTATTTGGGGATCAGAAAAATCATTGGTGTATATGGTAAAAAGAGGTAAGTCACCAAAAGTGAAATTTGAGAAAAGGGTTGACGATGACTTTTACCAGTAATCTCAAAATGGATCTTTTACACTGTTTATTGACGGAATATGATTTCATATTGCCTAATATATTAATTTGAGGCATGGTCTTGAGTTAACTGTATTTACCAAAATCTTACCTATTTATATGTAAAACAGCTTGGCAATGATAATATACAGTAAACACAAAAAATACAGCTTAAAAAATTAAAAGTGGTTACGAATATTACAAATTCAATATTTTTTCCCTTAGGAAAAATTTTAGTTAATTTTTTTAATATAATGAAAAAGTATATTTTTATTCTGTTTGTAATTTTGAGTTAAACCCATAATTGAAGAAAGAATGACTGAATTAAGAATGACATGAAATTACTAATGAATTTCTAGTGTCTTTCTGTATATTCGCATCTACTGCGTTTGTACAATATACAATATTAATGTACAACATGTCCACGTTTGTAGTCAAAATGAATATCACTAAAGGTAAATAATGTTTCAAGTAATTTGTTCGTTAATTTCCCAACACTCGATATATGTTATGGTCTCTGGTAGATGAATTCCAGTTGTCTTCCCCGTAACTTTAAGAGTAATTAGAATTGGACGAATTGACGTAGTTTGTTTTATAAAAGATTCTAATAATTTTCTTTATTTCTTTCCATTTCCATGCTTTTTCTTAGCATATTTTAATATTTGCTTTACTAGTTTGTTCGAATTTCTAAAAAACATTAATGTGCACTATGATAAACTACGATAGTGAACATTTATAAAAAAGTGGCAATAGTACAACACAAATAGCATATTTAAAAAAATGAAAGCAAGAATGAAGCAATTAATGTTTTAACTCCAGAGAAAAACTAAGGAGTAGTATGTGTGAATCTGAAATCAAATCTATCCATTAAAAGATTTCTTAATATGACTTCTGAGAAGAATAAATCAAGTTAAAACGTGCATCACATGGTGGAATTTTGCTGAATATATTTTGTTAAGTTCTACACTTTTCTTTGCTCGACGTATGCTTTAAATGTACGTAAATGAAGCTGTTTCTGAAAAAATTAACAAAAGCTTCTATCAGTAAACAACAGAGCTTAATAAGTGTTAACTTTTGTTTACTGTTGCAGAAGCTTTCACTTCAAAGATGGATTTTGGAGAATTTTCTTTTATTGCTCTCTGTAGCCGAACCAAGCCTAAAAAGTTCAAGAAAGATGACTTTTGAATGAACTTGTGACCTTCAACTCGTCACAATGATCAAGAAGTTGTGTGCCATCGCTCCAGTCGTGGCATCTTAACGGGATTTGATATTTTTAAACACAGCTTATTACATTTGATATTTAAGAGGTACGGATTTTCGGTTTGGTCAAGGTGACTGTTCCCATGCGGTGATACGCCCGAACCTTGGTTCAACTTTTCTTCTTTCTTCTCTATGTGTTACTCTTTCTTTCAACGACTTGTTTTCAATTTCATACATTTTTCCTAGCTCTGTCACTCTTACGGCGTTAAAAATATATGTGAGTCGATCGAAGAGACTAAAATATGTGTGAGATCGAAGAGACTAAAATGTGGTTGAGATCGAAAAGACAAAGAAAGAAAGATTAACATATTCTCAATGTAAAAATGTTCGTAACTCGGAAATGAATGAATTCTAGTATTTAATTATAATTTTCTAGGAAAGCTTAAAATATTAGTAAAAATCACCAAATAAGTAAAAGTTTAATATTTTTTTAAAAAGCTAAATCTGATGCTTAAGAATCAATCAAATCTCAATAAACTGCGCTATACTTCTATAATGGTTGGAAAACTGCTATAAAGGAGAATGTTCTCGAAGATTAGTTCTGGGAAGACGACAGGTGCGGATGATATCCTGTTCAACTATTTAAAGACCAAAATGTCAGTAATCTCCAAAACGACTGAAATAGCTGCAATGGATTGGAGAAATTAGCGGGAAAAGTTTTCAAACGATAAATAGAGTAGTTTCGGTAGCTCTATTGAGATCCTAAGATGAAAATTTGAGTATTTTAATTTTTAGTTGAAAGTGCGAAGAGATTACATAATCAATTTACTATTGAAACTAACTTAAAAATTTCCCAATGATGAATAAAAATATTAGCAGATAACTAATATGTAACAACGTTGCTTTAATAAATCATCGTATAGTTGTTCCGTTAATGAATAAAAAAATTCAATAAATTATATGTTAAGGAGTTCCCTGAATTTTACAGCTTTACTTGAAGACTTCATATTCTATCTACCATACAACAGAAATAGATACTATTATAATATGGTAATCAAACGAAGATTGTAGCTTGTCATTCATTCCAAGATAGTGTCCCTTAGAGTTTCGCTGAAACCAGAATACATAAGCATAGTAAAATAAATCTTTTTCTTGAATAAGGTTGAATGAAATTGTTGTACTTTGTCAGGCTCCGAAAAGTGCTGTAGGAACCCTTTTAGACTATCTGATAACCCTTTTAGACTTAGTCTGATGATTGTTCAGGTAGAATTGGTGTATTAGCTGAGTAAAGGATTCATCATCGGTTTTGTAGTTGTCGATAGTTTCTTTTTCGAAATTCCCTGAGTGCAAATTTCTCTCAATGTATAAGCAAATCAGGACATTTGACTGCAAGAAAGCTTGAATGCCATGAGATCGGGTTCTTCAATACACAAAACATTGGTCAGAAGCACAAGATATTTGTCGAATTTCAAAAAATAATAAAATTCGTGAAACAATGAGAATAAAATGAAATATCACTTAAAGTACCTTATCTATCCATATAACTAAATCTTGTAGGAAAATCAAATAGTCTACTTCAACGTAGATCTCAGAGGGATGAAGTTGAGATTCATTTTAATGGCAGCTGTATCTGGATTTTAGGATGTACTAAGGTGATCTGCCTCATCAACTTGTGATTGGCTGATGTATTTCTTAATGCTATAATGTGATATAGTTAATAGTTAAGTGTGGGTATGGAGTAGAGTGTGTAGGAAGACGCTCAGAATTACTTATAAGAAATACTTTAATAATAAAGTATCATATGCAAATGCCTATATAGGTTTGACGAATTTGCATTGGTGCGATTGAGTTTATCAGTGACGTCACAGCGAGACCGTGTTCCTTAGAACACATTTCACATTAACATTTCGTGTTTACATTACACATTTAACATTAATTACACCAAATGCAGACATACTTTTGTAGCTTTTTGTTTGTGGCAGTTCTGAATTTTATTAATTTTTATCCACTGTAACTCTGTTGTTGGAAATTTACGTATGAAATCTATTAATAAAATATTTCTTAATCATTGAGCATTTAGTCCCAATCTTAATCGCAATGAAAAGGGTCGATGTATAAAAGTACACTTACCGTAGTCCTTAATGAAAAGTTTTTGAAAAAAAGCTATATTGACAACTTTAATCGATAAATCTAAATACCAAATCAGTGATTTACAAAAATAGAAAACTACACACATGGATGATCATCATTTGCTGTAAGTCTTTACCTAAATTGGATTTTTTTAAACCTTTACCTATTGGCGTAGATATTCATTTTACGGAGAAGTCACATTCTCTATCCAATGGGATTCGTGGAACCGTCTGGAGATTAATACTTTGCAGATGTCTATCCACAAAATATTTGTTTGTCATTTTTCACCAAACGAAGTTTGGCTTTTTAACCTACTTTCATAGGAAGGTGAATCTCATGAAATCAACGTGTATGTGGCCACCAATACTAATTACTTTTGAACCGCTGGAAGAATCTTCTTGAAACTTGGTATTCATATTTAAAAATTGCACAGGAGGTAACTTTCATGTCTGAAATCTTTTCCAAATGGGTCATTGTCGAGAAATTAGGGAGCGAAGGCTACAGAATTTCCCATAGAAACACATTGGAATTGAAACAATGGATTTCTATGCTTTTTCAAACAACGAAGTTTACTCCTTTTACCTAATCCATTAATATGTGCGTGATCTGATGCGATTAAACGTAATCTACTTTAGACAATTAAGTAAATAATGCGATTTATTATTTTGCAAGAAATTTGTAATTATTTATGTTCAGCAGATATTAGAAGGTTTTGTAATACTTTAGAAAAGAAAAAAAAGAGAAGAAAAATAATAAAAGAAAAAAGGTTCAAAAGAATATTTAAGGAAAGTAAACTTTAAGTTCTTTCTTGGTTAGTTTACTATTATTGTTAGTTTCTGGATATTACTTCTTATTGACTAACGTTTTATTCTTCTTTTACCGCCCGGATATTTTAGTTTTCAAATTTGGATGTCTTCTACTATGGTTTTCATCAACTTTAACCGAGCAGTCCATTACTGCTTTTGTTTCCTTTGTAAATGTAGAAGGAAGCTTGATGTTCACCTTAAAGTATTTCATTTTGTAATTCAAAGTAAGGACCATCCCTTCCCTGTAAAACAGTTGGAAAGCTGCGGGGAATTCTTGGTCTATTTTCATTGAATCCAGTATTGCTCCAGAAAACTCCAATGCATTATCCACTCTTTTCCCCCTCCCATTACGTTGGCTGTGGAAACACCTCCAGTTATCGAGGAAACAGTTGCACTCGAGACGTTTTCGATATGGTGTCACTGAATTGGTCCAATAATAAGATAACTAAGTATCCGAGATACAAAAGTTTTATATTGAAAAATAGCTGTTCAGCATCGCCAGTATGAAGATATACAAAACTCGATGCACATATCTCAGAAAACTACCTCCTAAGCGTTTTTAATAAAACTATTGGAGAGAGATTTGCCCTATCACCCTTGGGTTTCAAACAATATTAATTGAAGAAAAAATATTTAGCGTGTGAGATTCGGTGATAGATGTAGTTTTTTATTATATTTATTCTACTAAAAGAAAAGGTTCATGCTTACCAAAATCAATGAAGACATTATTAGAATGAATTAAATTAAAACCCGAATAAGAGAATGAAAGAAGATGAAAAGTTTTAAGTATTTTCATTTGCATTTTATTAACTTAGCATGATTGGTTGATGAAAAAGTAAAATCACTGTCTTCTTCTCTCGATCTAATGGAAAATGATATTCTACTTGTTTTTCACTTCAGATACAATGGCTGTCACGTATTGAAACTTTCAAAATGGCGCATGGATATAGTTTAAAAAATATAAATAAGACATGTCTGAGATTCCCAACTACTTATAGAAGAGCTCTACATAACACGTTTGTAACATTACATATTTTTTAAAATGCATTACCACCCACAATGCTGGATTAGCTCGGCAAGTCGCTGTATACCATAGAGTCACCTTGAAAGGTAATACTATTTCTGGCTATCTGCAGCCCAACGCAAGGAAACGAAAAACCACTATAGACTCCTTCATAGCACAAGTGAGGTCATAGCAGAAGTTTGATTTTCCAACCTTAAGCAGAAAACACCTATTGTTTTGAAGTAACTCCAAATTTTATTCTTGTTTTCGATATCACTTTAATATATTTTTGATTTCCCATTCTTTTTATTTGTTTTGGAGAACGCCAAAAAAAATTTCAAACATTTTTAGTAATTTAAATGATCCTCATCTTTGTAATTGTATTAATCTCGAAAAATAAAACCTTTTCAACATTATTACTGTAGCTTTTTAGATGAAAGCACAGGAGTTTAAAGAAAGATATTAACATTTAAAATAAATAAATGCACTCAAGTGAAGCATTAGTGCCCGTATTAATGATATATGATACTCGCATTAATGGATGCTAGAATTTGACATCTGGAATCATGACATTTGGTTTGATCTTGTGGTTTTGATTCATCGATGATCAATATCGAATTCTCTGCTATTTACATGAAACATATCCTGCAGCGACTCATATTGGTAATTGATAAGCTCTTTGATAAGGTCACTTGCCCAGAAAGTTGCAAGGCTTAACACTACAGTTGATAAAATAGAATAGTGATTATCGCCATATTCTTTCGAGAAGAAATCGTCTTAAAGTGACTAATTTATTACTTTTCAATCAAACTCATTAGAAGTTCCTTATCTATTTACAGGTATCATTTTCAAATTGGATATCAAAATTAATGCCAGCTTATTTATCTCTAGATATCTTCCTTCTGGGATTTCAAGCAATTTTTAATATATCCTTACATTGATTGATTTAGGGAAAAGAATTCTCTCATGGTTCACCAATCGTTACTTGATTGGTTTTCTATAAGATAAATTAAAACTCAACTACGAAATAAAGTCAAATTAAGTAATTTGTTTAGTTACTTCATCATTTCACTTACATTAATTTTATTAACGTAGATTTTGTTTAAATTTTAATCATAGCTAAAATAACGTACATTAAAAAGAAATTTTAATTAATATATATTCTTTCAGTTATAACTTTCAGATCGATTGAACAAAAAAAAAATTTCGTTTTGGAATAAGGATTACTTATGTATTTAAGTAAAGGATATTGATATTTTAAAAAATTTTGAAGTCCTCTCATTTTTTTTATTCTGACAGCAAAATCCGTAATCAACATAAACAATCTTCTTTGTGGTTATTGTATTTTCATACTGACAAACTGAACTTCTAGAAAGTTCGGTTATTAAATGCACTAAATGAGAGAAAATCTTTACTAAAGAATGCAATTATTAAACCTTATTTCATCAAACTCGAACGTGTATTGCTGCTTGGTCTTAATTAATAAAATCCTATTACTTGAATCTAAAAAAGACATTGACTGTAAATGGAATTTACGTCATTAGTTCTATACCATTACATTATGTAGTGTACTTTAATCACTTAAGCTTAACTTCCGTATGGTAAATTCTGTTTTCTGCAAGGGATATCAATATTTCACTAAGTCACTCCTTACAGTTAACTTATTGCCTACTATGCAAGAATACAAGTGATGTTTCATCTTTATACCACAAATATTCTACATTATCAGATATCACCTGGTAGCAACTGTAATTGGGTTGATAGATTCTTGAATTTTAATGCTGTTCAAGTTTACGCTTCCTGTTGAGATTAAGTGTTGTTTAATCAAGAACTTCACGCATTGTATATTAGGAGTATATGTCACAATGGCAATTTTTCGATGGAAATTAAGATGTATTAGTTGCAACCGTGAAATATTCACGGAAGTAAAACAAATGCCACATTTTTGAAATTCCGTGAAATTTTTCAAAAACACTGGAATTCTTCCTGCATTTATTTGCTAAACTTGTGCTAAGGCAATTATATAGCGCCACAGCGCTGACCGAAAGACCATCGTTGTACGATACTTGATTTTTTTAATATCAACATGCTTTCCTGGCAGTTTCGGCAAAATAAGTTAACCTCCTGCCCTAAAATAATAGGTTTCTCCAAATTGAGCCTATGAGAGAGTGCCCCACAATGCCTTAGAGGGGCGTAGGAATTATTTCTAGTTCATTTTCTTTTATTATTCACTAAATAAATAAATGCAGAAGTTTATACTAATTTGTTTATACATTTGTTAGTGTATTTTTAAAATTAAATTAAATCTGAATAAAACTGAAACTATATCATTTGGCATTCATGCTGTGATTCGGTCTTACGAAGGAAACAATCATCACTTGTTGTGAGATTTCCGAATACTCAGATGAATACCATAAATTACAAACAACAATTTTTACTAAATACCTAGCATTTAAAACTCTTATCAGATGCTAATAAGATTGAAATTTTATATGTATTTTACAGTTGTTCTTTTATATTTTTTCCCATAAGATTTAGAGACCATTTTCATATTCTTCAAGTTTGTTTTTTTTTTTCTTTTTTTCTAAATCTTCGATAGGATTTCAGTCGGTGCCATATCTAATCCAAATCTGATGTCACAGGTTGATGTAGCACTGCGATATGGAGGCACCTGACCAGCAATACCGTTCCGTGGGTAGAATGCGTGGAGATTTTTTTTAAAACCTTCTTATCACTTTATTCCACGGCCAGAGCGGTCGATGGGCGACTCTTGCGAGTCTAAATCGGACTTTTGCCTTCTGGCGATGAGTTATTGTCTGAAGAAAACTGAGCAAGTCACTGAAGACTCAACCCACTGGGAAATTTCCATGACTTTGAGTAAAATAATTTCCGTTCTCTGAAACTAAAGTCGGCTCAAAGGATTCAATTCCACATTCTTTGATCAATAGATTCTTATTTTTAAAAATATCTTAAATATTACAGTTTAATATTATAGTTTAATAGTATTTAATATCAATTTAAAACAGTAATTGCTATATCCTTTTTGTTTGATCGGAAAACTAAAAATAACACTTTATGGTCTAAAACATCACACATATATTCAACAATTGTAGAGTCAATTTTTTAATTCTAAGTCTTTTCGTGACCAAGGGTAGCTAGAAATTTTATTCCCAGAGACTTCCTATTAAGTTGGTTTTACGGATAAAGCCGAGTGGTCAAAGCGATGGCCTGCCATATACAGGGTGGCCGGGAAGTTCCCGAACCCCCTATTATGTTATTATTATATTAAGGCTATTACAATTACTATCAGTAAGTAACTGTTGATAGTGAATCTCTTAAAACTCCTTTATTCTTATCACATGTAGATTGAGACTAAAACAGAATCCTGATTGACACTAACAGATGAATTTATCTCTTGTTGAGTCCAGACGCACTTTCTGATGATGATAGCCTATGTTACAAATGCTTTAAGAATGCGATGATGATAACTTGTTTTCTGTTAGCTTTTGATCCTTAAAGACAAATCTTTAAGGAATTAAAAACTTTTTAGGATTTGAAGTAAAGAAACTATGGGAAGCGATTTCTTGGAAGAAATGGTTCGTATATGTATTGAATGCACCCTACCAAGAGTCAAACACATATATATTGAAGTGACATACAGGTCATTTACTATATAAACAGAAGCATCATAATCTAAATATATGTCATAATAATAACATAATAGGGGGTAGGGTAACTTCCCGTGCATCCAGTAGATGTAATACTTCATACTGGATTCGAATCCCTGCGTGTTTCAGTCTCTCTTTCTTTGAATGATTCTCTCATCTAATTCTCAATATAAACGAGAAAGGCGTCAGCCTCACTTCATCTCGATGGTCGAGAATCGTTGAAGTCTTTAACTCTAGCTTCCCAATGGGACTTGCATGGCTGTAAAATGAGATCCTTAATTTTAACGATTTCTATTATAAAATATACCTTCGTGAGGCTAAATTGCTATTTTTCAAATTCTGCAGTTTGTTCCCCATTTATGTACATTCCACAAACTACGAACCTACTTTTATAGTTTTTCTTTTTTTAATTCTTGTAATATACGTACATAGATATTGTTGTTCGATCGCTTCCAAGTAATAATAATTTATACTCTTTAATACACTCTTTAATCTAATCTTCCTTTATCCGCAATTGAATCGATTTATAATCGATACAATTTTATGGTCCTTAAAATAGCAGAAGACAGAATGATCTTCACAAACCCAACTTAGACCATAAATATCTTAAGAAGATATTAATGTTGGAAAGGCATAAATTGTTAAATGAATTACGATCGTTGTAAAAGATAGAACATATGCATATTATGTGTGACATTTGGTTCCTTCTGTTTCTCACGGATTCTTATATGCCATTGCATTGTAGTAAAGAATATGTCCTACTCATCAGACAACCACTTAAATTTCAAATTGCTTTGTCTTTTGATTAAGTAATTTAATGCTTCAGCGAACCAAAGGTTATTTTAGGGTTGTGACAAGAGATTATTAGCTTCGACTTAAAAGTTAATTACATTTTTATAGATTTCTGTCTGAATTGAAACTCATGCTTCCCTTGTCTAACTCTTACTTCCTTCCTAACCATTCAATTAAGGTTATTGTCTGAGTTCCTTCAGAAATTATTTGCACGACATTCTTTAACAGTATTGGCAAACTGTCGCGAGTAATTAATTTTAATTCGTCCGAAAGTAACCCCTTTTGCTTAATGGAGTTTTCGGTCAGTTCATTGTTAGCACAATGGCGGGATCTTAAATGGTTGTTGGTTGGTTCCGATATCCTGTTATAAACTGGTGCTTCAGTTTGTCCTTCCGGGTAATTTGCGGCGCCCAAAAGCGAGACGGAGTGGAATTACACTTCATCTTTTATCAACGCACATGCCTTGAGAGAAAAGAACGCATTAGCCTGAAATAGGATCTAATCAGCTGCAATTCTGGTACCTGAGACTTCACAAACAAGTATGCAGCGTCCCTTGCACTGTCGCTTTCCACCTGTTTTAATTCTTTTCTTGGCTGATTCTTTAAGACGATAAGGATGTGATGTGCGTGTTGAACTTTCGCCGCTTAAAATAACTTGGGTCGATTAAACAGAAAATGCCATTGCCAACAATGAGCGCCCTTGAGGAAGAACCTGATAAGCAGCTTTGGATAACGAATTATTCTGTTTACTGAGGACTACAGCGCTTTAAAGCAAATCTTTTTTCTTTTCTTTTTGAGTTGCACTAACTTGAAAGACTTTACCAACTCATCATTCATACTTTCAACTTCTTAACGTTGACATCTTTTATTCCCCACTCGTAAATTGAGTAGACTTTCTATAGGAATTATTCAAAGGTAGAAATAAACAAATGACGAACTTAATTCATTAACTTTGAATCCATAGCATACCACCATATCAAGGTAGGTCAATCCGGAGATTGGTTCAAGTCTACGGACCCCCGAAGGGTGACCCCTAGGAGAAGCCGTAGCTATGCAAGGGAACAAATACTGGAGTGGTTTCCCGTTGCCTTCTCAAGGACGCCATTACGGAATGACGTCAAACCTAAGAGAAAGTGAAAAAGAGGCTGACAACACAGAAAAGGAAATTGAAACATCCATGCTCTCCACCGGGATTTGAACCCGGGTACCGGCACACTGGCCTCACGGCAGACCGACGCCTGAGATCGCACGACCACGCCGGCACGGCCCATAGCGTATGTAATAATAATTAATCGATATGGTCTTCAAATGGGCTTCTTATATTTAAACAGTTAATATTATAAAGTCTAAATATTAATCGACTTTTTATTTTAAGCATGTATTCTAATGTATATTTTTACTTAATAAACACAGTGTAAACGACGTAATCCTAAAAGCATTCATTAGCAGTATATATTTAATCTACATATCTTATGTTTCTAGGAAAATGAGGCTCATAAAAATCAGTCACTCTGTGTCTGTGCATATCCCTACCCCTCTAATAACTTTTGAACTGTTTGATGAATCTTCTTAAACATGGTATGCACATTTAAGGACGAGAAACAATCTTAAGTTTTCAATTTGAAATCTTTTTTTCCGTGTGGTTCCTTCTCTAAATTACAGCGAGACGACGACAAAATTCTAATACAAAAGTATACACTGATGTCTAATAATGAGTACTAATCCGTTTATTTCGGTAACGGATTCGCGCGCAGTGATGTGATTAAAATTAATCGGATTGAGGCAACTTAAGAAAATAATGCGGATTTAATTAATTTTTTTTCGAAATGGAAAGTTTCTACTGAGTACTGTTTGAATTTAGTAGATATTATAAATTAAAAATAGACGTTTTGTTTTAATATTTTTAAGACTAAAAAAAAAAATTTAAAAATGCATAAAAATTTTACCAACAGCACTTTGCGAAAGTAAGTTTCTTTAAGTTCTTTCAGGAACTTCTTATAGCAAAGCACTAAGAAAGCAATTTAAGGAAATTGGTATTATTTGTAATAATAATCACAAAGTTTTATTTTTGAATTGATTGCATCAATAATGTTCCTTTCTGTATATTTCCGAAAGATATTTCCATATCGGAATTATATTTATACTATTCAATAAATGAGTCCAAAGACATAAGTATTTACGCAAATATGAAATTCTCAAGCCTTTCTATTTAAGTCTTGAAAAGAATTTGTAATTTTTTTTAAATAAAAATATAACGATTGCTTCCCTGAAAGAACCCCTTAAAATTATGATTGAATATGAAGTGAAAATAGTTTGTTAAATAATATTAGATTCATCAGCAGAGACGATTTAGATCAAAATCAACTTATTTGCATTAATTAAGAATTAAGTAGAAAAGTTTATTTTAAAAATTAAGATTTCCTTTTCATTTATTTTAAAATATTTATAAAAATCACGCCGTGAATTTTTACTAAAATTGACAGACAGTCAGTCACCGATCTGAACGTATATGTCTAAAAAAATTATTGTAGCAGATCATTTTTATGTAATAAACTTAGAATTTCATACGAGGTTTTGATAAAGAACTAATCAAAAACTTATCTCATAAATCAGAAAATTCTCGAATTCAAATTTTCAATATTTTTTATTTCAAATTTGCCTAAACATGTCTGAAATAATATTAAACACAATCTATCTCTTGAGAATTCCTGACTAAAATTTTCATTTTATAAAATGAATAATAACAATAAATTAGCCCTTGATGCTATATTGTTAAGAAAAAGGTATTGCATTACAATATATCATTTCAACAAGAAAAGTTTGGAGGATCGTGTTTTCTAAGTTGTTGGCTTGAAGGATAAGTTGAAGTGTCTCAGCAAAATTCTCTGGTCTTTCTGACGCCAGCGTAATTTCATTTGGCAGGAGATGAGGTGGCTTTGAAACTACTTTAAGATATATTTTCAACTAAGAAAAACTATGACCTCGCCAGAGAACCATCTCTGGATCTTCCAATCATTGCCCATCATTCTACCAATCGACTACCTGATCTTCTAAAGGAGATTTTCTAGTAGATCACATTGATCAAACAGCCTCAAAACTTAAAGGATTTTTTTTTCATCATTATTTTGTTCAATAGTTTGTGTAATCATGAATAGAAAACTAGTTGAATGAAACTAAAAAATTTAGCATAAATTTTAAGGTAAATTTTATGTATTTGGAGATAAGATCTTCGTTTCGGAATTGTTTATTTGGAGATTTCTACACAAATAAGAGAAATCTAAAGAAAATCGATATCTCATTTTGAATACAGATATTTCAATAAAAAAAAGGTAATGTATTAACTTTAAAAGGTAAATAAACAACGAACCTGATTTAATGCATTTGAAATAGTGCAAAACTTTTGAAATGTCAAGTAGTCCAAAGAATAGTAAACTCATGTAGCCCGATTTACTTTCGTCTAGAATAATTATACAGCAATATAATTCATTCATGATTACCATTGTTTCTTGTTTATTTTTCCGCTATTAATTCGAAATGTTATATGAAGTATTTGATTGATTTTTAGACTAGAGAATTCAGTGTAGGGCATTTAGTAATTGTGGCAACTGATGTAAGAGTTAAAGTTACAAATTTTAGAATTCACGCAATTCTTTTACATGATAAATAAGCATATAGATACAAATGGAAGGAACAGGTTGAGAGAATGGAAGACTCTTGGATAGCAAAGCAGATATTAAAATATAGACCAAAAAAGGTTGGGAGATTCTGTAAAAGATGACATGAGACTGTCACGCCATGCTAATACAACATAGGAAAAAGAAGAAGATGAATAAGCATATCAATAAGATATTAAGAGAAATTAAGTTAGACGATGCTAAACATTACAATTACTTACAATGAAACGTTACAATACTTGCTAAAGGAGACTATTCTATTAGGTACACTATTTCCCTCTAACCAATTGTAACTATTCTAACAAACCCTCAATTTGCCTATCATATCAAATTCGTACAATGCTGAATAATTGACAAGCTGCGTTAGTGGGGTCAAATCATTATTCCCTTATGACCTGTATTTAGGCTATTTGAGCTTGGTTCTTGGCCTAAAGCAACGCCCCTCTACTATGTATTAGTTTTGTTTTAATAATTTTATCCTTATCTTTATATTAGAAACGCGAAGGCCAATCTTTTTCTGTGTGTTTCACTGGATATGGACGCCACATGTATGAATTAAAATAGAAATTTATAATAAGGAATGTTTTTTTTTTGTTTGAAAACTTCATTTAATTTTGGTAACAACTTGTCCTTTTACGTAAGTAAAGACGCAGCCATATTTGTTATTCCAGAATTCGTTGTTCACTTAAAAAAGAAGACAAAGGCTTTTCTTCTCTTATGAGTTTTTTTTTTCTTAAAATGGAAGATCTACAATGAAAGATGGAAGTGCAAAACAGAACTAATATGTCATTCTAAAAAAAAAGAAATTAAAGGAATTTTGCAAGTTTTCTCTTACAGAGAAAAATGAAAAAAAAAGAGAGATAATTAATTTCCCATGCTCTGAATTTCTTTCCTCCCTCACCTTTTGAGATCAAATTAAAGTTACTGAAAAAACGAAGCCTTAGTAATTGTTATCCCTTAAGAAATAGAGCCTCAGGGGTGAAATTGGACAGCTCATTTAATTAGATTAAACTGCGAAGAATTTAAAAGCAGCTAAGAAGTCAATAATTATTTTTAATAGATAAAATTATGTTTCGTATCTATTTCAGGGTTTCATCTTAAATATTTCGTTTTCTGTTCTGCGCAAATTACATTTTCAGATACAATACTGAGATTTATGCAAAAAAAATATAGATATTGAGAATCGGATTTTCTTTTTATTCACGTCTTGATTTTGTCAACGAGGGTCTCTGCGACAGCTGTTTCGTTCTTGTTAGGATCCATTAGCCAGGTGCATCCATTGACGACAGAGGACTATTGATCTCGCTCCCGCTCCGGGGGTGGCACCTCCTAAAAACAAGCACCAACAACATAAACAACTAGTCTAATATCAAACTCTTGGCCTGCTAACTGCTAAGCAAAAAGACAATTTAAATAAAGGACAAAATAGAGGAGTTTAACCTTGCTTTTCAAGTTTCAGTTTTTGCATGTTAAGTTGATGAGATTTGCATTTTCTCAATGTTGAAAAGAAATGAATTGAAAATTAAGATGCTGAGATGTTGAAGCAGCAATTCGAAATCTAAAGAGAAGGAAATATTTATTAAAAATATAAAGTTGTGCTTCCTAGTTTCAATTCTCCATTTGTTTTCTCATTATAGGCTTTTAAAAAGTTCTCAGAAACTAAGCAAACGGATTAGTTTAATTGTCAGAATTGTTGAGCACTTGTTACCAGTTGTGACTTCATGCAGCCCACTATCTTCACCAAAGCTAATGTACATTGTAGCGATGTGCTTGTGACTTTAAGTACAATTTTGTTACAGTTCGGGGTCATTGGCAGCAATGGAACAGTTGTATGATGGAATCAGCTAATGAAAATAATGTTCTTACGCCATCGACTAATTCCTTAATAAAATAAGGTAAAGTCAAGTGATGAAAACAATACGTGCAGACTTATTAAACAAAATTAAAGTATCTCGTTACAGGCTTATGCACCCTTAGGCTCAAGGGAGGTAAAGCTCCCGAGGTTCCCAACCAAAGTCACGTGGTCAGCTTGATGCCTCCCATTTTTAACCTGGTCTCATTCGTCAGATGGCTGTGTGAACCTTAGGATCGGTCTGAGGATAAGTCAGCTGGGAAAATTTCCGACCTTCGCCGGCGATTGAAATTGGCTCCTCAAGCCCTCAGTCAAGCGCCTTACCACTTGGTTACGGGCCAATAAAGTTAAGACTTATTAGCCTTTATAAAAAGATGCACCAAATCCCATTTTTTTAACATTACTTAGCCTAAATGCTTTAAATACTTTATCACATCTTTAAAAAGAATTGCCGACTTTAATTAGTAAATAATTAATTAATTAACTTTTTTTGTAATAAATAGTACTCCTACAACTGCGATTGTCCATTATCCAAAAAATGCTATGTATAATCATAAAAATAACTCAATTCACAGTTTTAACATTAACATATTTATTGTGAATTCCCTTCATTGGGAAATTGACTTATTTAAATAAAATGCTGTTTGTTAGCTATTTCATACTTAATATCCATTAATTATTGATGATTTACTTTTTTAAAATACTTAAGGGAGTTGTAGTGAGCTATTTTCTCCTATGGAAGCTGAGAAGCAAAAACGATTTCAAGGTGAAATGTTCGGATAACGCTTAACTAAAAGCAATGTATCTGAATATCATGAATAAATTGAAAACTGCATGCTGGAAGGTTGCAATTAATAAAAACATAATTTACTACTTTTTTTTACTTATGTATATTTATCATCTATATACTCGTAATTCCTTTTAATACTTAAAAGTCTCTTTAAATCCCTGTCAACATAATCTTACAAAAAAAGGTAATTTTATTGAATAATGAACAATATCCACAGATAAAGAAGTTACAATTCGAGGAATTACAAGGAAAATTGTATTCATTTCCTGTGATTTTCCTGTGAAAAAAGGCGTACAATAAAAAAATTAATATTTTAGGTTTTTTATTATTCAAGGTTATTTTTTTTTTGCTGATACATTAATTAATTAAAGGTTTGAATAATTGCAAGAACTTAATTTCATTTATATTACGTTTTTAAAATTCTATTATCATTATTTTCGTTATTATTGGTCGGATTGTGTTTTTTCTTAAACCACATTAATATAAAAATATCATGTTATTAGAAGAATTTATTTCAGCTCCCACAAATTCCATTTTAAATTAAATTCTTACGAATTTTTATGAAGAAAAATGTATTTTTTTCTGTTGGCTGGAATGGCGAAAATGTAATGGCGACGTAGGCTTCCTAAGTGTAATTACGTCATCTATTAAATTATTGGCGCTGTTTCTGGGGCGCTTCCGTTGCGTCCTGTTCAAGCTCTTGACGGCGATGCTGCACCTGCGACCTTTTAGGTGAACAGGTTGCCTTCAGGAATAAAGGCCTCGCATCGTGTTAAGTAATGCACCGATGAAGTTCTTAGCAATTGAGACTGCTGTACATCTTCATTATCTAAAATTGAGGAACCTAAAAATTAGATTAACACCAATTATCGTAAGAATCTCTTAATTGCCAAAAATCGCTTATTATAAACTTTTTCTTTTATCTTATGTAGAAAGTTCGGGTACAGATAATATGATTTTTTTCTAAACAACTTCACGTTGTAGATAAATCATAACCACCTGGTTATTGAACAATTATGAATATTAAACTAATATGGAAAGTTATGTTTATGGTAAAAGAGGAGAATTTGCTTTATTTTGTAAGCAAACAAATACACCTAAAAAAATTAAACAAGCGAATGTAATTTTGAGCTAAAGTAAATTTAGGGGCGACCCATAATAATAAAAAAAATAAAAAATAATAATAAGAAAAAGGCAGTACAATAATGTAAGGAAAAATAAAAACAAGGTAGGGATAGTGATTAGTAAGCCAATCACAGTGCTTCGCAATGGCTTCCGAGTCACTTTACTTTAAAATAGACTGCACCGGGATGGTCTAGAAAATGCTCGCGCGAGTCTGTTTGCGACCCCATTCTATGTTACCCGCCATTATTTATATGGAATAATCGTCATTCTTAACTCAAACCTTGTTAATACACTAAATTCCTAATAATGATTTAAAAAAAAAAAACTTTAAAAAAAATTGCCCAAGAGGGAATCGAACCCACGCCCTTCGCGTTATTAGCACGATGCTGTAACAACTGAGCTAACAGGCCACCTACAACATTCAACATCCAGGCCACCTACAACTGAGCTAATTATTATTTGAATTATTGTACAAGATTACATTATTCAAGATATCGATCTAATAAAATGGCTTCTTGCAATAAAGGTAAGGACAGTTAAAGATGGCTGTTAATTCTATAAGTGTCTTAACATAAGTTGGATTAATGATCTCAAACTTTGACGCTTATGGCAAACTTGGCTTATTATTTTCTGTCATCTTACTGGATAATAAAATATATAATTAAATTATGCATCGGCCCTAAGCTACAGGTTTAAATTCATGTTAATTATATAAAGGATATAAACTTATCCTTCATCTTTTATGTAATCAATGTACGTGAACATGGATCTAACGTTATATTAACGTTTATTCATTCTCAAATTTTTATAATTTTTGTTTTCTTCTAAATTTGCCAAAACTCTAAAGAAAGCCACGATGTAGGATTAGAAATCACGTTTCTAACAGAACTATTTCTGTTAACTTAACCACTGCATATGGGTATTTCCAATTTCATTTTTATCTCTCTTATAGTTTTCCAGATCTTTCTCTGTCTAATGCACTTCCCTACAGCACTTCCTCTGTGTTTGGAAAATAGTTTTAATTTCCTGTGAAAATAGAAATAATTTCTACAATGAAACGTCCGGGACAGGAATCGAACCTGCAACCTTCTGATCCGAAGTCAGACATCTTATGGCCACATTCAAATTATTGTTCTTAAATATCTCTTAGCACTACTTCTGTGTGTGTGTGAAACAATGAGAGAAGAGCCAGAGGAAAAATAATAACTCATATAAATAAATAACTCATTAATTTTAGCCTACTAGATTAAAATTTAAATTCCCATGTTCATTTTTTTAGTCTATTACAAGCGCAAGCCAGGTAAGCATTAGATGCAGAAGCTCGCTCTCAGCGACGAACTGAAGAGTCGTTAGAGACATTTTTTCGACATGAATGAAGAAATTAAAAATAATATTTGAACACAGAAAAAAAAAAACATCTAATTAAAATACTCTATTTCAACTAAAAGCCGTCACATTGTTTGGAAATTATTCAGTGGTAGGAACCCAAATCATCTGCATTTGTTGAATACTTTTGATTTAGGGTGATTATCCATTAAGAAAAGGTCATTTCTGTTCCATTAGTGCCCATCTTCTTTTGCCTTTGAGCTTTTCAACATTCCTCATTATATTATTTTTTATAAATGAGTTTTCATTGCCATCAACATTGATAGAGGATTTTCAATTAGTAAAGTAACAATTGTATTCTAATATCGGTTTAGTTATCTGAACTGCTGACTGAGTATGCGAAGTGCATTTTCTTTGTTTGATATTCTGTTTATTTGTTTGTATGCATGTCGGGTGAAAATGGATTTCCACAAAATTTAGAACATATCGTATTTATGGTTTTATTTTAAGTTTAAATTTAAGCATCATTATTTTGATCTTCAACCCTCTGTCCTCAAATTGGACCCTCTCCCCAAACGTTTTTGTCGGTTAATGGTCTTTATGTTTAATTAGTATGAAATTAAACATAACATTAAAACAGTTTAATCAATTTTTGTGTGTAAAATAATAAAAAGGTTTCAGTTATTGATGATAAATATGGAGAGAATTAGATACATCTAACAATAAAAACTGCAACATAAGCTTTTCATATAAAACATGTTACTCAATATGAAACATGTTACTTGGAAAAAAATGGAAGCAAACTTTTTTAAGTATTCTCTGATTTTTAGCATTGAGTATTATTAATGTAAGTTTTATTTTTTTGGAAAATTCGATAAAGAATGTAAGTGAACGTCAATAACACAACTCAGATTGTTAAACACCTAAATTTAGTTTTGTAGTCGAAAAACGGAGTTACCAAATCTGTACTTCAAACACAGGACGTCTACTGTAGCTAAACGGAATTCATTAGTTCTCTGAGTTGGAACAGAGGGAAATGAGAATGTAAGAGATACCATTCAAGTCGGATCTTACCTGAGAATAGAAAGTGGGCTGAGTCTTTTAAGTAGCCCAGTGTGGATAGTGGTCTTACGGTTTTTACAACCTCTTCGGGACTTCCAATTTGGGAACATAGGGCCGAGCTGAGACGACTTTTATTGGTCTTTTGTGTGGACAAATGCCGTTCAGAGCCAGGTTTTCCGTTCTGCCTGGAAGATCACTTTGCTTTTAAGTCACCGTTTACTTTCATTGAGACGAACATTTAATATGATCTGTCCCCATCGAGATTTTTATCTTGTTGAACTGATTGATTCGAACAAAATGATCAGAGAATAAAACTGCTGACAAGCAACTAAGTCTTCTGCTAGGAAATTTTGTGGTATTGAATTTTTTCTTTTTAAAAGATTACGATCATGAAATTGGAGAAGATTTTAACTTCAGCTTTTGTACGTGTATAAACTGCACTCTTTTGTTTTGATTAAATTTATCTCCAAAATGAAAGAAAAAATGCTTTTCAAGCTGTGTAAGAATTACCTGTTTTAACCGGCTTCGCTCTAATGCTGTTGGAAAGCAAAGAGTATTAAGGTTTAGCTTAAGTCTTTACCTAAATATAGACCATGTCCGATTTATAAGAACATAAAAGTTTGGACATAAAAACAAAGGTTCCAATTTTTAACAATTCCCAAAATTTGTTTGAAATTTTGAAGTTTGAAATTTCACGAGTACTATGAATCAATGTACGTATCTATTGGTTCATTTATAAAAGGCATTTTATAAAAATACAAATATTATTAAGAAAATCTGAAGTAGAGAATATTATAATACAGATGAATATATTATACTTACTTGCAAAAACAAAGCCATACACCTGATTAAGCAAAAAAAACATTTATACGAGAATATGGTTACAACTAGTTTCTCCACCGAGAGGCGGTATTCTCAAGTATTGAATACAACAGTGAGGGAAGATTATATAATGTTGAGTTGAGTGGTGGCTTCTGGGTATCTGGCATGACATCTGGTGACAGCTTGGAGAACTTCGTTGACCTCTAGCGGCGGGGATCAGGAACAGCGGGGGAACAGCCCAATTACAGAGCTTAATCCTTTTAACCCATGCTGGACAAAGGCGCACTTCCCATATACAAAAAGCTACGAAATGAGTATATTTTTTATCCGTTCCGGCGTGGTCTTCTGCGCAAGGCGGCGGCCCCGCATGAGGCAGATAAGTCGGAACCTGGGTTCAAATCCCAGGTGGGCATGTCTGTTTGAGAAAAACTTTCTTTCCTGTGTTTGTCTGCTTCTTCCTCTTTCTCTGATGGTCTGAATTGATTCCTTAATGATTTCCTGAGGAAGGCAACGGGAAACCACTTCAGAAATTTTTCCTTAAAATTCTGTGGATTCTTCTAGGGGTTCGCCGTCTTGAGAACACGGACCTTCGGCTACGAAGATCGTATTTCGGTGCGAACCGCACGCAACAACAATAAAGCTTTTTCGTTGGTGTCGGTTAAAATTTAATAACATAAATTAGTAACTTAGTCCTTAGTAATTGACTTTCAGTAGGTAAATGGAAATAACAGAAAATAAATAAAAAAAATAAAAATAAATAGAAAATAAGCATATAGTAACATACTTGGATAGATAGGGTACCTATGCATTGAAAGACACATACATTAAATAAGCATTGCAAATGCATGTCTTCCCAAGAGTAGGATACATAATTACTTAACAATTATTTAGAATGTACGTATTAGATAAAGCAAAAAATAATAAACTTTGAATAATAAAACATTCCAAGAAATGTCACCAAAAACAAACAACTTCAGAAAACATCCGTCGTAGATATCCGTCCGTAAATTTTACGCTAACAA
Organism: Thereuonema tuberculata; assembly: GCA_023159025.1. Taxonomy (NCBI): domain Eukaryota; kingdom Metazoa; phylum Arthropoda; class Chilopoda; order Scutigeromorpha; family Scutigeridae; genus Thereuonema; species Thereuonema tuberculata. The sequence goes on along the minus strand of JAFIDM010005346.1, from coordinate 53,072,903 downwards.
ACAGACATACATCGTTGTTACACTTGATAGATTATTATTATAATTATTTTCGATATATTAACAGTTTTGTTCTTTTGTGAAAATAAAATTTCCAAGTTTCGTTTAAAAATTGTAAAAAGTACATAGAATTTTATTCTTCGGAAACTGCAATAATTAAAAGATGCTGCGAAATTCTGTTTCAGTTTTGGTTTTCATAGCTCTTTGTCTTAATTCGGGAAATCCCCTTGAAGATTTTGAAGTTGTTTTTTCACTACTTCATGCCTAAGGTTGTAAAGTGAATTTACTTATACGTGGCAATGAATAATCCCTGGTATATCTACCGAATGGTGAAAACCGCATTCAAATCGCATATTAAATTTTAAGGGAACAAACATACAATCATCGTTTCTGCGCTTTTGCTTTATTTAAATAGAGATGTTAACTTATATAAAGCCAAAATCAGCATACGTCGAAATCCAAGAGAAAGAAAGATGTAAGGAGATAAATACTTACTAGAGTTAACAGAATGAAAATTTATTAAATGTGCATGGCATTTAGTAATGGATTAATCATTCCAGGAATCTTACTGACACCTATTGTTTAAAAATTAAACTATTGTAAACTGTTCGTGAATGAATGTAAATTACGGGGGAGGGTTGTTTTTTTATTATTGTTGCTACTTATAATATATTATTGTAAATTCAAATATATTTTTGTGGATCAGTTTCACTTATTAATTAATTATTTGTTTAATATTTTGAATAACTGCTGTAATGTAGACAGGCAGACAGTAAGTGCTGTGGTGTTTTTCTTATATGGAAACTTTTCTTTTCGTGGTGGCCACTGTAATTAAAGCCAGGCCAATGGAAACGATCTTTTCGACTCCGATTCCGACTCTACAGTCCTAATTGAAGTATAACAAAAGGTCTTTAACACGTGAAGTTAAGGATTATTTAAAATAATAATTATTTAAAATGCAAGACCCAATCCTTCCTGATAATGTGAGGGTTGTTCATTAAAAGGAGGCATCATGCTCGTCAGTTGCAGGGAATTTCGGATGTACCAGGATTTTTATACAGCCTTAGTTATTTCTTGATTTCTAACTATAGTAGGCCTTTCATCATGTTTCAAATTGTATGCTGTTGTTATGTGACGGTCCACGAACAGCATGTAACAATCCCCCCTCCTGCCCAATAGAGAGTGGACTCAACTACTCTCGCTGGATGAAGATGCATGCTTCAGCAAAGCATTATAGCCCGTTCCTGTCTTGCAAAGTAACTTACAGAACTTTAAGTCAAATTGAATGTAGTAACTACATACAATATGATAAATAAAAACATATTCGAAGAATTTAATGCCTCCTTCCTGAAAGGAAGGATTTCTAAAATATTACAGGAGAAACAAAAACACACAGATTGAATTATCTGATTAGCCTCATTTTCTTTTAGATTAATATTATATTCAATTATTATCATAAAGTTGCAACTTTTCAATAACAAATTGCAATAAAATTGAATCTATTTAAGTACTTTTTTAATGAGTGAACTAAACTGTAATAAAAGTAAAATATTTATTTAAGTTTCTTATGAAATATAGAGAATACTTGAGAATAACTACTTCATTCCCTTAAATGATAACAAGTACAAAAATATTGAGACCTTCTTTATTGTAAACTAAAGATGAATTTATGATGTTGTTTATTAATTTTGTAATTTCTAACATTATCGCAAATTAAATTACCAATATTTAAATTATATTTAATTAAATTGTCTAAAGGGAGGCATTTTACACATTGAATACAAACGAGCTTTTCTTTGGCTTAACCCAATTGAAACAGGAAGTCGAAAAATCTTTCACAAAGTTTAGAAAAACATCTGCACTAAATGTTATTTTTTCAATGTGGTTGAGAGTGATGTGTAATGATTCCAATTTTTCAATTCGTATTATTCCTATACCTAAACGTTAACTGAGCTATTATTCTGTGGTACTTCGTGACTGGAGATGATGTATAGTCATCTTGTTATTGAATCATCATGACAGTATCATTCTATCTTAGGTGTAACGCCGGTTTAGCGAATCTCTTACTAACAGCATCGGGATTCGAACCACGATTTCCAAGAACCACTTCTGATTCCTAGTTCGTCGTCGTCACTATTGAGCTATCAAATGTAGACATGCTTTAATCCCCGATTAGCAAGTAACTACTTAAAATAGAGAACACGGCCATTACAATTGCAGTAAAGTAAGATGCAATAATGATGTCAAAATAATGATGCTGTGCCTAACATAAAATAGAAATTTTTCTTAAGCCTAATTTCAGTTATAAATTTTCTGATTTAAAGTCTTCATTTATCGTATCATAGAGAATTCAATAAATATAATATAAAAACTCGAAGAACATTCAATTGTTCGAAACTATTACTGAAATTTCTTAAATGTTTAATTTTGCGAAATTGTACTACCATTTATATTCTATTTAATATATTTTCTGAAAATTCTTTTTAAAGTACAAAAAAAGCTTTTCTTTAAAAAAAGAGTTGTTCATTCATTAATCTGACGGTTTTTTTGCTTCTTACAAGTTAGTTCATGGCTTACTTGTTAAAAGGGTATCAAAAATCAACAGGATTATTCTTGTAAAAATCATACACCTACTTCTAAAATTTCAGGTTAGTGATATATACTTGTAAATTACAGAAATTATTGCATTTTAAGGAAACAGTTTTTTGTTTGTGGCTTCTTAAGTAATTTGTTGATGTATCAACTCTTCCTTGTTACCATCTATATCCATTTCCAAAATTTCATTTTTTTAGGATATATGGTATATATAATTTTGGAGTTATCGTGATCAGAGCAATTTATTTTTTTTTTTTTTGTTTTGTTTTATATATTTTTTTCCTCTTCGAGTATTTTAAGGGATGTTATAAATTAACATTCATATAAAAACCTTAAATATCTACTATAGTTATAAAAAAAATAACGTTTGCAATTTACTGTATAAAAATATTTTCAAGTTTATAAATAGAGCATTTACATTTTTTTTATTTTCATTATTAGATTACAGTACTGTATAAGTATACAATTCTTATAATTTTTATAATTCTTATAATAGAAAATTTTTATTTTTTCTATTATTTTCAATAGAATAATTCTATTCTACATTCTTATAATTTTTACTGTAATTTCTTTTCTATTCATCATTTTTCAATGTAGTTTCTCGTATACTTTCGAAAATACTTTTTTTTTCAAATAGTCAATAAGTAATAAGTCATTTGTAACACGCCTATAAATTATAAATTATAAATTATAGACCAAAAAAGCATCAATTGTTCTACTACAGTATTGAAAACTTTATGGCATTTTTAAATTTTTGAAAATGTACAAAAAACCACACTAGCGCTCCCTGGAGCACGGATGCTTCGGCAACGAAGCTCGCACTTCGGTGCGAACCGACCACACACACACACTATACAAAACAGTAACTATGGAACCTGTCAATGCCTAATAATCAACAATTCGAGAAAAAAATATATTATATAAATATAAAAATTATATTGCCATCTTTCGTTGAATTATTTGTAGAACATTTTTGAGGGAAAAAAAGAAATTGAAAACATTTACACCACACACACACACAACACACATACACATTGTATTGTATTGCCGGTACGCACCGAAGTGCACGCTTCGTAGCCGAAGCCTCTGTGTTCCAGGGAGGTTTGTGTTCCCAAGATGGCGAACCCCTAGCAGACTCCCTAGAATTTCAAGGGAAAGATACTGGGGTGGTTTCCCGTGGCCTTCCCCAGGACGCCATTAAGGAATGACGTCAGACCGAAGAGAAAGTGAAGAAGAGGCTGGACAACACAGGAAAGGAAATTGAAACAACCATGCCACTGCCGAGATTCGAACCCAGGTACTGGCGCACTCGCCGCCACGGCAGACCGCCGCCGAGACCGCACGGCCACGCCAGCACGACACACATACACATACACACACATTTATCAGATAAATAAACAGATGAATATGTATGTGTGTATTTATCTGAGTATTTTCAATTTTTTTTTTTTTTTTGTTTTTTTTCTCAGAAATGTTCTATAAATAATTCAACGAAAAATGACGATGATTTTTTTTTCATAACTAACCTATAGATATTAACTTATAGGTATTAAATTAACATTTAATTTAAAGATAGGTTCCACGTAAATTGATTCTTAGAAAAGCAATACCATTCTTAGAAAAACAATCTTTACAAAAACGACACTCTTTTCGTATTTCTTTGTTTCAAAGCCTCATTTCAAATTAAGTTAAAGTTAATGCTAAGGATTGCGAAATGCTTTGAAGTAACTTGATTGACAGCCAAGTACATTTTGAGAGTTTCTCGCTCTCGTCTTTCACTACAAGCAGACTAAGGTATAACAAGTTGTTTTCAACATCATTTCAATTGACAATAAGCCTTCATCTTAGCTACGTCGATTTGACTTCCAGTAAAGAAGAATAAAATTGCCTCGAGATAAAAGAGGATAAGTAAGCCATTATTCAGAGGCTTTTAGCTTTGCTTTGAAATATGGGTTCAGAGATACCAGTGCAAAAGTCTTCGCCATTTGCAGAAGTCTTTCGGAAGAAATTTATTTATTTAAAAAAGAATGTTTATTGAAATAAGGCATTTCTAAGAGAGAGAATGTTTCATTGCAATGGTTTTGGAATTGTAAGAAAAACTATTTTTGATAGATCGATCCAGAAAAATTAAATAAAAATAAAATTTCTTTGAGTAAAAACTCAAATTTTGCTTTTGTAATCATTTTCGAGGAATGGTTACAAAAAACGTAATTACCACTGTAAAAAAAAAGTAAAGGATACTTTTAGTTAAAATTTACTAATAACAGAAGAATGATTATCTTAATTAATTAATATGCATATTATTATTCTACATTATTAATTGCAAAATGTGAAACTTTCATGATTGTATAATCACAATGCCGCAATCCTAACGTTTTTAGACAATGGACGCAAGATCATATTTTTTAACTTTATTTGTTTCAAATGGGAATTAGTTATTTCCAAATCTCATGACTGTAGTTTTTGTCAATGATTACGTCAATGATCAAAAAACAAATGACGAACTATAATCATTAAAACAAACACCTTGAAATTTCTTTTTTTTCCCGTTACATGGCAGAAATTTCCTTAGATAATATCAGAAGAGATAGAAGTGAAATAAACGTAAAGAAATAACTGCAATTTGAGATTTTATGCAACACTGTTTTGAGATTTAAGTTTTGCCCAACAACCAGCTAAATACTAAATTTTCATAACTTCAATTAAAGAGAGAAAAAACAAAACACGAAACTAGACTAAGAAACTAAAGGAAAACATTCAATACATGAAACTTACTATAAACCATATTTTTATTAGTTAGGAAGTCAACTTACAAAATTTAATAAAAATATGTTACGATTGCGAGTGGTCACGTCCTTGCCTTATGTAGAATCCTTGGTTTTTTTTTTTTCCTCTACTTTACTTTCTATCTTATCTCTATATCTTCAAAGGCGCCGAAAATCAGATATCTCTTTCTGATGAGATAGTCTCTAAAAGGCATTCGCTTTATAGGCACTGTATTAAGATGATCAACAAAAATAGATAGTCTTGTTATAGCTGTAGAAATTTAACCTGTGTGAAATTTAATGGTGAAGTATTAAAAAAGGTCAGACACACAGTAATTGAAAAAAACATAAAAACACATTAAAATCTCGACCAGGTTTCGATCGGATCTGCCGATCTTTTACAAGTGAATTCCAAAAAGATACATCCGCTTATAACAAAAATTTGAATCAATGCTAATAAGAAGTAGACCCGAAAGAACTTGAATCTCAGTTGACTAAAATCTAGTTGGGTTTTCTTTTCCCACTTTTTCTTTTAAATCGTAAAAGTACTGTACTTACAAAATTGCCTTTTTTCTTTACTACATCTGCTGAATATAAACAGGTATTTTTTTAAATTTTTCTGAAAAAAAATAGTTAAAAATCCATATTACTTAACTACTGTCCTCCAAATGAAAGTTGACCGGCGGAAGTTTGAACTGAGCAGCCCTTCCGGTAGCTGATCAATTATGTTTTCCTGTCACAATGGACGCCGTCGTCTGTTTTCACTGAGAAAGACATGTTGATAACGCCAAATTAAAACTTCTCTCGACTATTTAGCGTTATTTCAATACCAGTTGCTAACAATAAGTATTTATATAAATAAATAAATATATATTATTTATAAATACAATGCTCTTTTGCAAAGTAACAAGTGATTACCGTAATGGCGGCGTCCTGTCATAAAATCAGACGGAAGTGCCTGACCAGACTAATCGATGATACATGCGCAGATCTTACAAAAACAGGGCGGCCATCTCTCATTTGGAGGACAATATTTAAACTTAATCATATTACAGTTCATGTATAAGAATTAATAAGAGGATTATTAATAGATGTTTATGCCATTGATAGAAATCCATTGTTTCGGCTGTATTGAGTTTCAGTGGAAATTTTTGTGACATCCTGGTGCTAATTTCTCGACACGGAGACACACGGACAAAACTTAAAACACAGAAGTTAAATCGTCTCTTGTCCATAAATGTACAAAGAAAATTTAAAGATGATTTATTCATTAGTTAAAAATGTTAATTGAGATGGAGGAGGGCATATACACATTATTTTTAGATTTTTTTTTTTGTAATTTTTAAATTAAAAGTTAGCTTTTGATTCAGAATTACATGTAAAAAAAAAAAATCAGTGTAAAATTAAAAATTTAAAAAACTGCCAACTATGACGATCACGAGTTCAATAAAGCTAAAATAACTTAGTATAAAACTTACGACGTTTCAAACCCTTTGCTTGTAATAGGGTTTATTTTCAAGTAAACTAAAAAGCATCCTCCTTGTCTGGATTAATTAATCATAAATTATGTTATTTTAGCTTTATTGAACTCGTGCTCGTCTTAGTTGGCAGTTTTTTAAATTTATAATTAGCACGTTATTTATCTTAAAAAATCAGTGTGTTTTTGTTTTAAAAAATGCATTAAACGACTTATTCAGGCTTTGAATAATTAGTTTTTTTAAGCAGGCAATTTATATCTTTGCTAATTTCTTTAAAAAAAAATTCGCTATCTAAAATCATAAATTGTAGAGTTATTTACCGTGAAGAAAGTTCTTCTTTGAGATTTTAAAACCCAAATCAAATTTAAAAAACAAAACAGGATGTTCCGGTTTCCGGGATTTTCTGCGGTTAGCCAAGAAAGGCAGTGGAAGTTGACCCAAAGCAATAAATACCGATGTTTCTCAGCAAAGTAATCGGGTTTCAGAGCTTTCTCGAGACATTCGACGTAAGGTCTATTGAGGGTTGAAAACAATTTATTTCTGTTGGCGACTTAAAACAGAGTGAAAACCCCCGAGAGTTAATATGAGATTACATAAAATAGCAGTCGGCAGCTCCCACGAGCACCTTAATGGCCGCTGTCCTTTGTACGCGGAAGCAGTGTCCCTGGAATATTCGATAATGGGGTTGAACTCGGAACAAAGCTCCAATGTCGATTCGAATGCGAGGCAGTAAGGCGGAACCGGTCTCACAATGGGAACATTGCCTTGTATCGGCGCACATCCGAGGGGAAGTTTCAGGAAAAGGACATTTTTATTTCTGTTAGAGAAATTGCGAACTCCTTTCGAGAGGCCAACTTTAGAAGAAAATGCTAAGAGTTGAAAGCCAAATTAGCTAATTTAAGCAAAACGCCTCGAGAGACAGTAAGTTGACACCACAATTATAGGAAAAACTTTAAAAGAGCAACTAATTATAAATAAGGCTATAATCCGCGCTCTAATATGGTTCTCTGTCTCGGTTCCAGAAAGATCTCCAAATTGTTCCAAATCCTTCCGCATTTCTATGCACTGTTATTTTCTACAGATGGATTAGAAGTTGCCATTCTTAAAGGGTTAATATCTTGCACGGTAATTACCTCAGTCGCTATTAAGTTAGCGAAGAAGGCTTTTTCCGGGAACGGCCGAAGTTTAAGAACTTAGAATATTTATTTTGACCTCTTCATCGATTCGCTGTTGTTAAAAATTTTAGCGAAACTTGGGTCTGTGCGTCTGTGGAGTCTCTGACCGCAGTCGGTTGACTCAACGAGAACAATTCGTTGTTTTCCGAAGAACACGTTAGCGATCGATAGAAAAGACTCGGCGTCACCCTAAAAGAAGTTAGAGTCAGTCACTGTTGCTTTTAGGAAGAAAATGCAATATATAAAAGACAGGAAGAAGAAAAGAAGAGTGTGGGAGGAAAAAAAAAAATAAGGAAATTTAGTGGAAGTGGCTTTAATGTAAATGAATAAAAGTCCCAGAAAACGAAATTCCACGGCGTTTTAAAGTATATAGTATTATTTAGATAACAGTAAAAAACTTGAAAACACGAACACTTCGCTATCTTATAAACATAATGTCTAACAGATGGATGTTGACGATCACGTTTGCGCGAGAATTACGAAAAACACGAGATCTCGCCATTAGCCTCTTCAGCAGGTCTCAAGGAATTTAGTGTTTTTAATGTCTGTCACTAGGAAAATGCTGCATAATGAATTTATTGTTTGTTTATTGACTGTTTTAAATTTATTAAAACTATATTAAAATGTAGTAAAAGTCTCATGCATTTCAATGTATTATAATTCATTTAAATATTTCAATATTTTTTGAGAAGACATGGATAGACTATTCTCGCGTAAATTACGTGAAATCACGAAAATACGGGATCGTCAACATCCATCTGTTAGACATTAGCATCATATATTTAAAATAACGTAGCATTTCCCTCCTCCAGTGGAACTGTTATTTTATAACTAAGGAAAAACATACTATTGTTTATTATAAACAAGGTAGTGATAGCGATTAGTAAACCAATCACAATGTTTCGCAACGTCTTCTGATACGTATAAGAAAATATAATTAATATTGCTTTAATTTCCTTATTATTATAAATGTGATTGTTGCGCATGCAAAAGACGCAATTGTTGCGATTGTTGTGATTGTTGCTAATGATAACTGTCCACAGATAGACAGACAAAACGGGAATATTAGTCTTCTGATAAAGATCAGAAGACTAAAAGTTGTTGTTAAAGAATTCCGATGAGCTTCAAGTTATATTCTTTTATTTTCAGAATGTGTGTAATAACCATTTCTGTGAAACTACTTAAAACTACTTATAACTAATCTTTGATAATTATCGTTTCTTCAAAAATTTTCTTCGAAGCAGGTTTAATATAATAATACTAAACTAAAATAATAATGTTATAATTTTTTGGTGATTTTTATTATTGCTTGTTTTTAATTCGAAGGCTTCATATTCATTGAAATTATAAAGTAAACAGCTTTAA
>JAFIDM010005346.1:53050330-53063518 GCA_023159025.1 Thereuonema tuberculata | reverse complement strand
TTTTTTTTTTTTACTTTTTTCACTATCCACATTAATAGTTTTTACAATAAATTAACTATAAAGAAATAAATCTCATGGGTTTCTAAAGATTATATTCAAATATTGAGTTAGTTTTTTTTTTTAATTATATTTATAAACACACTTATTGTTATATTACATATATTGCCTGCCTTAATATTGACTGCAAGAATTAGTAGATTAGCAGTCTAAACAGAATCATGCAGCTGTTTTATTGTTGTTGCGCCTGTTATTGATAGCTTGTGAATTACATTCTGTGACAAAAAAACTCGAAACACCATGAAGAAAACATCCATTTATAAGAAACTCCATATGCAACTAAATAGTTGTCAAGGAACCTCATAATCACCACCATGGCTCAATGGAAGTGCTAAGCTTACGATCCATATAAGGGCCCTTAGAATCTGTTGCTTTGCAGAATTGTTGCGTTCACATCAGTTTACCATCAGTATTGTTTCGAGGACGCGGTCGAGGACCTTAAAGAGCATTGCTGAACTGCGAGGTCGTAGAGATGCTTCTGTGGATAGATGCTGGATTCGATGATTGCGTGATGGCACTCATTTAAGTCGCCAAGGCTCTGATTGACCAATAGTATCAGTGCCAGAAACAATCGATATAGAAATTTGTACAGGTGAATTATAACTTATAACTCGATACTGTAAATAATTTCTACAATAGAATTGAACTAGTTTGGAAATATAAAAATCTCAATTTATCCAAAAGCCTTCTATTTTAATAACAATCGCATATCATCGGATAATGAATAGGGATGCAGATCGTCTAAGATGACACGATGACAAATACGAAAACTGTTTTTATTTAGTATTGTCCCTCCCGCCTCTGAGACAAAATGAAAGACTCTGTCGAATGCAAGGTCAATTGAAGCATGGTTTATTTCACGCATTGAGAAATTATAAGCAGGCTTACATTGGTGCGTTTATACCACTAGAATAATAAAAAAAAAACAGATATATGAAACAAAACATACAAGTTGTATAGCAATTTGTATGAGGCATCTTCAATGTTGAACTTTGCAAACGATAATTCTCTGTACAATATTTGAATCAATTTGATGATTTAACTCTTGGGAAGACAACCAGGCTATCAAATTAATAAATATATTAATTAAAATACCATCAACTTGAGTAACTTTGTCCCATTTTTCATGTTCATTTCTCAGGAAAAGCAAATAATAGTTGTAAACCAATTAAATTTGATATGGTAAGTGGTGTATATTATTTTAAACATAGTTAACTGTAATATAAACTATTGGTAAAGTATGCATACAAACTTTAAACAATTATTTAATTGTTTTAAAGTTTTGGACTAATGTTATCTTGAATTGCGGCAACTTTGGCCCAGCTCTTGAAAAACCAAACATTTAAATTGTTGCCGTAGCTTCGGCCAATGTTAGACCATGTACAAGTATTGCCAAAGAAGGCCTACTTATCACTAATATATTATTTAATCCGACTTAATCTCAAGCTTAATTTGAAAAAAAAAACAAAACAATAAATCAACATTTTTTTCTATGCAAAACTGATTTTATTTTGAAATTACAAGTGGAATTTTCAAAGAAAAGACAATAATAATAGATTAACAGTAATTTAGCAGTCTTATATGTTTTGATGATTTGATAGTCCAAACTATGGAAAAGAAACACAATCCAGTTCTGGAACAATAAACTGATTCCTCTTTGACATGATTTTCGGAGGATTGATTTTCCCGCACACTTCTTCCCACTCATAATCTATGCAGTCTTGTTTTTCTCGCCAACGCTAAAATTTGAGTTTTCTTACCATAGTCTGTCCGATATCTGTTAAATGTAAAATCTTTCCAGGATAGTTAACACCATCGTACTTCACAATAACAAAATCATCTACAGTATAGTCTTTGATATTTACTTGCTTGTTTGGACGGTTTTGTTTATTACTTTCTTCTCCAGATTCTTCCAGTTAACTCAGAGAATGTTTCACTTACCCCATCAGATCAATAATAGTTGGTAATAACATTGCCAAAGTTACCCGCAAAGGCCAAAGTTATCCCAGTTGACGGTACTTGTTTTGTAGGAAATACTCCCAACTCCATGCTCGAATAAAAAAATTATGGCCACTATAATAAAATACAAAAATTTACGTGTACACATAGTGATTAAAAAATTGCAGACAGCCAACACACAAGACTAGCTAAAAAAAATTATATACAATTAAAAATTAACATTCACAACTGGTTTCGCCTCCAATACGAGGCTTTGACGAGTGACTTTAAAATACTTGTTTTGAATCGAAACTTCATATTTGTTAGACAATGACTTAGCAAAAGATAGAATGGATGCAGAAGATATCGGTTCACTGTTTCCATTAAGGGAAGGTCATATTTTTTGTATGTGCAACAAATAGAATGGTTTTTTGCTCCGAAAAAACTCTTGAAGACGAGCACTTTTTTCATCTTAATTTTTTTTTTTTATTTGAGAGATAATTATACGTGATAGAAGATCTAAAGATTGAAAAATTCTCCTATACTCGTAAAGACGGACGTTTTTTTCTTATTTTTCTTTTTTTTGTTTTTTTGTTACGATGTACCATTTGAGAGAAGCGTGGAAAGAGAGACAGAAATCGTGGTAATAGTCAACAATTTTATCTGAGGTAGTTACAGAAGACAAACATGTTTTACGAGGATGCACAGTTTAGGAAAAGCAGTCTCAGGGCTTTTTATTTCTATCTTCGCCAGATGATAATAAAAGCATCTAAAGCAAATGATAGATTTCTGTTTTCGACTACCTGCACAAAGTCTTTTTTTCTAATCGAATGACTGTGTTCCTGTAATTTATTATCAATGGAGATATTGTTTTTGAAAATCTTATCATAAGAGCCTTAAGAAAACGTCGTTAAGATTCGTGTGGTCGTATCGAGGATCAGAAGCAAAAACCAAGAAAGCCATTTAGCCGTGCATCAAAGGATCTTGTTGTTCAGTGAAGGCAAGTGGTTGTCATTCTCTTCCAATCAAGGAAGTGATATGAAACCACTACTCGAAAATTCCATCAGCATAACTCAGTTGAAAAATGAAACAGTACTTAGATGGACGTCTGCGCTTTCAAGGGAAAAAAGCTATGATTTAAGATAGATAGGATGAGTTAAAGCAAGGTCAAATGCTTCTCTTCCTGCTGCCACTCACTCGATTTGCGCTGGAAAATGCATTGAAAACATTTTTGATAAAGTCTTAGAGAAATTTCTAGAATCTAGAAGTTTTAAGGACAAGCTTTGTGTTTTACCTATCTACATGATTTATTTTTACATATTTGTATTTGCTGCTGTTGTTTGTTTGCGTTTTGAATAGTAAGTATTTGAAAGTCAAATAAAGATACCAAGTAACTCAATCTTTTGAGTAAACCGTAATAACCTTTTTAGGAAAAGGAAAAAATCAGGATTTGGGGTGAGATGAAATTTTGAAAGAAAACCGTTAAATTCATGAAACAAAATCCTTGTTTTAGGATTGACAGTCACACCAAGCTTCCTATAACAAAAATTAAAAAAAAAGATAAATAAAAGACTTCGAAAGAAATACGATGAATACATTTATTTTAAGTGAGAATCTATAAAATTGTAGACCACAATTGGCCTGTTTCTTCAAATAATCGCAAACTACTTATGCATTAATCCAATTGAATCCAATAGGGTGCGATGTGAGCTAAGACTAACCTCAGTTTGGAGAATTGGCTATACATTTTCAAATAATCCGGCTTAATAATTCAGCAATGATTGGGAACAAATGAAAGCACGTGCTCTTAGTAAGTTGTAAGTAAATATTTGTGTGTCAGAGACAGTTTACACATCGCAATTGTGATTTATTTATTTATTTATTTATTAATTTATTATTTCAGTTTAAAGAGAAGATAGTTTTGCTGGTAAATCTTGCTTTTCATTTCTGCAAGTCTTTATTTCTTTATGTCTAAATAGGCCTTTTTTTTTAAATTCCGTCATAGAAACGGAATAAATATCATTTTATTGATACCTACTTGTAAAAAGCATTTAGCATAAATATCTAGTTATATTGGAACTAGTGTTTAACGTGCACTGAATATCATTAGGAACATTAGTAGAGTAGTAGTAGTATAAAAACTTTATATACACATTAAAAATACAATTACTATGACAGTTTCGCAGGCGAGAGCCAGCCTTTTCAAGACTTGAAAAGGCTGGCTCTCGCCTACGAAACGGTTTGTATTTTTAATGTGTACAAAGTTTTTAAAAAATAATCAGATTTATGCCTCTACTAATGTTCCTAATCTAGTTATTTTGATAGATATGATATTAAATGGTATCATTATAAGCTGTTCATTTTATGACCATTCATCTTACGAATAGAAAGGTGCATCTTGCCATCTTAGTGGAACCTAGCACCATCATAAAACTTGAATTAGCTTTATAAATAAACATAGAAATGTAGCCTCATAGAGGCTTTTCTAAATGATGGTAATGATTAGAAGAAAGGCAAGTTAATGAAATCATGAAGAATGTAGGAGATACTAAACAACTTTTAGCAAAAAAAGAATAAAAAACTTGATTTGGAAATAAGTTGTTTCAATTTTGGAAGATTTAAAAAAAAATTCCTTTTAGATATAGAAATTCGGAAATTCAAAAAAAAAAAAAAAACTTTTTACGAGTTTTTTTAAGTTTTTTTTCCCCTTCAACGAAGTTAACGCAAAAAGACATACAGCACCTCCAAAATTTAAAACAGAAACAAAAAATATACATTAAAAATTAAATAAAGAAAATTCATGTGCTGACCAGTACAGCCGCGATGAATTTCCTATGCGCAATTTAATGAAAGGGCCTAAAACATACATATGTAAATACATTCAAAGGTTAAGACCAACTGTTTACTGGGTGACATCTTAGTATAGCTGTTTCTCGCTCATTAGCGCTCATTAGCTAAGAATAATCACCACTAAACAGCAACTTATATTCTTGACTTATATTGAATATTGAGGCCTTTAGTAAGGTCTCAATATTCACCTCTGTATTTTAATGCATTTCATAATATATTTCTTTAGGCGCTTTCATTTAAATCCACATAGAAAATTCATTAAGAATGGCGGAGGTCAGCACATGAATTTTCTTTATTTCATTTTTAATGTGTGTGTTTTTTTTTTTTTTTGTTTTTTTTTAAATTGTGGAGGTGACATATCTCTTATATTGCTATTCACTTCCGTACTGAGACCTTGCTGTTTATTTAGTGACAATTCTCAGTGGATAAGAGTTAAAGGGCGAGAAACAAATGTCTTGTGATGTCACCCAGTTAACACTTGGTCTCAACTGTTAATGTGATCAAAAAGTTAATGCCTTTTATTAAAAGACTGTTGTGTAATTGACTGAGCATGCGCAGTCTCATTATTCCACTTGAATATTTTTCCTTTTCTGTTTGTTACATGCATAATACGGATTATCTGCACAAAATTTCTACGTAGCTCCTTTGCAATTTAGGTTAAGACTATGAAACTATTATTTTTTTCGTTGCCGACCCACACATCCATCGTAGACTCGTTGGGCAAAATTTCCTAAAATTTGCTTACTTAAGGTGTAACTTACAAAATGAGTAAGACTGAGTTGATCTCAATCTCTCTCCAGTCATGAAGACGATTTCGCTTCCTTCTCCTTATCAATGCTGCATCGTGGATAACTATGGATAACTGCGAGGTGGATAACAGATCGTATACCAAGTAGATACTTTTTAGTCTTCTGATAAGGATCAGAAGACTTATAATCCCGGTTTGTCCGTCTGTCTGCGGACAAGTAACATTAAAATCTCATTAAATAATCACAAGCATAACAATCGCAACAATCGCAACAATTGCACCTTTTGCATTCGCAACAATCACGTGTATAATACAGCTCAGCAACAATCACAGTAATCGCAACAATTGCACCTTTTGCATTCGCAACAATCACATTTACAATAATAAGGAAATTAAAGCAATGTCAATTACATTGTCTTTTTCGTATCAGAAGACGTTGCGAAGCATTGTGATTGGTTTAATAAATTGTTTTAAAAAATTGCTGTTTTACGAGTAGATGAAAAATGGAATATCAGGAGTACTGGATGCATTTTTAAGATCATTGAATGAACATTCAAATTCAAAAAAAAAAAATAGCTTGTCCAAAAAAAAAAAAAAAAAAAGAGTAAAAATAACAAAAAGAAATGAGTGGTCCAAATCCTAGTTCTTCCGTTCGCAGATGCAAGAGTATTTACAGTATAACCCAAAACATTCAAAGGCAACATTTTTTTTTTTATGACAATACATTTCGTAAAGTAAAACATTTGAAAATCATTAACGAATTATTAATTCGTTGAGTCATTGATTGTGAATGTCGGTTCAAAAAACGTAAAAACGAAAGTTTATGACCTAAATTAAAGCTTTAATTAAATGAAGGCAGCAGGTCCAACTGCATTTTTACTCAAGTTCCGGTTCTAGATTAATTATCTACTAAATTCCAGCTATCTCAGATCGGTTTCAATTTTTCCTTGTATTTCTTATTTATTTTTTGGGCACGTAATAAAGTGCTTTAAACTCAGTGGAAGGCAGTGGTTCTGCAGCTACTAATCTTTGACTGAACGTTCAAAATCTTAACTATTCCATTTAAACATCTTTCTTTATGTTCATTAAGTAACAATTACTGAAGATTATTTAATGTATCTTATCGATGATAAGTTGCTTAAAATATGAACAATATTTTAATCTCCTCTATTCTTTTCCCTATCCTCAAAACTGACCAGAAGAATGATGGATAGTTGAACATAAAAGTAATTTTATATAGCTTTAGAAAACTGAGACAAAACCTACAGTTTTTAAATGTTTTGTATTAGATTTTTAATTTACTTTTTATTTTAATACTCTAACATCACTTTTTAGCATTAGCATGAACAATGCTAAAATACTCTCCTAACTTCGTTCGAACATCAATATGGTATCACATTCTGATCAACTTTTAGACAACTGATTGTGCAACAGTGTTATTGCAATGATCCTCAACTGAATCAGAACTTTTTCGACTGAGTTGACAGTCAGTAGCGAATTTGAAAGTTAATGTGACAGCGAGCATCGTTACTACCTATTATCTGGGCATTTACCAAAGCCAGTCAAAGCATTCGAAAAGTACATTATCCTTTTCGACAATAATGTGTTCAGTCTCTTCTGAGTTAGTGATGCAATAGTTTATTTGCTTCATCCAGATCTGGTTGCAAACTATAACAGTATATGACGTAGCGCAACAGTATATGATGGAAATTTATGAATGATCAGGAAAATAGTGAACTTTCTTTTATTGGCTTTTAGATAATTTACAGATAAGTATCTACTGAGCATTGGAAAGCTTCCAATTTCAAATTTGCAGCTTCAGGGCTGTCCATAAATAAAAATTGGTTTGTATCATGAAAACTAGCCAGGTTCTTTCATTAGGGCCATAAATATTTGTGCACCAATCACAGTTAACCAGATAATTGTGTATTTCTACTGGTCAAAATTCGAAAGTTGCTTCTGTAATTTGTGAGTCTGCAAATGTTTTTACAAAAAATATCTACTTCAATTTTCTTCCAAAAGGATTTGTATCAGCCCCTTACTGAACATTCAATACCAACATATCTCATTGCGAATAATAATAAATTTTCTTTATGGAAAGAATATTATTTTATTTAAGTCAAAGATGATTCGCTAAATTGTTTAAGGTTTAATTTATAAAAAAAAAAAACAATTTTAAACTAATAGAAAGGAAATATTGGAAGAAAGTAAAGATAATCGATTCAGAAAGATAAAAATTGGGAATATTTACCAGATTATCTAGATAACCTCAGACGTACAGACTTGAGACGGTATGTTTGTTTGACGATTGGCATCAAGTACTTGATTCATCAACACCTTAATTCAATTAGTTCCTTAAGATTTCATTATATATGTATGCATATATTTTTTTTCTTGATATGTTTCCCTGCTTCTTGGCGAAAAAAAAAGATTTACTCATGTCATCTTTACATTCTAACAGCAGCAGTAACAATTTATGAATCATTCTCTGCAATTACTAATCCATCTTCATATCTACGTTATTACGTCGTAAATAAACTCAGGTATAGGCTCAGTTATCCATTGTTCAGTGGAACTGAATATGCAAATCACAATTGACTGTTTGTGGTGGCACTATTTTGAGGAGTGGAGACAACGTATAGGTACCGTACTCATATGTTAAGTAGGACCACAGCATCGTGTTATTTTCTTTAATATCTCTATTCGTTGTTTAGAGCGATTTTCAGAAAACGGAGGGGGTACAGCAAAATAAATGTACCTGTTTTAAATTAGATCACAAATAAACAATGTATCAAGTTTTATCAAAATCCATCAAGCCATTTTTAACATGATGCGATACAAATAAAGGGAGAAACAAAGAGAAACAAATGCTTGATTGGGACAGTAATGCCCGTTTTACATTTGCCATTTCACTCACCATAAATGCAAGCCATAATGCAGGCCATGTCAGATTGCGAGTGATTAGTGTACCGCTTTACACTTACCATAACTCCTTCCATCACACGGAACATTTACATTTCTCAATTGTCATCATGTTTACGTTTTATTTACGAAAAAATAGCATTGATTTATATAAAAACCATTTAGTCAATGCATCGGATAGGTGAAAGAATGTTTTTAATTAATTAAAATAGGAAATATTTTTTTTTTTTTTGTCGTTGTGTGTTTCTTTGTTTTCAGTTTCGATAAATAATTCAGTCTCGTTAAATCTCGATCAACGACGATATGTTTTCGAGATCTCGGTCGCTGTCGATTCAAATTTTCAAGCCGAAGTTCTGCAATGATTTTGATTAATAATGTAACATTTTATGAAAGCATCCACGAAAACATAAGGAAAAGATGCCCTCCGATCGTGAAAATCATTTTTGTAATCGGTAATTTCGAATAAATAGATACAAATCGATTGGACTTCCAAGTTCTACAATTCGTCACCAAGAGCGTTGGTGTGACATTGCGCCATCTGATATGGCGCCATTTCTTCAAAGATAGCGCAGGGGCTATCTATCGCAATCTGCTCGACATGATGGCGAGATGATGGCGACCATTATGGCGAGGTTATGGCGAGTGAAATGGTAAATGTAAAGCGGCTATGAGACGTCGCATGCTAGGTCAGTAACATTGAAATTTCATTTGAAAACAAAATCATCAGTAAATTCATTATCGAAATTGTTATAAAGGAAGCAGTTATTTCTGAATTTAATAAACAAAGTAACGTTTTTATATCTCAGTTTTGAGTTTACAGAAATTGTCACCCAGAAGAAACCTCTTTGTAAAAATGAGTATTTTTTTTTTTAGCAGCTCGTTTTATTGATGTTCTCTCTTTGATTGTTCCTGTGCTGGGAATCCAGTCTTCGCATTTCTCTTCATTCCAGCTTCTCATTTCCTGTGCATTTGCGCATTTATTTTCCGGTGTAATATAAACCTCCAATTGCAGCCCATTGGCTTGGCGTAATTCGGTGGCTTCAGATACAGGACACCGTTTCCAATATCTCTGAAGGAATGCGGTCTATTGAATGCTTATCTGCATGAGGGCATCAGAATATACAGGCTGCCAAGGAATTCTGATAATTTCTTAATATAAAAATTCTGATTTGTAAAAGGCAATTCCAAAAATATTTTTATTAATTTCCAAATTAATAAAAGCGAGCGATTAAATGTATTCCCGGCCTTCAAATACCGCAATTTTAAAATTAATTTTCAAAGTTAAGCAGACGTTCCGCTTTAGTGAACCACAAAAAGTCTTCCTAAGTTCCTTAAAACTCTGACATTTTAGTCACCTACGTTAAAAAAATAAGTAAGTTTTTGAATTTTTTTTAGAAATATTTCAGTTAGTTTCAAAAATTTCAAATTCCCTAATTTATTTAATACTAAAAGTTTGTTTGTATGTTTTCTCAATTAAAAATGTGCACGACAAAATAATGGCCACAAATAAAAGTGAAAGTAAAAAGTTTATACTCTGAATCTATTTTATTTCAACAAATAACCTACTTACTTATGAGTGGAAAGAATATATATGCGAATAATAACTCTTTGTTTTACCCTGTATACAGAATATGTTTCAGCCATTATTTCAAATCATCTCTTATTTAAATCTTCAATTTATTCAATTTATCTTAAATGTCTAGAAAACAAAAGTTCTACTTTTCTTTAAAAATCTTCCATTTCTTTTTTTTTTTTTTTTTTGAGGTTATGAAACTAATATACACGAAGACACTCAGTTTGTTAGTACCTTTTAGTCTTCTGATAAGATCAACAGACTAATATTCCCATTTTGTCTGTCCCGTAGACAAGTATCATTAAAATCTCGTTAAATTATCATTGAGCACAATAATCACAATAAAAGCCACAATTGCGCCTTTTGCATTCGCAGCAATCACATTTATAATAATAAGGAAATTAAAGCAACTAGAAAGACCCGTGAAATATTCACGGAAGTAAAACAAATTCCACATTTTTGAAATATCGTGAAATTTTTGAAAAAGATGTTTTTTCAAAGACAAGATTGAAAAAGATGTTCTAAGCTCATTTTTTAAAAGCCATGACTTCCATAACAGCCCACATATAGTTTGAATGACTGAGCCAAATTTTGTTAAAAAAAAATAAAAAATTGATTTACCAGTTTCAACAATAACAATAACGAATGTCCAACAGCCAATACCAATATTTCTTCCTGGGCAACAATGACAGCACGTGTTCCCCTATTGTTGAGTAGTGAGCAAGCGGCTATCCCAGAGTTCAATGGGGTAACAGCCGAAGCTGTAGAATTATGTAAAAACTGAGGTCTTACAAACTCTCTGATAAATTTTGACACATTTCAGTATAAACTTCATTTATATGTGAAAGAAAATCTCAATACGCGGATAATAATTGTATAATCGCGCTCCGTCGTGCTGAAGTTGGGCGAATAGTAGAGCGCCATGTTTACAAATGGGCGTGACGTCACGACTGACGTGTTCCAACGCTGCCACTGTGATTGGTTATTTCTCCGACTCTGCTTACAAACTTACAAATTTACAAATATCCATACAATTTTTGCCTACTGAAAGTATGATAAGTATTTTCTTAACAGAAGACGTTGCGAAGCATTGTGATTGGTTTACTAATCGCTTTCCCCACCTTGTTTAAATTATAATGTCTGCTGAATATAAACAGTAGGGATTTTTATCCTCTTCTTTAAAAAAATTCAGTAAATCATTAAAAAATTTCCTTAAGTTCTCACAATCCATTTCATTTCAATCATATTTCAGCTTCCTCAGACATTAATAAGATTAATAATCACATGAATATCTTTTATTGAAGAGGCATCGATTGAAACCCGTAGTTTCATTTCTTGTGCCAACATTTGTTTCTAGCGATGACTTCTTGAACCATTTGGAAAAGATTTTAACATAACAGTTAGATCGTCTGAATTCGTAAAATATAGATACCAAGTTTTAAGAAGATTCAACCAGCCGTTCCAACGTTTTCTTTCATAACAACAAATTCTCATAAACTATTAATAAATATATTGTGTTCATATAAATCACAGTGATCACCATCAAAAATTAAGATAAGAAAAAAAACAAAATATCAAAATCTGGAAATCAAATCCTTGGACAGCCAAACGCTTACCAGAAAAGACGTTTGACCACAACATAAAATCAAGAAAAATTAAAAATAAAACTTGTGAATAGGTCTAAAGAAAAGTAATCAATTCATGACAAAGGAAGCTTTATGAAACTGATACGTAAGCCTTTTGAGTCTTTGTACTCAAGATAGCACTGGCTGAAGACAACATAATAAGGTCGAAACGGATGTTCCATGATCTCAGCTGTGATTCTTAGGCTCCTCTTTGTCTAAATATATTTTAGTAACTCTAAAAAAAGAAAATAAGAAAAATATAATTTTAATTTTCATTAATACTTCAAAGTTTTGCATAGCGTGTGAACTGTGTCCAGTACTTAAAAGAAAAATAAACTGAAAACTAGATGAAGGAATGGCTCTAGATAAAAAGTAATGCTGAACAAGAATTCAAATAAGTAACAGGAAGTTCCTAAAAACGTCTAATTGCCATTAAATATTATTCCTTTAATTTTTCCATTGTTTTTCTTTTTTCTTTTTTTTTTTGTCTTTGTCGTTCTTAAAAACGACACAAATAAAAAGGTTACCGTTTCCGAAATTATAATATCTAATGAATTTTATTCAGTATAAATTTTCCATTGTCTAAAAAAAAAATGTAAATCCTGGCTGCTTTTAAGATGTCGAAAGTAATTTATTTTAACAGTCTCAAACTAGTCCCTAATTAATGGATTAACCAATGAGGAACCGTAGTGTTGAATATATTTGGTGTATTGGAATTAAAATCTTAAAACACACAGGACTAATACACAAATTAAAACTTTAAAACTATAAAATTTACACAGACTGGTTTCGGGTTCCCCTAATGCAACCCATTTTCAATATGAGGAATAATACAATAAGCAAGTCTATCATAACACCAGGTAACCATTAATCGGGTCATCTTCACTCGGACAGCGTCCCTGTAGCCGCTATAGTGTAGCGAATAGCACCAATTCGGGGAAGTAGGAGGTGCCAAGCAATCGTAGCACAGGAGGGCGACAGTCGACGTTGATCAACAGAACCCTCCTGATTGGTAACCGGTAACCTATGTAAACAAAGAACCAAAACAAAACAAAAACAAAGCAACAAGCAGTTTTTAAAAAGAAAATGAAAGAAAATGAAAACAAAACAAAGTGAAAAATCAGGAAAATAAAAAGAAAACGGCGAGGGGAAAAAAGGAAAAAAATAATAATGATAATAATAAAAAAATTAAAGCCGTTCTGCCTTGGCCGAGAGGTCTAGACGGCGCGGCGGTCTGCCGTATGGTCGATGTGTTGGAACCTGGGTTCGAATCCCAGCTTGGGCATGGCTGTTTCTTTCTTCATCTGTGTTTCGACCGTTTCTCCCTGGGACTTACAATCTCAGGGTTCTTTCTGACAGAGATTTTAATCTCACCCCCCACCTTCTTCAATTTCTTAGCGTAACCCTGACGTTATCAGGTAGGGCTATCTCATGGTCCAAAGTTGACCGTTGTCGATGAAAGAAGAAGAAAAAAA
>JAFIDM010005346.1:53027900-53049469 GCA_023159025.1 Thereuonema tuberculata | reverse complement strand
GAAAATAGCATTACAGTTAACCAATAACGTGAAGTCCAATTTGAACAATTTTTCAAGTCCAACTTGGCATTTTCGGTTTCCTTATCGGTTTTCGGGCATTTGGTTGAGAACTGTTCTGGGAATGAGGACATGTTATTCAAAACTTCTACGCCGTTGGAATAGAAGACTTGGCAAATTTTCAAAGGGATCTGAGGCGAAGAATAACTAGAAATGGACGTTCCAAGCATCCCAACAAAAAAGAGTAATACAAAGGACTTATGACTAAAGAAAAGTTACTGAACCAAATTATTATCAATGGTCACAATATGTCCTTTTATACTTGAAAAGAAAATAAAACATGTTGTCTTGTATTGCTTCCAGAACTTTCTGGTAAACAGCAGTACAATGACTCTTCTCCAGTGAGTTCAGAAACAGTGATAAAATTCGAATTGTTCAGCTTTTGTTTGTAATCTAAAATATTAACCTGTAATGTATCGGCTTGTTATTGAGGATAACACTTTATCTGTATAGCAAAAATTTAACCAGTTTTCATCTTTTTTTAAATTTGACAAATTGGTAGATCTCAGACTGTTTAGAAATGTATATCAGGCTTCGAAAGTTTTTGTAGTTTTTGAGAAAACTGAAGTTAATTAATAAAAGTAGACGCTTTTGGATGATGAAGACATACAACATTGAAAATTACACACAAATAACTTTTTTTAAGATTTTTTTTTTTTAAATCCTATATTTTTGCATATATCTTGCAAACGCTGAAGCGTTGGTGAATAAGTGATACATCGTTCGATAGAACTTTCATATACCAGCATTTTCTCAATATAATGTTCTCTTCCATCTTTTATACTTTTCGTTTAAATTGAGAAAAAGTCAAAATTTGACCCTTTAAAAGGCGCCATCTTGGAAACCAAAAACTTTTTTCGAAAGATTTTTGTAGCATTTTGTTTGTCTTAAAAAGATCTACATTTTATCTATTTACATGACCAATCTATCTCTTATAGTTTGGTCACAAAATTGGAAAAATGTAAAGTCTTATGACAGACAGAATAACGCTTTTATAATATAAGATTATCGTTCAGATAATATAAATATCGTGTGGATTAAAGATGTTGATCAGATCTTAGTAGTTTTCTTTTATATTTTATAATTGAATACAATAGAATTTAATTATATAATTTTTAATTTTTTTTACAATGTTAATTTTATATCCAATCAGCCCAAATTTTATTCCTAGAACGTATAAAAATACTGTTGTATTTTATGTAGTTTTTTTTTAAATGTAGCTATAATTTAGAAAAAGAAAATTTAAAAATAAATGATAAACTCCTTTTTGATATCAATCCTAGATCTTCATTTGCTTGATTGAAAATTGTTAGCCAACGTTAGCCATTGGACCACTTGAGGATAGGCGGGGCTTCGTTAGTTAGAGTTAAAGATGGTAATTATAACCCGTGGGATAGCGGGAGATAACAAATTAGTTCCAGTGTTTCGTGACCAATGTTAAAGTTGGATCATTAGCCCGTCGGTTGTTCGCCATTAACCTCCGGGAAAGAAGCTCGTACAGAGATTTCACATAGGGCTGCGTGAACCCTAGGAAGCCTCTAACGGAGAAAGCAGTAAGGGAAAATCTTCCATCACGGTCAGGAATCATTCCCGGCTGCTCTGCTCACAGTAAAGTGCCTTACATCTTAACAATCCAAATAATTACACTTGCATAATTACACGCTTAATTTCACACTTTTTTTAATGATGTTCTGAACACTCCTTCTAACAAAAGTAAGCCATGTCCTGTTTATGTAAAGTCAAGAAAATGGACAAATAATAATAGTAATATAATAATTATAGGCTAATGGATAAGACGTCTGACTTCGAATCAGAAGTTTGCAGGTTAGATTCCCGTCGCGGGCGTTTTTATTGTAGAAATTATTTCTATTTTCACAAAAAAATTAAAATTATTTTTCAAACAGAGAAAGTGCGCTACGGAAATGGGTTGCACACTTGGAAAACTATAGAAGAGATTGCTACTTAACTTAGCTGGAGACAATTTTAAATCCTAATGATTTAGTAAAACTTACCATATTAGGATTTTGTTGGGATGAACTAGTCCTCTGTCGTCTTTATGTCAGTGGAAAATATCAAGAAAACATGATGATATCTTCTCTTTATACAGCATTTTCACCTTTAAAAAGTATTAGAGTCGCAGAAGTCTAATTCCAATTGCTTTTTTTTAAGAAAGAGGCTTAATGTAAATATACATTGAGTGAATGATAAATTTTTATCTTCTGTTTTAAAGGAACCCTTAATTTAGATTTACAAAATCTATGTTGTATTTTAAACTATTCGCTTACTTAATAAATTCTGAAACTTGTTAAAGGAACAAAAATGCTAAGAAATATTATTTTTATTTTAAAAATAAAATTTATTTTATTTATACAGTACAAGGGTACAGCTAAAAAATAAATCAAAAGTTACTGAAATTTATAAGTAGATGTCCAACAAGGGAACTGAGCAAATATTTTTAATACACTTGTCGTAACTTAATTAAAAATTTTGTAAGTTAAAAAGGTCAAATCAAAATATAAAAAAAATCATGTAAACTGTTTGTTCTGTTTGTTCTCTTGTAAATGTTGTATAAACTTTTAAAAAAAAATTTTTTTTTTGCTTAAAATTTTGATATTCGGTAATTGCTAATTATGCGTTGTTATTACGGGAACGCTACAGCCCGGTTACTCCAATTTAAATGTTATTTGTTTAAATACACAAAAAATGATCTTTAAAAACATAAACTAAACATTCTTGTAGTAAATAAATAAAACTGAATATTCCCAAATTACTTATTAAATAAACTATATAAACTAAATAAATTAAGCATGTCAGCATCTGGTGGCTGTTTTTGGAACAATGAAAATAGAATATCGTACGCTTCTAATAAATTTTCTAGGTGCCTCTTGTATACTCTTCTTATTTATTACACAGGAATTTTAATGTTAAATATTTAATAGTTCAAGGAACTCAAGATATTTATAGATTTTGTAAAACAAAAAATAGAGGAGCTGTTTTTAATATAGTTTCAAATCTTAATTAGTTGCTAATAGTTTATTAATCTATTAAAACTTTGAGGGAAGTGAAAAGGAAATTTTTATTTGCTATATTAAGTGATTGATATCCAACCAATCTCTTCGTAATAGATGCTTCCAATAATGTTTTGATAAAAAAAAAAAATTAAGGTTAAAAAAAAATGAAGAATGAAAGAAGCCCTCATTTAATTTGAAGAAATAGTTGAGAAAAAAATTGTTTATAATAT
Organism: Thereuonema tuberculata; assembly: GCA_023159025.1. Classification (NCBI taxonomy): domain Eukaryota; kingdom Metazoa; phylum Arthropoda; class Chilopoda; order Scutigeromorpha; family Scutigeridae; genus Thereuonema; species Thereuonema tuberculata. The sequence goes on along the minus strand of JAFIDM010005346.1, from coordinate 53,046,171 downwards.
TTCGTTTTAATACTTGTGCTGGTAGCCGTGATCTTACAGTAGACACAATATCGCGGTGTGGCTGCAATATCTCAGGTTCGAATCCTGGTCACGGCAGAGCTTGAATAGCAATAACTCACAAGACAGGGGTTTATTTTCATTTTCTTTTTCATTTTTCTATTTTTAATTTTTCTTAAACTATATTTTATATATTTCTTAATCACTATTTGTAGGAATGAAATATGTATGGGGCAGCAATGGTTTAGGTGAAACAGAGAAACCAGATTTTTTTTTTTAATCTGGCAATTGCACGTCTTGAAAAACCAGTTTATCATCAAAGATAAATATTTATAAACTTACCTACATCCTTACTTTAAAATTCTCATCTGAATGTTAAAGAAGTAAGAAAAAAAATTAAAAATTCGCCTGCTGGCTTTGAAATTCCAAAGATGAAAAATAGGGATGAATGATGGCGGGTCGATATTAAAACGACATTTTTGGCAAGGATTTGAAATTGTGCTGATAAGATACATTCGGTTGTTGTATAATTAGAAGCCAGAATTCGGAAATATTTAGTTTACAAGCAAGAATTAAATTCTGATTTCTTACGTGTTTTTGTTTGTGTAGTGAAGTGTAACGAAGATGCTGTGAATGAAAACAATGGCATCATAAAATGGATTGAGAATATTCGAGTAGCTTCGCAGTGTGATTGATTTTCTTAGGGATTCTAAAATTTACAAAGTTAAAAAAAAAAATAATACAAGCCAGTTGTTTTTTTTTTTGTTTTTTTTTTTATAAACAGTGATTTAATATTTTTTACTATATTTAAAAGTAACTAAATTAAAATTTTGAAAGCTGCATCACTGAAAACTTAACAATTACATCATGCTCATGCGCAGAACTGCTGAACAATACAAGTTACTTTCATTTCACATATTTTTTTTTAAATATTTTCCTAAATAATTAAACAATCAGAATTTAAAAAAATAAAACAAAAAATAAAGAAAATGAAGTTAAAATTAGCTTTTTTTATTTTGTTTTGAGAAGGGGAGGTGGTTTTTGCATTTTCAACTTTGTTAAATTTTAGAAACCCCCCTGAGATAGAGTTGTAACCTTCGAACTTGTGATGAACTCTGCCACTTTCAGAACCACCTTTTTTAATTAGTCGGAGTGAATTCTTCAGAGTGTAAATAGCGTCTGACTTTAAAGTATTCTAAATTTTGTATGATGATAATTTTAAAAATAAATGAAGAAAGTTGAATTAGGGTAATAAATTCTGCTTAAGATTCTAATAAGCATATATATTATTAGTATATTACTATATACTATATTAGGATGACCAGACGTCCCGATTTTTAACAATTTGTCCCGCGTCCCGCGGCATTTTAAAAAAGTCCCGATTTTTTTTTTTTTTATTGAATTCCTTTTTTTTGTTTGATTGGCGAACTGGAGATTCTTTTTTGGTTGTTGAGCCTGGAGATTCCGTGTTTTTTTTTGGTTGTCGAACTGGAGATTTCGTTTTTTTTTTTTTTTCCGGCCCCCCCCCCCCCCGGTCAATGATATCCCGCTTTGCCAATGTAAAAATCTGGTCACCCTAGTAATACGGATAACAGTAATACAGACGTGAATAACAGTAATACGGAAAACAGTAATACAGTACGGTCCAAAACAAACAGCACTGAACCGTTTTGAACAGAAAACGCTGCAACCGAAAGAATAATCAACGGTGGTTGTTGACAAATGCATGTTCACTGTGATCTCCTTGGCGCTCTAAGCAATACTCTTAGCGGTTGCGTAAGTTGTCCACCATGTCCCGGAAGAGAGGTTGTTCCATTCCCTTAAGAGTTGTCACAACATTTTGCCGCAACTCAGCATTGTTTGCCGCGGAGGTTGTCCTTGAAAAAACATTTCCTTCAGCATCAGGTGGAGTTAAACATGGGAATGTGAGGGATATGGAATGTTTGCTCCACGGGATATCACGTGATTTCCGAAGGTGTCATGAATTAGCCGATGTGATTCCCTCGCCGTATGACAAGTAGCCCCATCCTGTTGAAACCACTAGGAATGAAGACGTGGTGTCGTGCTCGGCAGAAAAGTTGGAGGTCCTTGAGAAACGGAGTGATTACCTGTTCTCAATAACACACCTGATTTACAGTCACCGGATTCTGTTGGTCATCCTCAATTGGTCCAAGTTCGGACCAATGATGCCGTTTCCAGAGACCGCACACCATATCGTCACCCGTTCACTGTTAATGTTTCAGTAATGATATCTGATCGGGCGAAACCAAGAAATCGGGTTGTTTATTTAGCCCAAAAAATTGGCCAAAAATCCGTGATCGTCATACACCATTGCTTACATGGAAGGACAGTATCGACTCTTGCTTCTTTATGGATAGGTTTCAATGGTTGTCCAGACTGTATATTTGTAAGGGAACCCACCAATGGTTTTAAACGTACGTCGAACTGATATTCGACCCACATCCAGTTTCACTGCCGTTCGTCGGAGACTTCGTTGTAGCGACTGCAACACTTGCTCAAAAAGTCGGCCGTGGTTTTTATTTGTTGTTCTGTTATGGTGCAACCTTTCCGCTGTTTGAGGACACTTCCGGTTCGACGGAATTTATCGACGACGGATAGCATAACCTTGTTCGTGGGTGCTGGACGGTTAAAACGCTCCCGAAATTTAGTAGCAACGTGTACCAGGCTAGGTCCATTGCCACGGCCTGTTCGGTATGATCGGAAATAGCGCTCCACAATAAACACTTTCTCTTAGGTAGTTAATACCATTTTTACAGCAACACTGATTAATCACACATCCACAATCATCCCTGTTCAGAATAAAACAATCGCCTACGTGCGTCATCTCGCAGTGCCACCTTTCATGTGGTCAAATTTTTCAGTGTCGTTTGTTTTCGGCCATACTGTACATCATAATTAAATCGGTAACAAGGCAAATGAACTTGTAATTATTTAAATAAATTAGGAAAAGACATTGAAAAGCACATATGGCTAAAATTAATTTTAATTAAATATAAGTTTTTAATTAATTTTAACAATGTGTATTCCAACGATTTTCTCTAATTTAAATTCGGTAACAACAAGTTTCTTCATTAATTTAAGCAATTATCTTCTTTGATTATATCAGAGTAATTAAAATTATTGAAATTATTATTAATTAAAATTTTTATCCTTCAATTACCGTAATTGTGTTAATTGCTTAATATTATTAATAATTTTTTGTGTTGTTAAAATTTGATTTTCTTAAAATTTAATCTTAACCTTAAGAAAATAACTTGTTTTGAATTATATGTGAGATAATGTTTTAGTAATTTTTTTTTCTTTCTTTTTAGGTAAGTAACGGATATTTTATTTTTTTAAAAAGATGAAGATTCAGGTAAAACATCAAAATTTATTCCTAAAATGATAATGTTTTTCTTACACGATATCTGCTTGGAATGAGACTTTTCTGATTTTCTCCATAGTAAGTCAAGCAACTTATAGTATTTCGCAAAAAAGAAGGGTTTGCCATATATGGTCATTACTTAGCGATCGATTTTGTCTCTAACAAACGTCACCAGTCATGACGTCATCAACTTGAACTCCCAGCAGTCAGTCCAAGATTGCGATCCCATAAAAAAAATGACAATTAATAAAAACATTTTCATTAAAATAATCTTAAAAAAATATAAAATTATTAAATAATAATAACAATAATATAAAAATATATTCGTAGCTGTAGAAAATACAGAAACCAGAATGTTTTCTTAATATTTATACGATTCACTTACGAATTTTGGCAATAGATGGAGCTGTTATGTCCTGGAAACATCAATCCAAATTATGTCATCAAAAGCTCTTCTTTCATGAACTGAACTGTAATTAAAGATAATGCAAGCCAGGTATAATATAAATATAAATATAGTGAATACTTTTTGAAGCCCTTTTGAACTACTGTTGAAAAGTAAGGATTTTTATTCTACACTGAATGAGATAAAGAACCAGCTACACAATTTTAATGAATATTATGATAAATATAATAGTTTCGATTGATTTGAATTTTTTTCACAAAGAGAAAAAAAAATCTCAGCTTCCTGAAGTCTCATTTGTTTAAATGCATTGAATTTTTAAATAAAAATAAATATCCAACTACCCAATGTGTCTTCTTGATTACAGAAAAAGAGTTTCAGCAACTATTACGATGCCTTATGAAGTTTTTGTTCTGTTTTTTTATTTAACATTCAATCTTCAAATAATGACAGTGCAACGAAAAAAAAAATATTACAAATTGAAATAGTGTAGGCTTCAATGAGGGTTAGGACGTAGGTTCAATCCCCGGCGGAGGTCGGGAATTTTTCTATATCTCGATTCTTCACCTGACGGGTCCTAGGATTCACCCAACCCTCTGAAGAATAGGGTTAAGGTTTCTTTTCGGGGGTTAAGCTTTTGTCTGCCCCTCCCCCATCTCAACTTAGTCGCGGGAGCATTATCTCTCGCGATTCTAATATCCTGGTTTCACTGAAGAAAAACTAGTTATTTCTAACTAGATTTAGTCTTTATCTCGTTTTTGTAAACGAGGTGTCGTTTCTTAAGTGATTTCACGGGAAAATGAAAAACAAGTTGCTTTCTTTGTTTTGTTTTTTTTTGTTTTCTTTACAATGCATTCTGGGATTACGGTAATAAGAAAGTTCTGCAAAGAAATGGAAGAAATATATTATTTCAGTAAATCAATTTTTCTAGAGAAGACATGATGTAATATTTACTGTATTTGTTTACGATATATTTACATTAAATAAATAGGTACAGTTTATATTTTCTAATATTAATACAAATTTGGAAAGTCTGAATTTTTTCTTAAGTTTGTCTATCTTGTTTTTAATTTATTCGCAGGATTTTTCCATTTAATTGAATATCTTAATTTCGTTTTTGAGTAAATATATCGATTTCGTTTTATTCGTCATAAATCTTTTTGTTTTTTAATTGTTTCTCCAAATTTCGATTAAAATCACTGTTTCTATATTTTGCTTTTCGTTGAGACGTAGTGGACATCCCGTGAACGACATCTTGCAATAATAAAGTTTTGGTCAAACCGAGTTATCATGACGACAGTTGTGAATGATCTTCAGGTTTCTTAAAATCCCCTAGGTATCTTAAACTCTGGGAGGTCACATGGACATAAATAAGAGATAACAGGCAAACCTAGTCAATACTGGCTCCGTGAAAGCAGAGTGTAAGGGTAACATGGGCCTATTTTAGAATACTTCATACTTAAACCGAAATACCATTAATTTTATGAAATGCCAGACAGCAAAAGAATTTCTTACCTTCTTGCTAGGTGGTGACAATTTCAAAATAACTTAAATTCTACGAAGATTTTTTTACAATAGGATTCATTGAAGATTATTTATATTTCACTTCAAGTTATTTCACAATGCGTTTTCAATAACTTGGATCTGAAAGATAATAAAGTTAAAATAAGAAGGGTGGTAAGGATATTAGCATGTGTCGAATTTTGAGAGGAGGATTACGAATATTACTTGAACTGTATTCTACAAAAAATAGAGAAAAAGAGTGGAAATGGTGGAAAGTCCTTCATTTTTTGGGAATGCAAAAGAGAGATTTGTAGTCACCGCTAGTCATCTGCTCTTCGCTAGTGGATGAAGAAATCCCTTAATCCAAATGAATTTTCCTAATATTTTGGATCTGTGACCTTGAATATATTGGAAATGCAAGGAGTTTTCTACTCCTTCAGCTGGAATAATCAGAACACTTGGAAAGAGTTATCTAGCAGGAGAGAGAAAAGAAAAAGTGAAAAAACAGAAACTATCCTCGGTGGAGGGTTTTGTTGTGTAAGGAGGAGGAAGAAGGCGAATCGCAAGGGAGAAGAAAAACAAAAACAACTTAAAACAAGAGGAATGGAGGAATTTCACTGCCAGCTGGAAACAAATAAAAATTGATAAAATTGAAGAAAGAAATAAGATGTAACACTCAGATTAACATATGTTGACTAAGAAAATATAACTATAACAGCCTTCAAAATATAAAATAAGAGAAGAATAAAAAACTAGAGAGAATTTAAAAAAATATAAGAAGAATACAAGAATAATGCAGAGAAGATGAATCTCATAATGAAGTAATTGATATGGGCTAATAAGTAAGTATAAATGAAATCATAAGAATAACGAAAAAGGTTAACATTTACATAATGTAGATTCATAAACAAATGTCACACATATTCTATTTTATTCGTATTTTTTTAATTTAATATTTGAGATATATATATATATATATAAGAAACGAGATATATAAAGAAATCCTTTATATGAATACTTCTCAACTTAAATCTTACAGGGCAATATTATTTTTATTATATCAATGTATCCTCGGTAAACCTAAGATTTTAAATTTTGTCCGTTTAAAAACTTTTGACAATGTTTTATCTAAATAATTTTAACTTAATAATTATAATCTTACAAAGATTATAATAAAAATATTTTGCAGCCAACACACAACTATAGGTTAAAAAACATTTATAAAAACTTAAAAATCATGCTTTACAATCGGTTTCGCCCTAGCACAGGCTTTTACGATTAACAAATTAATTTGCAAATGAAAAGTGAAGTCTTGCAACTATAAAGTTGCAAGAAAAGTGAACGACTAAAACTTGTAAAACATCTTCTAAAAGTCAGTATTGATTTAAATATTAAATTCACGTAGTTAATATAGGTTAATTACAAGAATATAAGTAGCAGTGTTAATAGAAACCATCTGAAATATTCATTTCTAAAGTTTCATTTTGATATTGAAAGACCCTTCTATTCTAAAAATTTACTGTTTATATTTTTATCACTGTAATTTTCCTGATGTAATTGTTTCTTGAAGTGTATTTGCACCTACATGAGTTTGTCTCTTGACAAAGTAGTTTACAAAAAGTCTTTGCAAATTTCCCCAAGAGAAATATTCATTTTGTAGTGTTTATGTGTTTATAAACGTCCAGTAATTAGAATTCTAATGTATTAAAAACAACATAAATGATAATATATGAATAAAAGAGAAAACTTCGATTTGGAACTGAATATCTTTCACCATATTTATTCACATATATTAATCTAGATTTTTGAAGGAGAGAATGACTGGACCATTGGATAATCATGGTGCATCCATAGACAAGACCATCACGCTATTTTTAGAATTAATCAAAATAATTTTAATTACATTTATGTATTATATTAACGGTCAGAAATTCGTGGAACAGAGAATACCAGAAAGTCTTAATGTAATTTCTTTTACTTACAAACTGTAACATTAATCATCACAATTTCAAGATAGGCATGTTAAAATATCCATCTAACGAGATAATATTAATGTTAAGTTAATAAAATTTAAAAAGAATACAGTCATAAGTAATTCTCCGCACTTTTTTACTCCTTTACTCCATAATTGCAATATCGCCCACAATTTTTTAGGAATTATTTGCTTCTTCTCCCAAACGCGTTAGGAATTTCAGAAAACTTTTAAGCATCCCAGGACAGACTTGTTTCGATGTTTTCTCTCAAAGAAAATGAAAATCCCTCCCTGACGTCATTATAAATAATATTCAACATCAAAATGGCACTTGAATTAGAGAGTTAAATGAATTCGAAAATAAAATCAAAGCCAAAAACAAGTGAGAAGCTTCAAAATACACTATTGAAATTTGAGAAATCAAAAATAATTTCCAGTCAAATATTGATATATTAATTGTTCTTATATAAGCATCCTTACAGTGTTTTTAATTTTTTTTTTAAATTTAGATAATTTTATTACTTGGTTTTTAGATTTAAATAATTTTGTTGGATTTGTTGAATAAAAAAAGGAGCAAAGTCTATAAATATTGCGTTTTTGTTTTTAAAATTGTTTCTAAATTTTGCCGCTGATGACGTGGTTTGTAAATTGGTTTTATCACCATAGAAACAGTGATATGATCTTTGTTTTGGCATTTTCAAATTTCATATCACTGCCCGGCTATATATATATAGTTTAGTTATTATTTTTTTAAATAAAAAGGAGCAAAGTTTTAATATATTGCGTTTTTGCTAAATTATTTCTAAATTTCGCCGCTGATGACGGGGTGGTATCATTGATTTGTTTTATTACCATAGAAACAGTGATCTGAAAGTTGTATTGGCATTTTTAGGCAGTGATTTGTTCTTTGTATTGGCTTCAAATTTCATATCACTGTCCGGCTGTATATATCGAACAGGCAAAACTCAAAGCTAGCCCTTCGAGTTTGGTGAAGTAAAGATTTCAATCAATCATTTGCAATTAGAATAGTGACAATTTTTGTATTAGCTTTTTTTTAGATTCCACATCAATGTCCGGCTTTGTCTATATCTCTGTTGAATATTTATGTATTACTATTCATTACATATATAGCGGTAACATAAATGGAAAGGACGCTTGTACAATATTAGTCAAACCGAACATTTATTTTCAAAATTCTTTAAACGTTTTAAATATATTATTGCCAGTTTTTATTAGAAACTAAATCATCTTCTATTCTTTCAGTTTTAAGAATTCTTTGGCCAACAGCGATAATTCTTCATTACCGAAACCCCCCCCCAAAAAAACCGCGCCAGTTTTCCTGAGTCATTCCTATATCATTCAAGAACGGCTCATAAATTTTTATTTATAAACTCAATGTCCAATTTCGTGCCGAAACCAAGGAAGAAAGGAAATTTAATAATTCATTGTTCATACAAGTATAGTGATAAAAATATTGATTGCTACAAGGTGAAGGCTTGGGACGGTGATATGGTAACCTTTGCCAGCAACACAAGTTTCTTACTTTCAGCCCAACGGAAGATAAGAGGGTTTAGAAACCGGATTCTTTGTGTTTAAGTACTTCTCTATCATACAAGAAAAAAATATTAAAGATACTGGAAGCTGTTTCTTGGCTTTACTTATCATTTTATGTTTTTTCTTTCTTTACTTATGGTCTGATTTAGCTTTGTTGTTCTAACTGTTCTCTATTTCATATTGAAAACTTATTTTTTAATATTTCAACATTTTTCAGTTTTAAAAGTAATTACATTTTAAAGTATCAACATTTAGTTTCTTTAGATTTAAAAATTTACTGATTTATTTAGATCTTTATTTATTTGTCTATTTCAGTAAGATTAAGTACATACATATGCTGTTGTTGTATTCGCTGAATGCATGTAGAACATGTTATTTATAATAATGCAAGACATATAAATAATACCAAGATTTTATTTTGAGTCGAAAATAAAATCAAAGCCGAAAAAAAGTGAGAAGCTTCAAAATACACTATTGAAATTAGAGAAATAAAAAATAATTTCAAGTCAAATATTGATTATTAATTGTTCTTATATAAGCATCCTTACAATGGTTTCTACGAAGGATTTAATGGTAAAGAAAATAAAAGGCTATTTTTTTGTTGAATTTAGAATGTTTAAAAACGTTAAATAAAATTTTAAATATTTTTAGATAATTTTGCATCTTTAGCATTTAAGCTAAAGTGTTTCAATAAAAATTATTTCAAAACTTAACAACAGGGAAACTTTCATTTCTTTGTGATTTGTGCTATTTATAGTGAAAGGTAGTTAATAATGAAATGACATCTCCAATACATATCTTCACACCAAGTTCCCAATATTTTCCTCTATTAATCATAGAGTTTCTTCTGGTTTTATTTTAACGGAAGAGAATGTTTCTTCATCCTTACAGAATTCGTTAAAAATATACAATTCACATACAACAATGGTGTTACAACAATCTTTGCCAGTAACTTTACATTCATTACACTCTTATTGTTAATAATAACCGTTAACAATGAGATTCCATCATTCACTAAGTACAAAAATCTTTCTGTATTTTTCAAAGACTTTTTATTCCAATTAAAATGCAAATTCACTTACTTTAAGAGCTTTTTCTTATTCATTCACGAAACAATTTATAACGCAAGATTCTAACATGTTTCTCATCTTTTCTCTTTGTTTGTCTTCTTTTATATGATATAAAACATTAATTACTGGATCTGGGTTTTGTCCTAATTGTCGACATGATCTGCACAATCTGATTATGTTGGTTTTTCCTAAAAACCCTGGTATATTCCATTACTCTTTCGTTTAAGGTTCTCATTGTGCTTCCGTAATAATTTTGGCCACAATCCTGAAATTTTAATTTATAAATCACTAACTTATTACCTTTATAGCAAGCCATTCTAATATTATTATCTTTACATATTTCTTTTGTCAAATTATTTGTTTTAATTCCTAATAAAGTTCTTAACGTAAGTGAATTCGCATTTAATTGGTATAAAAGTCTGAATAATACAATAGAAATATTTCAATCATAGAGGTAAAGATAGTCATATCGGACTCACAACTGAACTTACCACTTTTTATTCTAACTGCTTTTTAGGTCACTTTCCTAGGATAGCGAAGCTCATTAAATCTATGCGCGCATATGCGTGCGTTCTTAATGACTTTTGAACCTTTGGATAGATCTTCTTGAAACGTAGTATGCATGTAAAAGCCTGTAGAAGATGTAACTTTTTTATTTGAAATCTTTTCTGTGCAGGTCCTTGTCGAAGAATAACATGAGAAAGTTAAAAAAATTCTCATATAAAAGCATTGAAAACGAAACAATAATGTCTAACTATTAATTAACTATTGATGTCTAAATATTAATCGTTTCTTTCGGAAACTGATCAACGAGGGTTTAATATGATCATAATTAGTTTAGTTAAGTTGTCTAATCGGCTTTAGACAACTTAACTAAACAATACGGATTTAATTTTGTTTTTTCAGATATAGAAATAAATACTATTTATTTTACTATATACTTAGAAATACTATATACTTTCTTACTTCAGAAATACTATTTATCTCAAAAATTAAAATTCTGTAAAAATCTAGAAGATTAAGAATCTTCTGAAATAAAGAATTTTTTGAAATAATATTTTAGGATAAATGGATTTTTAAATATGTAAAGACCTTGTCTTTTCCTGCAATGCCCTTGATAGTATAAAGACTTTAAAAATCGTTTTTATATTAAATGTGGTTTTATATTTGATAGTGATAAATAAAAGAAAGAAAAAATTTAATCAATACAATCTTACTAGTATATTTACTTTTTGTTTATTTGTTTTTGTTTTTTTGCTGTTTAGTGTAAAAAGGCTAATTTGATTTTGTCATATTAATAATTCAGTGACTTGCCTCTTAGTGGAGGAAGTAGCGCTCAGGTAGAGAAAGAATTTTCTGTTATTGTAAGAGAGAGAGAGATTATTCGAGAGAGGTTTCTGGGTACTCTGGGTTTTGAGAAAGGAAGGTGTATTTGTAATGAGCACAATAGTGTTTCGATAACTTTAAAACTGCCTCTTCTTAAGAAAATATTTTAAAAGTTAAAAGTCAAAGCAACATAACTTCATCTTTGCCAGAAGATAAACAGTGCAGGAAGTAGTCCTTGGGGCAAAAATTAGTTCCCCTTTTAATCCTTAAGGCAGCGGTTTCGAACTTTCTTACTTTCTAGCGCCCTTACTACCTCAGGAACGACCACAGCCCCTGTAGGCCAAAAAAAAAAAAATTATCCTGACAGTAGAGTTTATTAAGCGTTTAAATCCAAACAACTCAGTAAATATATGAAAGATATAGCAACATTTTTACTTCATTCTCGAAAACGTCAATAACCCCCGACGTTCCTGAGAGTTCGTTGTGGCACATAGTATGAGAACCTTGTCTGCAGCTCAGTGGTGACCATTTAAATAATCATATTGCCTACTAATCATATATAAAATCTTTTATTTCTCTGTCTGTCTGTCCGGCGCAATTGTTGTGATTTATGAAAATAAAGTTCGGTACGGGAATCGAATCTGCAACCTTCTGATCCGAAATTAGACCCTTCTTATCCATTAGGCCACGGGGACTACATTGTAATCTCTATACAAAATTAAAAATTTGTCATAGACGATTCCCTGGTTCTAAAAGCAGTCGTGGGTTGGGAGAATCTACTTTTATCGTGTAGTTGTGAGAAAGCAGTCACACGTTGGGCGAATCCACTTTTTCCGAGTTACTAGTTATATTTAATGTTACATCTGTACGAAATGGTCATTAAAGCTCCACGAAAAGCAAAGATGGATGAAATTAAGAGAAAAATTACTAAAATTTATTTTATTCCATTTTATTCATTGTCTTTGTCGTAGCTCAGACTTTTAATTTTATCTTATGAATTTATTGAATTGGATTCTTTCTTTGTTAATCGAACAAACACGATAGGTACAGGAATTGTTATCGCATGGATATCAATAGTTTTGCTATACGATAATGTTAATCGATAAGCACTGGCAAATGTAGATTTTAGATGGATTGTACTGAAGAAATCTAGTGTGGGTTTATCTTTCCCACAGTATTCAAATAGACGTCAAAATAAACAGCAGTATTTAGTTTTGGATGAAATAAACGAAATCATATTTTTCTTAGAAGTAAATATTAATGAAATTCCATAAACATATTGCAAAGTAAAAATTTCCTTAAATGGTAGCCAAGGAAAGCATAATGCTAAGTAAAAGGATTTCTCACCCCGAGCTGTCACCGGGAAGAGACATGGACGGCCGTTTCGTCCTCTTTAGGACTTGTCAGCCAGCCAAACTCCACCGACGACAGATTCAGAAGGTGCGAAAGGTTAAGGATCCCGGGTCTCGCTCTCCAAAGCAGTATCTAGCTTTGGAGTTTGGCTGGCTGACGAGTCCTAAAGAGGCGAAACGGCCGTCCTAGTCTCTTCTCGGTGACAGCTCGGGGTGCGAAATCCTTTTACTTAGCTTTGTGCCTCCCTTGGCTATCCTTTGTTGAATTATTTAGGCACGTTAAATTTCTTATTAAAAATTTTCTTTAGGATTGTTTTTTTCTAAGAATTTAAATATTCATAGACAATTTTATTATTTAAATTTCAGAATTTTTTTGCCGTTTCCTGTTTACGATTGGGCTGATTTCAACTTCTCAATCGCGGAATGGAAAAGACTTAAAACTTGCAATAGTAGTAGTGCTGCACAGAGGATTAATATAAGAATAGCAGAAACTAAAATATTCCAAAATTCAAAGAAACCGAATGACACTTTTTCTTCTGAATATTCTTCAGTAATACCGAAGCTGTGATGAATAGGAAACATTTTCGGTTTGGAAAATTTGAGTCAGGAAATACATAAAGAAATAAGATTTGATGAAAAAATAAGAACATAGATAAAGAACTAGTGGTCCAAAATTATCAGTATAGAGCTCTTGATATCTAAATAAACACTTATTATTTAGAGATCATACAACGTGTAAGAAATGTATAAATAATAACAAGAATATAAAAGCGAAACTAAACTTGGTGTAACAAAACAAAAAGAGAAACCTAGAGCAGCACCAGAATAAATAAATTTCCTTTCTGATTCGATTATCGAGAAGAAAAAAAAAATGGTATAAGTTTATTAATTTTTTTAAGTTTATTATTACTGTATTTTGATTGTTATTTCACGCTTATGATTATGTTTCTTAAGTTATTTGATTGTTTTTGGGTTTGTTATTTGGATTATTACTTCGTGTTTAAGATTATAATTTTGTGTTGCTTATTATCTCACGATTTTATTTGTTTTTCCCGTTTAGTTCGTGGAAGTTTGTTTGTTGATGTTTTAGAAAGAGAAAGATAGTTCCTTTTCTATTTGATGTGTTATTCCTTGACAAAGATTTTTGATAAAAGAACCGAAATATAGGTGATGGAATATGTTGGTGTTTTTGATGTTTATATTGAAAAACAACTATTTATTAAGAAAATTCCTGAAGGTAAAATTAGACTATCAATTTGATTATCCACTTTTGTCTGTTTGAATACTCATATCTGGACTCATCATTTCGTTGTCTGAAAGTTAAAATTCATCAACTGTAATTTTCTTATTCTCAGATTTTCATTTCTAACCAAAGCCATTCACGACAACTTATCCAAAGTTTCTTTTGCACAAGAAAGTAAGCACAAAAAATATCTTTAATTCTCTTTAATTTTTAGTGTTAATTAGTACTCTTGGAGTAGTTTCTTTCTCCTTAACCGCTACCATAATAATCTTTCGCTTTTAAAGTCCTCGGAATGAAATTGAGCGTTTTTCCTTTATGGGAAATTCCGGTTACCAAAAAACAAGGAACTTTACACCGACAAATGACATTGGGAAATTTAGCGAAAATACAAAAACACGGATGTCAGTGCCAAAAATAATAAGGCCTTTCATTTGCTAACTGCTTCTGACTCAAGTAATTACATGAAATCATTTTAACCGTTGAAGTTCATTAATTCAGGGGATTTAAGTCTTCAATTCGAGTTTCATTTCTTATCTATCCCCCACCCTATCCCCTTTTCTCCTTTTTTTCCGATGAAGCCGAGGACGCAAAATTAAAATTAAGCTATTATTTATGATTTGCAGGATTACTTTCGAAAAATAAATTTCTTTTGGAAAAAGGCCCTCTGGCGGTTAGAAATGAAAGATTACTTTTCTTCATCCTGTTTTCATTTCTTTTTGATTTTAAAACTGCATTGCAGAGGGCAATCGAATCATTTAAACATGTTTGTAACTTACAGGATTGTTCTACTCAAAACCAAAAGTTAAAATCTCTTTAAAAAATGCTATCAAAAATTTTGTTTCTGAAATGTTGAAGAAGGTTTTACATTGAAAAATAAATTAAGTCAATTTATTATTCCATATATTTTGAAAGCGTTTTCAGGGCAACGGGAACTACATCCTGTAGTTCCACCAAAAAAAAAAAATCTCATTTACAACATTTATGATTTCAGCAGATTTAACATATTGATTTCACAATTTATATGATTTCAAGCTGAAATCATAAATTTGAAATAAAATACATTAAAATTACAGCATGGCTATTGATTTACAGTACTGAACTGTAGATATAACTGATGATTGTATTTTCAAATCAGCAACAGAAATAAACTAAGTAAAAACAAATCATTGTAAAGTAGACAGCTGCCAGTCGCTTTGCTCCGCATATGAACGGAAAAAAGCACATTTTATTAATTCACAAAAACAAATTACATCAAATAAACTGAAACCTAACATTTAAAACTGAAACTAAAAATGTATTAAGTTTAAATTCTAAAAAATACAGTCAATACAATATTGAAATGCATTTGTAACAGTCGGAAATTTATTCACGAAAACAAATTACATCAAGTTAAGTAAAGCCTAAAACTTAAAACTAAAAATAAAGTAAAGTTGAAATTAAAAAAAAAAATGCAGGCATTAGAATGTTGAAATCCATTTGTAACACTCGGAAAATTGTTGCTTGGCAACAATTGTGTGAAATTCCATTGTTGCGGACAGCGTCGACCATACAACAATACTCCTGTTACCAGACAACGCGAGTGCGAATTGTCGCGAAATTCAATTGTATTTCGCACAATTTTTGTATATTTTCCAAAGGAATTTCTGTATTTGTGTTTTTGAATTTGTGTATTTTCTCATCTGTTGCGTTCTTTCCTATCTGAACAGATGACATAAACGCCGATCAGTGCTCGTAGATCACAAATATACACGCCATTCCAAACTCTCTCTCTCTCTCTCTCTCTCTCTCTCTCTCTGTATATATATATATACAGGGTGATTCACGAAGATATGCTGAAACTTCGGGAGCTCATTCTACATGTAAAAGTAAAGAAACAAAGTTACATAAACATAGGTCCGGAAATGCTTCGGTATCGAGTTACGGCTAGCGAAAGATTTCGCCCATAATATAGTACCCTGGGTGAAATGAAGACTTTCTGGAAGTCTGGGAAGGTAAATTAAGGGGCGAAATCAGTGGTTTCTTATGGTTGTTGACCTGAAAAATCGAATGAAACATGTCGCAGAACTATATCTCCCAGTGGTTTGAAGCTTATCCCACGTGGGACCTACAAAAAAGTTGGCAACACAATAACAGCTGTTCAACAATAATGTGAATTGCATTGTTATGAATTATTGTGAGAGCTAACAACTGAGGTGTAGTCCATGTGCGTATTGTTGTACTACATTATGGGCGAAATCTTTCGCTAGCCCGTAACTCGATACTGAAGCATTTCCGGACCTATGTTTATATAACTTTTTTTCTTTACTTTTACATGTAGAATGAGCTCCCGAAGTTTCTGCATATCTTCGTGAATCACCCTGTATATATACGACCATATTTGTTTCACATCAAGTCCCTCATTAAATATGCTTCGAAATAGATAATAACATTTTTTGATTGGAAGTATACTTTTCGAGATAATCGAGATTTTCTTCAGCCGGAAGGAATGATCGAAAAGTGATGATTACAAGTCAAAAACATGAAGTTAAAAGTTGGCCTCGACTGGCTTTCCTTTAGTTTTTTATCTGGGACTGATGAATATTTAAAATAAAACACTATGACTCTCCATTTATTACGTTACAAAAACGCTAATTGCAATAAGTGAATCATCTGAAAGCTGCCCAATGGATGGAGGATTTTCCCAGATGCCAGCTCCACACCAATGCATCCGCTGAGTCAGATCAGGAGAGTGGGAAATCAGTGACACGTGAAATCATTTTACTTCCGAACCTTTTCCGTAGAAATGCTTTGGAGATACATGCGATGTTGAAAAGACTTGTCACAAACAGAACGATTCCGTACAATGCAAAACTTCCTAAGATAAGTGAAAGATGTCAGAACCTGCTTGGTGTAGCGTTCTTAGTTAACTGTAACTGGGTGCCCGTTCTCTGCATTAAAGTAAGGTCCGATAACCCCGTGTCCTGATACAGGATAACACACGGTCACATGTTCATAGTGTAATCATACTTCGTGCACCTCCTCCCATCGCTGAAATCCTAGGAACATGTTGTTACGCCTGTTTACGTGATGTGACAGTGGGCTTCGTCGCTGAACCATAGGTTGTAAAAAGGGGATGGATTATAATATTACAAGGCAAGGATTGAGGTACTGACACCTCGCAGCATTATCAAGGATTCGCAATTTTTTTTTTTGCAGTGACTGCCGATTCATATCCGGTTATTTCGCCATGGTCATTGTATAATTTGGTTGAAACTAAGTCCCTCCGCTTGGTGCAACGCCGTTCCTTGTTTGGAACTTTTGTTACAACACCCAGTGTAACAGAATTACTGAGTGCTCGTCTACCGAAGCATTCTGTAAACTGCTCCCACACAAAAAAATCTAAAATTAGACCATTTTTGCCTTCCTCTTCGGTATAAGCAGAAATAACGCTCCACTAAAAGACCTTCTCCTCAGTGGACATTATTAATACTGTTTATGAACGGAATATAACATGCGTGAGGACCTGCGACAAGACACGGGGAGGTGTTCCCATGTGGACTCCATTTTTAGTGGACTCCATTTTTAGTGGTGTAAATTAATAGCCATACTGTATTATCACTAGAAATCTATCGAAAACCATCTAATTTAAGATATTTTTTTTAATTTATCAAAACTTTAGCACTAAATAATGAAAAATAAAGTTAAATAAATACGAATTTATTCAAAAGAAATGTGAAAGAAAAAAATTATTTCTGCAATTATAACAACTTCTTTTTTTTTGTATTATTCTTAATTTTGATTTCTTTTTCAAATTTTGTAACATATTTCTTTTGTTATAATGAAAAATCATTTGAAAAGAAAAGAAAAAGAGAGAAAGTTTAAGATGAAAATGTTTTAAAATTTGATACATCTTGAAACATTTGAAACAATTTCTGAAATTTAATATCTTCTAGTTATTGTGATGGACCTGTGATGCGCGGACAAACGACCTTAAGAAATTTGCTCTTAATTTTTAATCTTTTAATGAAGTTTCCTAATCTCATGAATCAACAATAATTGTTCCAAATTAATTGTTTACGTTTGAGAGAGAAAATTGTTTGTCTTTCAATTCTTTCCAAAATAAACAAGTTTCCAAATAAATACATGGAAATCTGTCACCTTCGAGAGAAAATTACGTCTACCTTTTCCCCGCGGAGATATTTTCAAAATATAAAGAAGAAATTGACTCTTATCCATAACAATGCACGCAATATTTCTAGAAGATCTGTTTAATGGTTTAAAATTTGTCATGCAAACACGACAATTCATACAGATCGCCGATTTCTTGAGCTCAACTTTTAGGCTTCTGATAGGAAGCCTAATAATCCCGCTTTATGGTCTGTCTGTAGACAAGCATCATTAAAATCTCATTAAATTATCATTAAGCACAACAATCACAACAATCGCAACAATTGCGCCTTTGGCATTCGCAACAATCACATGTATAA
>JAFIDM010005346.1:52986923-53026793 GCA_023159025.1 Thereuonema tuberculata | reverse complement strand
TAAAAATAAACGACTTATTACAATAAAAAACATAACAATTTGTCAACTTCTCATATATTATTTCTCAAAGGTGTGGTTTTTTTTTTGGTTTTTTTTTTATCTCACTTAATATCTTTATCTCTTTATCTCTTTATCAAAATCAATGATTGAGATATTTTGAAGATTACGTTCACCGCTAATGACGAAAAATAAACAAACTGTTTAAATTATTGTTTTCGTTAAAAAACTTTATTTTAAAAACCTTTATAAAAATGTACAAGGTGCCATCTATTGAATCTGTTCATTTATTTATTTTCACATTACCATTCGGTGACTGAACAAGATACCATGCGTATTATTCGCATGGGTCAACCTTTTTATAAAAATGGAGAAGGCGCCATCTATTGACAATGGGTTTAACTAACATGCACTACAGGTGTTGGATTTGTTTATTATTTCTCAAAAGTGTTTTTTTTTTATGCGAATTTTTCGCACGGGTCAACTAGTATTATAGAATTATTGAAGTTACTTCCACTTAAAATTATATATCTAATGTTTCGGTCGATTTTACTTTGCAATCAGCAATTCACTAAAGCATGAGAATAAACATTAGAAAACAAAAAAAAAGGTCCTTCCAGAATAACATGACCATTGTACAAATGAGGTCGAGTGGTCAAACTTGTCTTTAATGCCCACGAGAACGTAGCGTTGGAGGTACCTAGGATGCCTCTGAATATCCAAAAAATAACCGACCTTTACAAAGATCGTATACAGTTTCTCCAAACCGGAGTCCATTGAGGTACACGGCAATCAAATATTACAATAAAATTTGATTGGAATCATCGTAATGGGTTACAAATAAAAAGATAAAGATTTAAATAAAGCCAAACACCAAAAACTTTCGCATTGAATTGATATCAACATCTAATCTTATTCAATTTTGTCCGTAAAATGACTTGGACAAAGTAATCATTTCCACAAAAACGTACATGGACAAAATAATCTACTTATGAAAATCAGAAAATAAATAAACAAAAGATTTAACGTGCCAGAAAGTAATATAAAAGCACAAAGAATGACACAAAATAAAAAAATATCTGGGCTTTCAACGGTGAGAGCCTAGGTCAGCCGTTTCGAAAGCTCGGATATTTTTTATTTTCTATATCATTTCTTTACAGAAAATAAATAAATAACCCGAAAAATACGTAAAATAAATAGGTTTTCAGAAACTCTCATAGACTTTGGGGAACCTAAATAAATGCTCATATAGCTATTGTTCTGATTATTATTTATTCTTTCTTAGTTTGATTAATTTATTTATTTACAAATTATTCATATTTATTCAGTTGTAGGTATCACCAATTACTTTTCAATTAAAATATAATTTTTATGTAAATTATTAAACAAAATAAAAAATAATAATATTTTCCTAATAAATCAGGGATTTACTAATGAAAATGACTGTTACGTTTTTCAAAAAACTACCTTTATTTGAGATTTGATATATATATATATATATATATGTAACTTCCGAAATTTAAAGCTACTTAAAGTCTACGAACACTTAAAAATGTAAAAATATGTCCATTTATTCCAAGTAGTTAACTTATGAATCTATTCATGAAGTTGAAGGTGTGTAATGGTAACTTCAGCTGCGACGACCGGCCATGCGTTTATAAGGAAACAGATGTCTATTAAAGACATGATTTTAATAATCTTTCCTTTAAATAATTCAGAAACCTTAAATTCATTAACAATCAATGATGAAGTGACCCTTATTGTTTTCTTGGTTACATTGAATTGTTTCTAGTTGATTCTCAATTGCTTCTTTGTGGAGTTACCTATTAGCTTTAAGGTAAACAGGCGGAAAGCTTTTTGTCTTAAAAAACATCTTGAGAACGTGATATCACGTTGACTGAACGGTTGTGAGCCTTTGTTTAAACAGTAAAAGCAAGAAAACTCTTACAACACTCTTCCCTTTTCTGCAAAAATTTGATAATAAAGTTTAACTACTCACAGTTAAACATCAGTTTATTCAGAGAACTTTCACAGTTTCTGCCTACACTTCGTCAAACAAGATTTTATTATGGAATTTTATTTTTGGACTACAACAACTTTAAACAATTCTCTGTAGCAATAACCATTACAATTTACACTGTCCTTTTATGATTAGTGGACTTAATCGCTCATTTTTCGTCAGGATTCTAAGTATAACTACTACGAACGTTTAGGTATGTAATGCTCCTTCTTGTTTACCATAAAGTCAAATTTAAAAAGTTTAGAATACGTTTGTGAAATCCGAGTAAACAGTACAGAGTCATCCATTCCTTCTTGAAACAAAATAACACAATGTTTGGAAACTTCTTTTATGGGTTATGAAACTTTAAATGGTGGATTCAGGATAGTAAAAGCAAGATTGTTACAGGTTTGATATAAATAAGGATTACAGTCTAACGAAATTAGAATCAGAACCTTTCCTTAGTCCAACAACTGCAAATTCTAGAAAACTGATAATTTATGTGATAGATACCGACTGTTAAGTGGAAATTCTTATTGATTCAATTTCTTTAGAAAAGGAAAGAACTGAACCAATAAGAATTTGACAAGGAACATATGAAGATAGGATTCATCTAACTATAATTGCATGATAATTCATAGTTAAACAGCTTAGCTTATTGAAACTTAACAGTAGATTAACAGTATATCGTTTTGGGCAAACTTGGCTTGATTTTTCTCATTTTTGATTTTTTGATTTTCTCATTTTTAATTTTAAAACAGATATATATGTTTTTGATAATAACTACATGTTAGTTTTGTGTTGTTAGTTGAACTAGGTTTGATACAACTTTATATCGTTGCAAAGACCACGGGTTAAGAATTACAAAAATCATTGCTCACATAAATTGCGAATATCGACAGTTGAAAGTCGACTATAATTTTGTATTTACTATTTAGTAGCTGAAACATTGTTTCACGCTGATTTGAAAGCGCAAATTTGAGAAGGATTATGTTACGACATTCCTTACATATTTGTATGAATAAAGATCGCTATAAACTGTAATATGTTCATCAGTAAACAAGTACATTGTGGGGGTATTTACATAGGAAATACAGGGAGGACGGTTAGGGAACGAGTGGATGAGCACGTCCGTGCCTACCGAAGCGGTACTAGGAAAATTTCAGATTGGGCGGATCATTATCTGGATAATGATCACAATCCAGACCCTGTAGTTCATCTAATTTATTACGTCACAGATGAATATAAAAGATTCGCTTTGGAATCTTGTTTAATAAATTGTTGTATATGTTTAAATAAGAACAAATCACTTAGAGTTAATAAGGTATCTTTAAATATATTTAGAAAATCATTAATAAAAAACAAAAGATTAAAAAGAATTTTAAAGATTAGTTAAAAAAAGTTCACATGTTTATTCACAAATATTTATTTATATGTTGTACTTAATTTTAGTTTTATCAATTTTAAAATTAAGTGTTTATTTGTTTTCAGTTGTTTACGATTATATTTTATTTCAATTGTTTAATTTACAATGTAAGATCTTGCATATGAGAGTTTGTTATAATTTGTAATGTTAGGAATGAGAAAAAGGATTTTTCTCTTTCCTTTTATGTTTCATATTTTGTATTTTTCGTTATTTAAGTTTTAAACATATGGATCTTGAGAAAGTCTTTGAAAAAATAGGACGAAATATTGAAGACATGTTGATGAAGTTTGTATTTGTTTGGAATTTTAAAGTACATTCAGATTTTTATTATTAATTTTACATGTGTTTTTATAATAATATCATGAACATTAATACAGAACCTCCAAAAATTAACATTAAAACAATAAATACACATTAAAAATAAATATTCACGAGAAAATTCATGATTCTCGCAACGGATAATCGCCAATAAAGCGTGAATATTATAAATACTTGGTGCCAGCCAATATAATTTTTTAATACCATTTATCTACAACGATCATGTGACTGATTCATAATTGTTATGGATAAAGTTAATGCAAAGCAGACTTGGTTCAATGTTTGAACGATTCTTTTAGATGAAAATAATGAATAATGACTTACTTGATTTAAACTTAAACTAACTTTAAATTTATTTGAAGCGTTTAAAAAGTATAACTTGCCTTTCTATTTTCTTTATAGTAGTTTTTTAAAAAAAAAGGGGTTTGCCATATATGGTTATTCCTTAGCGATCGATTTTGTCTGGAACAAACGTCACCAGTCAACTTGACCTCATAGCAGTCAGTCCAAGATGGCGTCCTTTTGTGATCGCATCAGGATGACCAAGAATGGACAAACTTTGCATAGCCAAGCAAGAGGAATAGAGTGGAACGTTTTTAATTATTTCAATTTTAATTATTATGATGTATTCGTAACTGTAGAAAATACAAAACCAGAATGTTTTCGTAATGTTTATAAGATTCAGTTACGGATTTTAGCAATTGATGGCGCTGTTACGTCCTGGAAACATCAATCTATAAGGAAATTACGTCATCAAAACCTCTTCTTTCATGAACTGAACTGTAGATATGGAAAAGTTTTAGATAAAATACTTCAAAAATTTGCGGTTTAAAATAAGCCTTCCATTTCACTGTTAAATCTGGAACTGGTTTCGATTCCCAGAACTATTTGGAAATTTTATTTTCTGCGGATATAATGCACCTAACGCCACAATATTTGGCAAAATAGTATACAATTTACCCCTTGCTAAAGGATTAATGACCAAGAACTTCTAATATTAGAATGAAAAAAAATTAAAAATGTGAACTTTTTCATTTCCGATTTCAAATTTTCTATGTAAAAAAAATAGAATGTTTTTATTAAAAAAAAAAAAATCTTTCTGAATGCTTTTCAATGTTTAAATCTGACTCAAGATTAAGCTTTAAAATTTAATTATAATCAGATTTTTCTTCTCCTTTGTTTGTTCACTGAAATTGCTGGAAAATTCCAAACCGCCTACAATGCTGATAAAATCATAATTTTTCATTGTTTCTTTTTTATTTTCGTTTTAAATCTTGTTCTTTCTCATGCTTCAAGGCATAAACATCACTTCGCAAAGAGAAAGAAAACGAAGAAAAGAAAGAAAAAAAAGAGCTCATTCGACGGTGTGTTGCTCCTGATAAGTCACTCCACATAAAGATGAAGATTCTCTTTTTTTTTCTTTTCTTTCTCATTATGAATAAGATCTGACAGTCCTCTCTCACTTCTTAAACTTGGTATTAATGCAAAGAAAAGAAGCCGAGCACAATCCTCTCAAAAATGCCAAAAATTCCCCCCTTTTGGCTTTTTGGCACGTTTTAAAAAGAAAAAAATTATCTCTGGTTGGCTGCGCTCCCTATCGCTACTTTGTACACACAAAAAAAGGAATAAAAGAACAAAATTAAGTCAACTTACACCGTTGAGCGAAGAAGACGTATAAAATTCACTTAAAGAGTCTTAATTTCTTTCGGTCCGATCCTATCACTGGTAGAGTCGTTGCAGCCTCGCTTTCGAAGTCACGCTAATACTCCTGTTATGGCTTCCAATTTGGGTTTTGGAGGCCTTAATGTCTCCACACAGACAAATTATGCTTTGTAATTATATGACGCCACTATTTCTCCCTCAAGATACAACAAGACTGAAAGCAAGAATGGCAGCGCCGTAGAATTACTTAGTTTAGGAGAAATATTACGAGAACAAGCTTCTTTAATAGAAACAAGAACCCGCTGGTTCCGGAAAGTGATTAAAACATTCACACAATGAAATTTGATGAGATATTCATTAATTCAACTTGCTTGAATATTTGTGATACTAACTGATAGCATCTGGTGATACCAAAACTAGGAATTGCAAGTTAATGACTTTTTCCGTTATCTTAATGGGATAAAAGTTTCAATCCTTAACAGTTTACCGATAATTTACTTTTATTTTTAATTTTCAAAAACAAAACAAAGTACCAATATTGAAAATAAAAAACAGTAAATATTAATAAAAAAATTCTTTATTCAAATGCAATCCAGTACTAGAAAAAAATTTATATTACCTACATAAATATATTATAAATAAATAAAATCGATGGTATAGATCGCTTGATGTCATTTCAAGTGGTTTGTTATGACAGCACTTATACGGTCTATGACACGTGACTCAAGAGACGTACTCACACAAAAACTACATTTTGTATAAATTTTAAAAACGCGCCTAACATTTATGTCAATTTGAAGTTACAAATGTTTTTGTGAGAGCAACAACCGCTTTCCCGTAATTTTCTCAGTTCTTATAATATATGATATAAGATTAGTCTAATTCTAAACTAATTGTACCCGGCATGCGTTGCAATGCCACTCAAATAAAGAAAATGTTTGTGTTTTAATTCTGTTTATTGAAGTGCTTTTGGATACACAATATTTTTTGTTTTTCCGTCTGGTGCATACAGGAATAAATCAGAAGATTTTCTAACGCGTAAGCAGGCCCCATACAGCTGTTCTTGTGTGGAACATGGATTTTCCAAATTTAGTCCACACACTTGTAGCGATTGTTTCTGTGCTTTGTTGATGGTCATTGCAAATGCGAGTCACACCGGAAACTGCAAACATTGAAACCGGAAATATACTCATTTGTTGCAACGACTCGCGCACCAGATATTGTAAAATGGTTCTACTAATTCAGAACCCTTCGCGGGAGTGCGCACAACAACTCACCAAAGTTTCATCTCAATTTGATGAATGGTATAGGAACGCATACGGGACAAACAAACAAAGTAACATTCATTTTTATATATTAAGAAATATTTTAATATATTATCTTAATACATTGAAGAATGTTACGTTATATTCAGCAATTTCAATTAGGAAGGTGTCAGTTTACAAAATTAAATTCTTAGTTATGTTAAGTGGTCCGAAAGTCAAGTGGGAAGGCGCTTGACTTTAGGGCTGGAGGAGACAGGTTCAATCCACGGAGGAGTTTGGGCATTTTTTGCATGCTGATTTCTCCTCGACACGGGTCCAAGAGTCCACCTAGTCGTCTGAAGAAACGGTTTTTTTTTTTTTTCTAGGGAACTAAAGGAGGGCGGACGACGGCTGACCATCGATCTCCATTAATTCATTTTGGTCATCTTTATCTCCTGGGACTCAATCATATTGAATTGCAGTGGGATTCTTTAACTTATATTTACATAGTTAATACTTATGATTCTTATCCTATTAAAAAAAGTGTCTTTTCTGACTAGACATACGATTCCCATATTCTTGAAAAATGAATTCATCTGCAATACAATCGTACTATAGGTATACGATATAGGTGTGATCAATGTTAAGATAAGAGTTCAAGAATAAGCATATACTGTATTTATCTTCCTTTCATCTATGATTTCCTTTCTCTTATTAAAGATCTAGGACCCAAACATTAATCAACCATTTAGTAGTATATAGTATTTTGAAAATAAACATAACTACAGCCATGTATTACTACAAGTGCTTTGGTATCGAGTTAACATGTTTTGTTTGATTTCTTGAAATCAAACCTTCGATGATTTGTTGTTTTCAACACTGTAGAAGATATTTTGATAAACTCTGGTTTTATTATTAATGTGCCTTCTTAGGTTATTCATCACATCAGTCAATCTGTGTGCGTGTCTTCTCCCGCATTAACTTTTGAATCACTGAGTGGATCTTCTTGTTTCTCTAAGGAGTAGAGTTGATCTAACGTGTGTTTGTGGAATCTTGTCCAAATGGTCGTTGGCGAGAAAATAGCACCGAAATATGATTAAACTTTCCATAGAAAAGCATTTAACTTGAATCGCTTATTTCTGTCCATGTTTTAAATAGTAATCGCTAGTAATCATTAGTGATTACTAATTGCTAATCCACTAAAGTGAGCTTGGTGGATATGATTAAAGTAATCCTACTTAGACAACTTAAATAAATACTGCGGATTTAATTCATTATTTTTCAGTAAATGGGAAAATTTTAATTGTTTATGTTAGTGAGATGTATGTCTATAATGTAAAGCCTAGTACACACTAGTAGACATGTTGCGCGATTTTGGTCTAGAGACGTGTCTCAGGTTGTCTCAGGTTAGACAAATCTCCGTCTACGGGCCTGTTGCGAGACCAAAAATCGCATGTCTAAAGTCTCCCGACCGAAATGGGAGACAGCATGCAACGTGAGACATGTTGCGCAACATTTTGACGGTAAGGACGTCACTCCGTCTACAGGCGAGACACGTCCCAGTCTGTTTTAAAAGAATTTTTAAAATATTTACGTGAAATTCAATTTTTTAAAATTAGAACTTGTTATTTCATTACTATTTGTTTTCTTTTTTAAAAATACATTTTTAAACTCTTTGAAGATGATATTTACATCATAAATTTTTAGTAATTTTTCTATTTCAGTATTTTTCAAATTTTTTTGTTTATGATTTATTTATTTATTTAGAAACTTTCATATATTAGTATTTATTTTTGGGTCATTTTCTATCAAGTTTTTGAAGTATTTATTTTTCTTTTTATTAATAAGGTTTTTAAGCCAATTTCTTTTTTTTTATAAATATTTTGTAACTTTATATTTTTTTTCACTTTTTTCACGCGTTCTTTCACTTGTAATTAGCACTAAGCAGGAACTCATTCCACACAAAACAATGTCCTCCATGGTGGACTGCGAAGATGAGACTGAGAAATTCACATTGTAGTGTGGACGCCAGACGAGACAAAGAACTGTGTCTCTAGACGGTCTGTAGACCGTTTCTCGAGACCCGTCTCAGACGGTCTATAGACAAATCGCGCAACATGTCTAGCAGTGTGTACTAGGCTTAAAGTTTCATGACTTTTTTAATGAAAAAAAAGGAGGATAAAAATGAAAATGAAAATAAAGAATGGTTTAAGGAATAAATAAAGAAAGCATTAAGTTCTTTGTTGAACTTCTTATTTCTTATTGCCTCTTATGTTCTTAAAATTTCTCAGAACAATGAAGCGTTTTTCGTATTACTTATAAAATATAATAAAAAGAAGCTGTTAAAATACAGTAGTAATATAGTTGATCTGTCTACCAGACGTAAACTTTTCTCAAAAATTTGGATTTAAGATTTGAAGAAAACTTAGTCTACTTAAAGGACTTACCTCAATAAAAAATTGTTGGTACATTTTTTATTATTAGCTTAATTTAGAAGCTTAAATGCTAGATGGTTATTACATCCCAAACCCAACGAATACCAATAGCAATCTTTCAAGTGGAGACACAGATACAGAAATCTATTAATCTTATATTACTGTAAACATAAGTTATATGATGTTAGTAGTTCTCTATGTAAAAATAAAAATTAATTTGTTGACGATAATCTCTTCTTTAGAATGCAAAATGTTTCTAAGAATAATTGAAACAATTTCTCAATTGATTTTTCACCCTATTAATTTCTTATTCAAACGTGACCTTACGTAACATGTAACTCAATTTAAATACCATCAGAAAACCTATGATAGTTTTTTGCAGTTGAAAATTATAAAATTTTTTGATCTTCTGGTCATAAATCTTTTGAATGTACAATAGATTTATATATATAATTTTTTTTTAAATTAAAAATAAAATAACTAGCAGTGATAAAGAAACTTAATTCAGTGTCTTGTGAATAATGTATTTAAAAGTATTTAGTAGAAGTAACTATTGTGCTTGTAGTTTAAAAAAAGTGAATTTACTCTACATTATAAATTTTCTTATATACATATATCTAATTGTTTAGATTTTTTAATTCAAATCTGGCAGAAATTGTAGAATTTGATTTATTCCTCTAAAATTTTCAAACTTATTATAAATATTGAATTTAAGGAATTATAGTCTTCATATAAAATTAATCCGCTACAGTCATTAAAATCGAGATGAGCAAACTGATTTATTCAAATTATCTACCTTAAGAAATTAACATTATGAATAACGACATTGATAATTTCAGATTTTACAGGGGGTTATCAAGTAACTAATTTTCATCTTGTAGGAGGACAGAAAGCACAGCAAGAGGTTAGAATGAAATTTCTCTTTTGAAACCATGTTGAAACTGACTGCTATTGAGAGGAGAATAAATAGCCAAAGGGACAGTGTCTTTGTTTACTGTTAGGTCTAGAGAAAGCATTAACTTAGTGGTTTGCTCCTTGTCTAATGAATATTTAAGAAAACTGAGATCGAAGACAAATATGAATTTTGACTTTTCGGGGAGAAAGCAGATACGTGGAAATTCCGGTCGAGTTGGGGAATCTGTCGGAAAGAAAATAAATCCGGAAATCCTTCTTAGATTCAAAAGAATCCAAATATACTTCTAAGAACGAATTAAAAAAAAATAACGATATTAGGTTGTAGAGAAACATTTGGATATCTGCTCTAAGATAACATGTCTGCGAGTTTCTTTCATGCTGTATTAACTACCGTTGTATTTCATAGACTATACACAAATAGCAGAAGTTTTATCTCTGGAATAAAGGAATGAGTATAGCTATCGTAAGCAGCAATATATGTAGATATACAAATATCACTATTTAGTGATATGGTCTTTGTGTTGATATTTGTCAAATTCCACATCACTGTCCGGCTACATATATTTTGAGATAAATCTTAAATCTTTTGCCTGTAAACAAGTAATTGCACTTTTGATATTTTTGTTAAATCTTATTTGTTTTTATGATAGCAGTAGAAATAACTAAAAAAACTTAATACAGTAAAACCCCGCTAATCGATAATCCGATAATCCGGCATCCGATAATCCGGCACATTCGATAATCCGGCATAGGTCTAAGGGGTTTTTTTTACACTGAATAAGCCTTCCTGGCGCGTTCGGCAGAGTTCGCGGGCAATAAACTCGTTAACTTATGTATTGTCCGTAATGAGTTTTTAAAGAAAAAACACGATTCAAAAAAAACAAAAAGACATTAGGTCTTATTTCTTACCAATGCAGTAACATACCGTATACATATACTTTCCAATGTTGTACGTATTACAAGTATTAACAGCAATAATGTATGTACTTAATACATAATGTCTTAGTACTGTACTATATTACTTACTGTACGAAATAAAGTAACTATACTGTACTGTATGTACTGTATTAAAGTATAATACTACATAAAAATATATTTTGTTGTTTTGTTTTTACCATTTTCCATCACTACCGAAATCAGAGAAATCACAATAGAACACGGAAAAAATGGCCTGATATCTATTAATAGCCCTTTTGACTCTATTTTAGCGGTATTTCCGCTATCCTCGCAATAACGGCTATTTTTAGACGGCGCTCAGTAATCCGGCATTTTCGGTGATCCGGGACTGTCGAAGTCCCGAACGTGCCGGATTAGCGAGTGTCTACTGTAGTGATTGTAAAATTTTAGCATTATAAAAATTGGTTTGCTATTATTTTTACATTACTTTTAGTTATTGAAGACAGTGCTTTCAAAAAAATTACAGTATTTTCTATCTGTAATTTTCGGAATATAATAACTGCAGATGAACTCTCATAGAATATTTTATAGCCTTTAGAACTAGTTTTAGGATTCGAACATATCTCCATTTTTAGTTGAATTAAAGCATAACTATTTAATTTATCAATAAAATTCTTCCGTTCATCTACAAACAAAACTATGCGATCTGTAGTCAAGAACAACAGAGAAGAACTTATTTTAAGTCCCTATTTTCTTCTTATCTCCTTCCTATTTATTTTCATTTCAATAAATAACATACATCATTTTCTTCAAAAATATATTTTAAAATATATTTATTTAAACAAATTTTCGGAAATTTTTCTTTTTTCCTTTTTCAAGTTATATCAAGCAAATAAGGAGAAATAATAATAATAGTAACAATAGACATCTCGATATTTAATTTATTGTTTGATAAAACCTAAAAAAGGAAAAAAGAAAAATTTCCGAAAATTTATTTAAGTAAATATTTTTTTAAATATATTTTTGAAAAAGATGATGTATGCTATTTATAGAAAAGAACTTGATCTAAATAAACATCAAAGATAAACTGAATAAACTT
This sequence comes from Thereuonema tuberculata, assembly GCA_023159025.1. Classification (NCBI taxonomy): domain Eukaryota; kingdom Metazoa; phylum Arthropoda; class Chilopoda; order Scutigeromorpha; family Scutigeridae; genus Thereuonema; species Thereuonema tuberculata. The sequence continues at coordinate 53,014,801 of JAFIDM010005346.1, read as the reverse complement.
AAATACCTTAGGTTGAACAATATTTCATTATTAAAGATTTTTAAGGTGAAAAACTATTTTCAACTTTAGCCTTTCAATTTACTTTTCAAAGAAAATCTGGCAAAAAATCATTTTACTTCACTAAGACTGACCAGAAACATATTGGAGCCATCGACAGTCTTTCTTGCTTGAACTTTTTCATCTTTAATTTTTTCTAATCTAAGATTTTAAAGGGAACTTACCTTTTCATTTTATTTCTGGCTTACACTGTGGGATATTTGTCAGTACATTATCACATTCAATAGCCAATACACTTCATCAGATTCCTTATTAGACACTCAATTCTTTAAACTGGTTCCTATTGGTCTTCTTTATATTCCAGAAATAGAGGAATCTATATAAAAAATCAAACTAAGCATTAACTACAGTAATATGCTTAGGTATTTTGCGACCAGCTCATTCACAACCAAATAGAATCTAAGGAGAAAAAATAATTAACAATATTCCTAAGAATTAAAGAAGGCCCCGCATGAGATAATTCTCCTTTCATCGATTTGACCAACCCACTCTAAATCAGCGGTTTTCGATGTTTTTGCTGCAACTATTAAACAATATAATTAATACTTTAAATGCAGACTCAAATGACACAGCCAGGATTTCGATCATTGCGAATAGAGTATGTTACCCTACATTGTGGGTGGGTTCCCAACATCCATCTTATCAGCAAATTTCAACTCCAACCCTTACTCCTAGTAGCTACGCCATTATAATTATCTTATTCATAACAAACCTTAAATAATTAATGTTAAATCTGTTTTACACAAAATGTTTTATCTAAACTAGAGCTTATTTAGCTTTATTAAGCAGTTTTCATACAAAAAAAGTTTATTCAAAAACTACGTAATAAAATTAATCAATTCTAGTTTATTTTGGAACTAAAAAAAAAGGAAAAATAAATCCCAGTACTTCATAGCATGCATTCTTGTTTTTCGTACTCCTTTTTGTACTTCTTTGCAACTTCTAATTTATGTCTCAGTTTACATATCGCATTTTAGTTCTTATTTTTCGTAAACAAAACTAAGACCTTCTGGCAAGTTTATTGAAGATCTTCGATTCTTATTAGGGTTCACCATAGATTCGTGAACCATTACTTTAATCTCTGGTTAGTTAATGCCAAAGTAGTTATTAAACTATCATTAACTTAAGATCACTCCCAGTTAAGGAATGTAAGTACGAAAATAATTATACTAACTACGTATTATTTTGTTACTACTACACAAAATCACAAAAATGCAAACAATATTCCTAGAAATAACTTTGACAACAAGCAAGAAAAATACTTTCCATCTACTTATTTTTTAGATAAAAAGGATACGAAAAACATTAGAAAAAAATAATTGCAAACAGCGATTCTTAAAAAAATCCTAACATTTTTTTATATTATTTTTCTTTTACAACATATTAAGTAGCCTATTAAAAAAATCAATAGCTGAATCTTTTCCTCTTGGAAATCAATTCCTATTCGAGTTGGAGGTGATGAGGTTAAATTGCTGAAGCAGAATTTGCTCTCGAACAAACGCTGGTCTTTTAGTGTAGATTATGGCTTAATCGTTCAATAAATATTCAAATTTCTCCACGACTTCGACATTCAATTTGTAAGACCATTTATTTAAAATAAATCGATACTTAACAGCGAGGGAATTGAAAATGTTCGCCTTAAATTCCCAATAACGAACCTGCTGTAAGGGTGTTAATTCCTTCTTTTATCTTGTCTTGTGACTTGATCATCCTTTCCTTAGAATTGACTTTCTTTCAGACTTTAAGCCTCCTTGAAAGGAGGTGTTTAATCCTTCATGTCCAAAGGTAAGCTTTTCTTAGAGTTTGGAATAGCTAATTCGAGTTGTGGATTATTGTATTAGTAATAAAATCTCTTACGAGAATAAATTTATAACATGTAAACATTTACTTAGTACCAGAGTTTTAAAATTCGTTAGGGATTAATGAACGGAAGAAGGATCTTAGCCAGAAAGATTTAAAACTGTTTTTGTAAGATATTGTTTATAATAGTAGACTTCTATATACTTCTATAAATTATTAAAATTATTTTGTACATTATCTCAGCTCTCTACAACGTGACATATAACTCCATCAATAAAAGATATACAACGATATAGCAAATGATACACAAGTTTTAAGAATTACAAACAACTTTCTAAAATCTCTCTAATATACTAAGGCATATGAATAAAAGGTTAAAAGTTGAATTTTAACGTATGCCAAGATTTAGCATTAATGAATGAATTAGACAACACACACAAATTGGTTTAAAAACTATATATAATTAAAATTTAAAATACATCACAAACACTGAGAGCTTTAGCAACCACTCACGGCCTTGGCAATCAAAAGGTTACAGGGATAAAAAGAATTCGAATTTATACACTTTCAATTTAAAAAAAATTAATTTCAAAATTTACATAACTGTGAAATCCTCAACTAGAAAAATATATGACGTCTTGAAGAAACCACTGAGGAATCAACTGTAGGGAAAGTTCTATTGAGCGGTAGGTATCAGGTATCTTCTGGCTGCAATTTGTTTGAAGGCTGTATGAGCCTACTGTATGGAACCCATTTTTATTTCCTTGGTTCAGCTAAGAGTACGACATAATGAAGGTTTTGAATGAAGAACTCAGATGGATTATCTATGGAAGGAACTGAGATGGCTAATGAAAAAATAAATAAATAAATTAAAGATTATATGAAACTTGAAAAAATGAATTGAATTATATTATGAAATGATGGAAATTTTGTGATTTAATTTCCTTTTCAATTTTCTTCTAATGTCGTGAGTGTAGAGTCATTTAGATAATATTTAATATTTAAATTCGGGAACACCGTGTTGTATGGCTGAAGTGTTTGAATGTAATATGACTCTTCAATTTCTCTTTTAAACTTATTCCTATCGTAATCTAGGATGATTGGTTGTTGAAAATTAGCGTTATGATCTTTCTAGAAAATATGTTTGGCTATTAAAGATGAGCACAAACTGTGCTAACTGTGCTTTTGTGCTTGGAAAATCTCTCATTTATGTTTTTTTTTCCTGTATTTCCAATATAGAAACACGGGTTGCCATGACACTTGTCCAAATAAACACAACTGTGTTGTTTATCTATTTCATATTCTTGCCGATGAAGTGTATTGGTGTTGAAAGCCAATTTATTATTTAGTGTGAAGATAGGATATATACAGGGTGGTGCAAAATTCGTGTATAATATTCAAACCACATATAAGGGCATGGCTAAGGATCAATATATTCCTAATGAATCCATGCCCGGAAACGCCGCATTAAGGTGCTAGGTGGTCCTAAAGTGAGCCTTTCCTAGAATCATATTCTTTCCTACTCCATAAGAAATGTTTTGCAGGCGAGCCAACTTTCAATACAGGAATTTTTGTTTCAACAAAAATAGCTCGCCTACAAAACAGGTGTTGGCTCGCCTGCAAAACATTTCTTATGGTGTAGCAAAGAATATGATTCTAGGAAAGGCTCACTTTAGAACCACCTAGCGCCTTAATGGGGCGTTTCGGAACATGGGTTCATTAGGAAAATATTGATCCTTAGCCATGCCCCTACACGTGATTTGATTACACACGAATTTTGCAACACCCTGTACACATATCAGTGTTTTTGAACTGCTTATTAAGGACTTTCAAAAGATTGGGATGGAATGGAAAAATTGCTGGAACGGTATTGGTTGAGATCTTGTTGCTGTTTTGGTTATAAATGAAATTCAAGATACCTTGATTTCATTGTTTATAAAATGAATGCGGTAATCGTTATTGTAAAAAAAATATTTTAATATTATCAATATGATGCAGGAAACTTTGCTCAGTGGAACATAATTTGAAAGCTTTATTAACTTTCATTCGTATTAAGTTTGATTGTAAATGTTTGACAGTAGCAGGAGAAAAAGGTGTAGTTCTGAGTGAAGCCCAAGGTTTTCTGTAAGGTTGCCTGGTGAATTGATGATTTTCTTTAGTTACTAAGAATCCAGGAATGGCAAAGTATCCTCTGGTGTTTGATTCTCAACAATAAACTGAATTTTGGCATTTATACAGTTGAATTGATCTAATAATAATACTATCTTGATTGTTACTATTATTATTTAATATAACGAAGATATCATTAACTTACCTTTGATAGAAGATGATATCGTTGTCATGGTTGATGAAAACTTGATTTTCAATGTGCTGGAGTGCGAGTTCTGCTAATGCTGCTGAGAAGGATAGTCCCATGAAGAGACCTGTTGTTTGTTGTATGATGATGTTATTGTGCAAAAAATATTGATTGTCACACAGAAAAGTAATGAAATTCGGAATAAAGGTTTCATTAGCTGGCAAGATATCTGTAAAGACAACTAAAATAAATTTTACAAAGTAGTTTAAGATGCATCATTTTAATTTCAATATTTCAAGAATCATTTGCGGAGAAATATAATCCGTGATAGAATACAAATACTATGTGATGCTTTGTTTTTGTTTTGTTTATTTATTGTAAAGTATACAGTCTTATACTTTCGTACATATGATAGCTTACTTTTGTAGTAGTTACAAAAACTACATTCATAATAAAGAATTTTTTTGTAGAATATAGAAGCAATGATACTTTAAACGAAATGCGAATTAAATAAAATTGTCAGATACATTAATGGCAATTAATGATGCAAGTATAAAAATCATTTCAATTAATTTTGCACTAAATTCAAAAATTATATCTATCTATCATCATCTACTATCCATCTATTTGAGCTAGTCTCAAAAATAACAGAAAACAAAACTCCAGAAAATTGCTGTTCATGATTCATATGAAATTATTTAGCTATGTATTCCATTATTTCAATTATTTCAACGAGGTTTCCAAAGATTCTTATCTTTCTTAAAGAGAAACAAAGAATTGTGTGTGAAAAACAACATTCAAAAATATTTGCTCTGCTGCCAATAGAATTATAATAAAACTTTCAGAATAAATCTGGCATGAATAAGACAATTCAGAAAGTAAAAATAACATTTAATGTAATATACACTTGTTGTACAATTGGTATATATAATACTCCTATCATTACGTACTGGATAAATTCTCTCCTTAATTCTTCAAGAAATTAATTCCATTAACTTATCCTCTTATCCTGTTTATAAATTAAAAGTTCTTAGAGTTACTTAGCTTTCATATTGATACATAAGAAACATTCGAAACCGCGAGACGTTCGATGTAAAATTCGAATTTTCTAGATGTATATAACACTCGAAGAATTATTATCTCCTTGAAAATCACCACTGATTGCATTATATAAAGTTCATGTTCACATATGCAACAAATTTCTTATAAAATCTCTAAAAACTTGGGCATTATTAAAAAAACTTCTACCGACTCAACTACTTCTAAATCCTTATTGGCCCTTAATCCACACAAATCTCTGGTATGGTGTTGCAATATGCGGAACCGCTTCTAAATTTTATCAAAACGTTATTCTTAAGGTACAAAAATACTTCCTGAGATTTGTGGACAAAAACCAATGCAATACTCGACTAAATGTCTTTGGCGTAATTATAAAGTTATCTCCTTCTATAACCTGTTTAACTTACAGTTATCTGTCTTCACTTATAAATTACTTAAAAAATATCTCTTCTTCTATCACACTAACTGCTAAGACACAATCACATCCTTATGATACAAGAACCACTACAACTCTATTCACTCAAAGAATCTCATCAAACTATCAAAAAAGAGCTGTTAGCTATTCAGCTCCTTCTCTGTGGAATAAAATTCTCCACAATATTCGTGAAAGTCCCAATTTAAAACAATTCAAAAGAAAACTAAAACTTCACCTTCCTACACTAACGTAACTTTCCACTTTACAGTTGTCATTTTCACCTTTTCTTCTCTCCAATTCCTCAGTTAATTCCTTATCTTTCCGTTGTCAGGTCGCAACTGTCTGCTCTCACCAAATATCCTTCAACCCTTTTCTTGCCTCTCCCTTCCTTCGCTATTTCCTTATGTCTTCTCTTTACTTTCCATCTATTTGAGCTAGTCTTAAAAAGAACAAAAATCAATTCCATAAAAATGCTGTTCACGATTCATACGAAATTGTTTAGCTATTTATTCCATTATTTCAGTTATTTTACGAGGTTTCTGTAAATCACCACATTTAAATTCTACAAATTGTAATTTTTTTTCTAAACTTTCATTACAAATTGATTGTCTCTTTTTAATTCTTCATTATATTTTATTAGTAATGTTTTTGTATTGTGCTCTGTTTTATCTCCATTATTTATTATCAGTAATGTTCTTTGTATTTCCTTTTTTTTTTTCCTTTCCTATAATTGACATCCTGTCTGTCTTAAGGCATAGGGAAGTGACACTCATATCTAACAAACTTTCTAAGGCAATAAATTATTACAATTAAAAAAATTTAACGTGAGCCACTGTCATAACAGTATTAAAATAAATTGGAACCAACACACAAGACTGAATTTAAAGATTAAAATTTAATCTTTAGTCAAGGCTAAATTTAATCTTGTGCGTTGGCTCCAATTTCTTTTAATACTGGCAATGAAACTGTGAGATGTTGCATTTTAATGATTCCACAATATTCTGACGGAGCATAGGAAAAAACATGGCCTATTCATTCGGCGACAAGGAGGGATTTGAGGGCGACTGTCCTCAAAGCTTGCATTCATCCATCGAAAATCTTTTCCAATTACAAAGCTACCGCAATTCTACACATGTAGCACGTTTCTTCATGACACAATCTTCGTTGTTGATTAGAATGCATCCATTCATATTATTTACAAAGCAATATATTTTACTCCTTACAATACATATAATGTTTACCACAAGAATAAATTTATACAGTTGAATGACGACAAATAATATTATGCTAAATACTAGATACTAAATAAACAAGTAAACATAAATTTAAGGGCGACCCATAACAATAAAAAAAATTAAAAATAAAAAAAAAGTATATTAACGAAAGGAAAAATAAAGAAAGGTAAGAAAAAAAATAAAAAGAACGTTAAGAAAACAAAAAAAATTCAGGGCGACATTGAGAAAAATAAGATTAAGAGAAGAAAGAAAAAGAAAAAAAAACAATAGATACACAGATTCGAACCGACAACTTAACGATCACGCTACAGCTGACAATTAAAATAGGATGGTTGCATTTCTAGCATTTAAGAAAATAGCGGAAATCCAATGAAAACAATGCCAAATATCTCGAACAAGGGAGGAGGGAGGCCCTAAAAATACTCTATTCCTTTGTTGTTTCAGCCTCTGAATATGATGATGAAATTCCGTTTGTCGACCCGATCTTCTGTTCGGAAGTTGTTAAGAGGGTACAATGAAAACAATTCCAAATATCTCAAAGATGGGAGGGGGAGGGCGTTGGCCCCTGAAAATACCGCTTATTATTTACATGTCTCTGAACACGATGGTGAAATCCGTTTGTTGATCCGAACTTCCGTTCGGGAGTTGTTAAAGGAGGGACTGACACGGATGCAATGACGGACAGAAAAAACGCAATAGCTCCCAAATGGGTCGCTAAAAACCCTTTACAGGTTTGAGATATTGTGTGGGTGAGAATCATTATTTTTAATGAAGAGAAACCCTTTATTTTTTTTCTATAATAGAGTTCACATAACAGTGTGACCTTCTCAACTTCTCTGTTACCAAGTTTTCCCTCAGTATCCTGAAGACAGATAACAATTAACAAGCAAGTATCCTTGGATGCAGTAGAGATATCTATTAATGATATTCTTATCGACTTTTTACATTAGAAATTTACGATAAAAAAGTGGAAAATTAGGAAAGAATTTGTAATTGCTGAACCCATTTCATATACAAATTGCCTTCCTATTTTTCTGTAAAAGTTTCTGACTTCGTGGCGTGTAATTATTCATTTTAACTAATGTGAAGTAGCCAAAGGCAGCTGCGAACAGCCTGAACCTGAGTTACGATCAATTTCTTAGCATTTTGCCGAAAACAAGAAAGATAAGCGAACTTTAAGTTATCAGAAATAAGTTTCTAATATCTTTAATGAGTTTAATATAAAAAACAAGATTTTTAGAATGATAATGGTTGATATTCTTTGAATATACTTTAAAATCAGATAACATTGATTGCTGATAATTATTTATCTGAAAACTCTAGACCAAAAACCGTATGAAACCTAGTGGGTTAAAGAAGCTTCTTGTACAAAAAGATATAGATAGCATGGGTTATTTATTAATATAGTTTCTTGTTTTTGATTTTTTTTTGTTTTCTTTATCCTAGTTTTATAATAATAATAGTAATAATAACAATAATAATAATAATAATAAATATAATAATAATATCTACTGTGCCGCACAGGGAACCATTCGGGCACTTGGAATCAAACAACACAACATATCTCCCACTGCACGGACACAAGAATACATCCCCCCTTGGAGACGTCGCCTTGAGGGCCGCATCAGCGACCTTAGAGGGGACATAGCCAGGCTCACACAATACTGTGCAGGAAACAAAACAAAGAAACTTATGTCCCAGGTTAGAAAGATATTCAAGCACATAAATACTCGCCCTTCACATTCAAATCATCATAACCAGGTTCGGGAACATCTCGACACACTAAAACAAAAACTCAGTGCACTTGCAAAAAGATTACAAAGATACAAGCAGTGCACTCTGCGCAAACAACAGAACAACACTTTCCAATACAATGAGAAAAAATTCTACAGATCCCTTACATCTTCCTCTACTGCAACGAACACAAACACTCCCAACAGCGAGGCTTTACATGAATACTGGTCGTCTCTGTGGTCAAACCCTATCCCCCACAATGATAAAGCACCATGGATAACAGAGGAACAGCAACTCACTGAACACTTACCCTGCATGTCCTTCCATGAGATTACTCTCGCAGACATACAGACAGCACTAAAACATGCACACAACTGGAAGGCTCCTGGTGCAGACGGAGTCCAGAACTTCTGGATCAAGAGGTTCACGTCCCTGCATGGAAAACTAGCGCTTACACTCACTGACATAATCCAACACCCAGAACATATGCCTCGTTTCCTCACACAGGGTGTCACATACCTACAGAGCAAGAACACTGAAACAGCGCAACCTGCAAACTACCGCCCAATCACTTGCCTCCCCACACTTTACAAACTCCTCACCTCCTGCCTCGCAGACAAGATCTACACACACATCGAGACATATAACATTCTTTCCGAACAGCAGAAGGGCTGTCGCAGGAATTCCCAGGGTTGTAAGGAGCAACTCCTTATTGACTCTGTAATCCTGCGCCAGGCACGCGCGAAGAATAGGAGCTTACATATCGCATACATCGATTACAAGAAGGCATTTGATTCTGTCCCTCATTCCTGGCTCCTACACATTCTTCATATCTACAAAATACACCCCAAGATCACGGCATTCTTAGCTGCCACGATGAAGAGTTGGAACACAACATTACACCTACGCACCTCTAACACCTCCATCACTACAGATCCCATTCCCATAAGGAGAGGTATTTTCCAGGGAGACTCCTTGAGTCCTCTTTGGTTCTGTCTTGCCTTGAATCCACTGAGCAATATACTAGATAACACAAAACACGGTTATAGGCTTACCACAGGCACTGAGACACCATATAAAATCACACACTTACTCTACATGGATGACATTAAACTCTATGCCACAAACAATGCACAACTTACTAATTTACTACAAGCCACCACACAGTTCACCAAAGACATTGGGATGGAATTTGGAATTGACAAATGCCGCAAGTTACACTTAATACGTGGGAAGACTTCGAATTTGGAGGGTTTTGAACTGGACCATGGTTTGGCCATCCAATCCATGGAACAGGGAGAGACCTACAAGTACCTGGGCTTCCAGCAAGCCCGCATCATTGACAACGCAAACATCAAAAATGCACTGAAGAACACATACCTTGCTCGAGTTCACAAAATCCTCAAAACACAACTCAACGCCAGAAATAAAATTAAAGCTATCAACACTTTTGCCGTTCCCACACTAACATATTCGTTCGGTATAATTCCATGGACAAACACCGAACTCGAAGCACTACAACGCGCAACACGCACTACATTCACGAAACACAACATGCACCACCCCAAGTCCGCTACGGAAAGGATGACTCTTCCCCGCAAGGAGGGAGGCCGAGGACTCATCAACCTTATCACCCTACACGAAAAACAAGTACATACACTTAGGGAACATTTCCACCAAAGAGCAGAAGACTCCTCACTTCACTCAGCCATTGTCAAGGCTGACACACACCTCACACCCCTGAACCTCGAAAACTCTTCTCCAACAGTCACCACCCCTGACTCCCACACTCAGCAGCTGCGTGAATCATGGGCTCGTAAGGAACTCCATGGCAGACATCATCATGAACTCAGCCAGCCTCATGTCGACATGGAAGCGTCGAACAGATGGCTGACGAGTGGTGAGCTGTTTGGGGAGACCGAAGGGTTCATGATCGCAATACAGGACCAAGTCATCTCCACGCACAACTACAAGAAACACATTCTACACGATGCAAACACACATGACGACAAATGCAGGAAATGCCACACTACGCATGAGACGATCGACCATGTAATATCAGGCTGTCCCCTTCTCTCTCAAACAGACTACCTCCACCGACACAATCAGGTAGCGTCGATCGTTCATCAACAACTAGCACACAAACATTCACTTATTAAGAGCACGGTCCCGTACTGCAAGTACATACCACAAAGCGTATTAGAGTCACCCTCATATAAACTATACTGGGACCGCCCCATTCACACAGACAAAACCATATATCACAACAGACCAGACATCACACTTGTTGATAAGGTCAACAAACAGACCTATCTAATTGATATTGCAGTGCCTATCAGCAAGAACATGCAGAAAACTCACGCAGACAAGATCAGTAAATACACTGATCTAGCACATGAGCTCCAGAAGCAGTGGAGGCAGGATCGAGTACGTGTTGTACCCATCGTTCTGTCTGCCAATGGTCTGGTGCCTCACACATTGCACCACAGTCTCAGCACACTAGGACTTCACAAAAACACTTATGCACAACTGCAGAAGGCTGTGGTACTCAACACTACACGCATAGTTAGGAAATTTATGGACACAAGCACACATCCCTAATCATTCTTGCACACATCTTTACACTTGGCAGTATGTGCTTTGGTCCTTGACCCGCCATATTGTTTTTGCTGGGGAAACCCAAGGTTTGAAACTTACAAAATAATAATAATAACAACGACTATAAAAGCAGACATGATAGGGTCGCCAGATTAATACACTGGGCATTATGCAAAAAATATGACTTGCCAGCATCTAAAAATTCATGGGAATTCAACATCAAGTTGAAAAAGTTTTAGAAAATGAAGACGTAAAAATCTTGTGGGATTTTAGAATTCAAACTGATAGACACCTGGATCATAATACGCCAGATATAACAGTATTAACAAATAGAACTATTTTCATAATTGATATTGCAATCCCTGGAGATGCAAGAATTTTAGATAAAGAACAGGAAAAAATTATAAAATACAGGGATTTGGCAATAGAAACAACACGGCTTTGGATGAAACACACGACAGTGATCCCCATCATCATAGGAACACTTGGAACAATCTCAAAAAATTTTACCAAGTATTTGAACCAATTGCAGTTGTCTGAAATAACAACATCAGAACTACAAAAAACAGCGCTGCTTGGAACATCATATATATTGCGCAGATACCTGGTGGATACTTAGGTTTCTGGCTGAAACTTGTATCTACTAAAGGCTCCAGTCAGCGAATTTTTGACTGTGTTTCAAAATGTATAATAACAACATCAGAATTACAGAAAACAGCGCTGCTTGGAACATCATATATTTTGCGCAGATACCTGGTGGATACTTGTATCTACTAAAGGCTCCAGTCAGCGAATTTTTGACTGTGTTTCAAAATGTGTATAATAATAATAATAATAATAATTATTATTATTATTATTATTATTATTATTATTATTATTATTATTAAGATTATTTAGTTAACTGTTTATGTCAACTTCCCTTATTCAAAAAAAATTAATCCTAAGTTATTAATTATTATACTGTATAATCGGCAATTTTAGTCTTTTTACTTTCTTAAAAATGTATAATATGTAACTAATAACTCGAATATATCAATATGAATGTACTCAACGGTAGCACCTGTTGATAGAAAGCACTACAAATGCTTCCTAACAGGACTATGATAAAATGTAACGGAAATAAAATGAATGAATGAAAATGAATGAAAAAGATCAAAGGAACTTCATAATAATGTAGCCTTTAAAATTTCAGCTTCCCAGGGCATGTAGTTTTGAATTACCGTGATCATAATTTAGCATTAAAAAAATGCCATAATGTACTATTGTATATTTTTACACTAAATACATTTTAGTTCTTGAGACCTCACGTATATTGCATTAATATATAAATAAGTTCTTAAAATTGTAGCTTTTTTTTTTGGTTAAGTATTTTTGAGTCACTGTGATCGTAGACAGCTTCTCAACATAATTACTTGAACGTTCCAAAGCAGATTTGAAAACCATAAACATACAATGAAATTTTCTAAAAGAAGTCAAAACAAAATATTGCTTTGTATGATGCAGATTAATGAGGCATTACCCCAAAAATCTTTTGTTTTTACATTTCCTACCTGAGATACAAAGATGGGGAAGATCGAGTATATTATATTTTCGTCTATTTCAGGAAAAATGTCACAAAGTTATGTTTTTCAGTTTTCAATGCCAGTCATTTAACATTCTTATCGCCAAATATTATATTAACAGCTCTTATGTTTTTTAATTAATCTCGATTTAATTAATCTCAGTTTCCAATAATTGGCATTTCTTGTGTTCCTCCCATTATTCTAATACACAGCCATGTCGTTTTAATATTAAAAGGGATTTTTTCCTGTCACATGACAGCATTGATCATCCATTGCTGCAATCACTCAATTAAATGTGATCATTTATTCATTTACCTGAAGCTTACCGTAAAAAACCATCAGTCAAACGATGCTTTAAGTCTTTGAACCACTTAACTTCAGTGTAATCGATTTCAGTACTTGATACTTCAAGCAAATTAAAGGCTCTTCAATCGACATTTTTCCATAAGGATTTAATTAATTTTTTTCACTATATTGTAAAAATTACAACCCATAAGCTTGATAGAGGAATCCCAACAATACAGGCAGCTCGTTATTGTTTTTTTTTTTGTTTTTGTTTTTGTTTTTTTGATAATAGCTTACCACTTACCTAAGATTTCGTTATTAGCGCCCCTAATTGGAAAATGAACCTCATCCAATCAGGTAGTGTGTTTATGTGTCTCCCGCCCCGTAATAATTTTTGAACAGCCGGATATGTCTTCTTAAAACTTGGTATACTTATTTCACGACTATGGAAGATCTTAATTTTATATGTGAAATCGTTTCAAAATAAATCTTTTGTCGAGAAATCAGCCCAAAAATTCCTCAAAAAATGCATTGGAATTTAAAGAAGCTTATCGTAAACATAAATAGCTATTTCTATTAATCTCTCATTGTCTTAAACAATGAATATTAAATCTTAGGTAATCCAGGGCGTGTGGTTTGATCGGATTAAAATTAATCCGATTTAAACTATTGAAGTAAATTATATATATACATATATTAATAATTAAATTTTTACGTGTGTCGAAAATAATAATTTTTAAAAAACTTCAGAACGGACACACAATTAAAATCGTAAATTAAAGATTAAAAAAAAAAATTAAAATTACTGGCACTTCAAGCACTTCAGAGGGAGAACAGAAGAATCGACAAAATAAAAGAAATTAAACCAATCATCTCAGAGGAGATCGGTCAAGTCAATTGAATTAAAAGGAGTTAAGTAAAGAAAAAAATCAATGGAGAATATTTCCATTTTTTCGGTTATTAATTGTCGAGGAACTATAATCTTAAATTTATCTAAGCTTTTAGTAAGTAAATTTGATGGTTTAGCAGGAGCTTCGCCTTGTTCCACTCCCAATACGCGTTCTTTTATCAAGGATTTTTATTCTTTATTCTTTTATTAAAAATATGCTTATAGTACAGGAGCTTTCGACATCCTACACGGACGTCATTGTCAGCTAATTAAAAAGAGGTTCTATATCAATAATTACACAATTATTAGATTCCAAATGATTGGTGTCATCGCTTCAATCTTTTGATTGGTGTACCTCGTTGATTGGGCATCTTCATGTGAATTTTCTATTGGTGAAATATCGCTCAGTCATAATAAGGTGCGTCATCACCTACGTCGTCAAAGGTGAAAGCTGCTTTGATTATCGTCTGCTTTTCTACTGTAAAGAAAAACCAATTACATAGTTGTCAGCTTGTTTATTTTTCCTTGTATTTTCCTTCTTTCTTCTTCTTTTCTCTTGCGAAATCTGAAATTCTCAATATAATATCGTATTATAGTATTTGGTAATTGAGTATTGTAAGACCTTAACAATGAAATAAAATAGACTTCTTTTTTTTATTAAGGAATATCTCTATCAACCAGGATTTTGAGATGTTCTCTTTGGATGTGACTGCGTCATTTACAAACATTCCATGGATCTTATCAAGGCGCCGTCGAATACAGTGCACATGGTAATAATGATGAGGGGGAAGGATAAACAGGAGAATACCGATAATATTTTTCAATTAATCCAAGGCCTGTTCCGCATTCAGTATTTCCAGAATGGAAGGGATTATTTCATTCAAGAAAGGGGCATATTTATGGGACTTCCTTCCTCTGCCATTTTGGCAGAAATGGTCATGGGCTTCGTTGACTACAGAGTAATGGCTGTCGCTAGCGTAGCTGATAATAATATTCTGTTGTACAGGCGTTATGTCAATGATCTCTTCTTTATGGTTAAAGAGGTTTTTGTGGAAGTGATCTTCTCTAGCTTAGCAGCGGCTCTGATCATATTACTTTTATGACTGAAAAGGAGGTAAACGGAGCAATACTTTATTTGGATATTCTTATTAAAAAGAATAAGTACAACATTCTTACATCCGTGTATTGCGGGCGTTATGACGCATTTCACTTCGCATATTCCTAAGGGGGTAAAAAGACATATTATTAATATGGAGTTCGGAGGGTGTTTTGAATTGCGTCCAATGAGTCCATTTTTGAAGAGGAAATTGAACATATTGCCAGCAGGGCACGTAATAGCAGATATCCCGGGTCAGTCATTTACGATTCCATTAAGAACACATTAAAAGCTGTTTACATCCCTGCTCATTATAAACGAACCATGAAACCCGAGATATATGTTATGGTTCCCTATATTACTGATTTTTATCAGCAAATTAAAAGAATAATAGCTAAGCATAATATTGGTGGTGTCAATAGTATAAATAGTATAAATTCTATAGCAGAATATATTAATTTTAAAAAACCGATTCGATGTTTCAAGACCGGCTGTTTTTTAATAACTGCGTCTATGGTATTAGATATATTAATAAGAAGTGTCTTTATAACGGAGAATCGAAAAAACCTGGGTTAAAGAGCCGGGTTAAACAGCACCGGAACGCCGTCAAAAAAGGCAATTTGGTTAAACTTTAAATTACGGTACCACCATCGGAGTATTCGCAAAGATTTATTGGTTTGTGCTTTTTTAACTACTCCTGGTCTCTCGGAACGATACCTTATTCATTCCAGGTATGTATGAGTATCACCCAGACATACGTTCGATTTCTTTCTCTTAACACCACGTGAAAAATGGGTACGGGAGTGAATGGGCATGAAAGGTGCGTTCAGGTTTGTGTGATTTTCTTTTTCTAAGGAGGCTGAGAGATGAATGTAAGAAAGATGCAATTCACTTTTGTTTGGATGTTGGATTAATTGGTAAACAGTATATATGTCCGAAGTGTGGTGAGTGCGTGGTTTTGGTTGAAAGGAAGGATATCTTCGACGGATAGAGATACAAGAAGATGCTTCAAGCATTTATTAATTCCATCCTCACCATTTATTCACCACAAACAACCGACAAAGAAGCATAAGGTAAGCGTTTTTGTTTTGTTATTTAAATCCTTAACCATGGCCACCTGAAAAGATTACGGTCACCCGCAGGTGACTGTTAGTAGGCAAGGAGCAATACAACCAGTCGGATCCGAGCAAAGCGAAGGCTCCTACTGCGCTTCGCGACCGGTTGCATAGTGTTATCTCAAAATCGCAGTTAGCCAGATCAGGGTTAGTTTTTAAGATCGTGCAAGACCATTTTTTAATTACGCTTACCTGCAAAGCTCATTATACTTTCATTATTTAATTCTATAATTTTTAAATTCATAATTAATTTAAAAATTCATATTCACACGAAAATCGATTATCGACCAACTGAAAAGTAGTGCCAACACAGTCTTGTCTAAATAGACCAACATCCGGTGATATCGTAATTTGAAGTTTATCGGCAATTTTACTTTTTATACAGCCACACATGTCTTTGAAACAGAGCATAGTATTGATACTGATAATTCTATTACATTTGATTGCGAAAGAACCATTATTTAAGAAAATTTAAGGCGTCTTTATGTATTCTCATAAATAAGCCTTACAATGATAAGTTTTCTAACAAGCTTGCGGGTTTATGTGGTTTAGACAAATAAGATTTTTATTTTTTTTCTGCTTCTTTTACTGGTATAATAACTTCGATGGGCCCAACGTTTCTTAGTCTAGACTTTTTACTTAACCTCTTTTAATTCAATTGACTTGACCGATCTCCTGTGAGATGATTCGTTTAATTTCTTTTATACTGTCGATCCTTCTGTTCTCCCTTCAAAGTGCTTGAAAAAGTTCGTTAAAAACGAGCGAAATTAGTAGCGCTAGTTATTTTAAAATGTGTTTTATTTTAATCTTTAATTTACGATTTTAATTGGTGTGTTCATTGTGAAGTTTTTTAAAAATAAATAATACGTACTAAATCTTTTCTTCTTTTTTTTTTTTCAAAAAATGGAATATTTGTACTGTTTGTTTTTAGTAGATATTATAATCTATACATAGCCTGTATATAAAAGTCAAAGTTTGTATGTTTGTATGTCTCTATACAATTTTACATCGTTTGACTGATCGGAACCAAATTTTGCATAGATACTCTCTACTAACTTGCGGGAAATATAGGAACCCGGTTAAGCACCCTCAAGGGGGTGAAAAATTGTCAAATCCTGAATAGCGGCACTTACGGACCTGGTGGCGGTAATGAGAATTAATCAAATATTGTTCTGGAACAACTGGGGAAAGTTTGATGTGATAGGGTTTTGGAGAAGGGGAGAACCAGGACAACCCACCCCCACATCGCCCTCTCCCCAACCCTCTCCGGGCAACGCTGGGTACTTTAAAGTAGTTGAAATATAAATAGAGGCTTTTCGTTTTATCATTTACAAGACTTTTAAAATTTCTTTTCTTTTTCTTTTTTCTTTTTTTTAATTTAGAAATAACAATTTAAGGAAAATATACTTGAAGTTCGTTCGAACATCTTATTTTGTAACTAAGTTCAATTACAAGTGTGCGCTTAATAATTAAGTTTAAAAGTTACCTTATCTTTAACTTAAACTGATGGTAATTGAATAGAATTTTTTGAATACAGAGGGTTTTTTTTAACAACGTGTGAATGTCTTAAATCTTATTATAGAGAACATTCTCTTTATTCGTAATAAAAGAATAATAAAAAAAAACTGAGTTTAAAGTAGGATTCATTAAGGCAATTGCAGCGAACAATAAATGAATTATTTTGGAGCTATTACGAGAAAGTTGATATCACGTTAACATTCCAAACGTGTTATTTGATTTTGAAACTGATTTAGTTTGACATATGCAAAGCTGATTGCATCATTAGCTGATTGCCTTTAATTCTATCTGTGGAAATCGGAATTACCACATTACGTTTGCGCCCGCGTTTTCCTGTTGAAGATTATCTGATTATAAAGCAATTATGAAATAGAGGCTAACAAAAGAATTGTGGGTTGTGTTATTATGGCTGTGAGTGGCGTGTTTGCTAATAATTGCTTTTGTTAGAGAATTTTAAAAATGAAGTTTGTCTTAAAGAGATTATTTTTTTCTTCAATTAATTAATAAAGTAGCGTCTTTGTGTTTATTACTTCTAGTCCACTTAGGCAGTGTTTTACAGAAATTAACAACGGATGTTAATGTACCTTATTTGTCTGTAAACTTTCATTAAATTAAGAATGTAAATTAATTACAAAACAGTGCGAATATTTGCAACAAAAAACCACCTAAATTGTTTCAATATATTGTCAATAGATGGCGCCTTCTCCATTTTTATAAAAAGGTGATTAAAATAGTTTTTTAACGAAAACATTAATTTTCAAGAATTTGTTTATTTTTGTCATTAGCGGTGAACGTAATCTTCAAAATGATGTCTCAATCATTGATTTTGATGAAGTATTAAGGGAGATATGGCGTATCGATAGAAAAACACCTTTGACAAATAATATATCGATGGCTTAGCGCAAAAGTAGCGAATATCCAAGATGCAAGTTTTGAGAAAAAGCTAATTTAGTGAGAAATGTCCCTCAAAACTCAGGAACAATTCCTGGAAGTCTCATATTCAGTACAGATATTGTCATTGGGGTATACTACAATGGCATGGGGTTAAAAATTTGATTGTTGCATTTTTCAAGCAGTTTTGATCGATTCGATAGTCTGGATCTTACAGAAAGTTTGTGCCATTGAGATAGCTAAGGAAGAAGTAGCGAATGTGCAGATTCGCCACTTCTGTCCTTATTAAAATTCATCACAACCTCCTTAAATGCTTGACCAAACTAGCGAACTACACTACGTTTATACACTACGTTTATACACTACGTATACCGTTCTTTACATTTTGGCCAAACCAAAGCGGTAAATCACTTTGAAACTTCATTGTTCAGTAACTTTGGAACAAAAACAGATAGAAACATGCAATTTGTGACATTTTAAACTAGAAATTGATTAGAATAATCTTAGATAATTTTTGATAGTGTAATTTTAAGCTAACATTTTTCAATTAACAATTTATCCAAGGTGAGAAGGTTAGAGAAGGTGAGAAGGTGACAATGACCACCTGGCGTCATCTAGGGACAAACTAGCGAATACAGGCACATTCGCTAGTTTTATCACAGAAAAGTGTTCAGTCAGCAGAGATGAAACGGTCAAAGTAGCGAATATGCACATCCGCTTCTATTGCCATTGAAGTATTTAAAAAAGGGTACTTTTTCGCTAGTTTAGGTCCTAAAATCACAGGAAATATGCCATTTTGAAGGATTTGCTAGTTTTGCCCTACAAGAAGACTCTTCAAGACACCTATTCACCACAAAAAACTAATTTTGTATTTTACTGGATATTCGCTACTTTTGCGCTAAGCCATCGATATAAGGATGTTGAAATTTTGATGCTTAATTGCTCAAAATCAAAGGTAAAAAAAAGTCAAACAAAAAAATTTGAAGATGAGAGGCTACGGGATTTTGATACTCTCATAGCAATTAGCAATAACAGGGTCTTTTGTCTTACTTTTGATCCTGTTATTCTTATTCTTTATTTTCTTATTTCAGTATTTCTTTATTTCTAAAAGTTTTTGTTTGTAAAAGTGCGTAAGGCTGTAGCTGAAGAATATTTTCATTGCAGTTTTAATGTATCTTTTCTGTAGGCGTGTTTATAATTAGCGGCCCTAGGTTACAGCTTGCCTGTAAAACATAGGGGACCGCTCTTGCTTTTATGCTTGCTGGATGTCACACTCTGTAGTGGCCAAACGGTTAGAGATATCAGAATGAAACCTTTACCATTGTGTTCAGCATCAAAAAGTAGCTGACCACGTACCAAAATCAGACCTCTAGGACCACTCCCTGACCGGATGTGGGGGAGGGAGGGGGGGGTCAAACGTCGGTGCTTCAATACATTTTTCTTTTATCATATCTTGCAAAAACGTGACCACCACCAATCAGAAGGGTCGATATTGGGGGACGTCTATCGCCGTTTTCTTGCTTATCGGAAGCGACCACTTTTGACCCTCCAACTTCTGGTTTGATGTGAGCGTCCAATAGGTTCATTATAAACGCTGGTTAGGTTCACTCTACTATTGTTTATAAAATTGTGCATATTACGGTGCCGCTTTGCTTTTGACACTGTCTAAGCATTAATTATCTTGTTTTTATCTTATTATGCTTCTTATTTCGTTTGTTGTTGTTTTTTTTTGTTTGTTTGTTTTTGTTTTTATCGGACGCAGCTTAGCCAAAGATGCTTTTGCTTCGTTACAACCAATTATCTAACTAATTACCTAACTAACTAAGATTACAGGTTTTTCTGAGATTTGTACACTTTTTAATAAGACTGGATAATTAACTGAAAAAGTATCATCCTAGAAAGCTAAAATTTTAGAGAAAGGTCTACACCCTTCTCTAACCAGGAAAAATCTTTATTTATTTGAGACAAATAGTCTTATATCTATTGGTTCTAAGGTAAACAATATATCAAAATATTTTACTCCTTTGAAGGAAATAATTACAGTAAGTATATATCGAATTGAGCTAAATATCCAATTTTAAAAATAGGTATACAATTTAAATTAGGCAGATGCGCATTGATTTTTGTACGTGTACTACTAATAGATAGACATCAGTAGCCTAAGCTATCCAAAAAGAGTTCATTATCCGTCCTTCTGTTGTCATGATATCTCAAAACTAATTATCCTGCAAAGCTGAAACTTCAATAGCTGATCAAGGTGCTTATAAGGAAGATCCTATTAATTTTCGCATTAATTGGAATAAAGATGCTAGTGATAAAATTTACCATAACTGATTATTTTTCATTATTATTTAACATTTGTAACATGTTTGATGTGCTCTCAATATGCATATTCAAAAATTAGCACACCAATTATTTTTATTTACAATTATTCTTTTATTTGTAAAACAATATCGAAATTCACAGGTACTTTCTGCTTTGGTACTTAGATATTTTAATAAAAGTTATATTTTACATTCCTTTCTGAGGTAACGACGTATGTCAGCGTTTATTATCATGTGTAGTTTGTATTCAAAACCATAGATGCTCATTGTATGTTCATTATACTTATGAGAACATGTATGTTAAATGTACGTACTTTACAATGATTATTTTCTATATGATTTTTCTGCATGAAAATTTCGTCGAAATTTCGTCATCAACTAAAAAAAAAACCAAATGTCAAATAATACATAAGAATTAGTCAGAAGTAATTTCTTTGAAAGTGGTCATTCTATTACAAATGAAAAATTACATTATGTATTTATTGATATTAATATTGAAGGTTATTTGTTTTTGCAACGAATTAAAAGTAGCCTTCAGAATTTAGATTTCCTTTCCAAAATAAAATTGAAGGAAACATAACTATAAATATCAAAAGAAAGAAACAATTCCTTTGAATGCAGAAATCTTCCAATTACGCATAATTTCAGAGTTTATTACATCTGTTACTGAATAATATGAATATTTATAAAAGCAAATATTTACCTAGATACTTAGCGGTCATGCATATGCATCGGAGACAATGACAAAGATTGTAATTGTAGACGAAAATTATATTGAATTCTGTTTTAAGAGCAGAGGGTCACATCTGGCTTTAACAGTCCAGAGAACTTCATATTTTGTTGTATTTATTCTATCCATTCGACAAAGAAAGCCATCTCTTTTTAGATTACTAAAAAGTAAATTTAGATTCTGTTTAGATTAATAAAAATATATCTGCATTGAGGTGCTTGTAAAATTATATGTGTATTAATTGATATTAAATTCCATTGGGATTTTATTTTACTCCCTGCCAACATATCTAACAATGTTTAATATCAGGAAGACGGAACTTTGCTGTCAAGTTACTTAACCCCGTTTCACTGAATACACGCGATGTTGAAAGGAAAACGTTTTAAAAATTATTAAGTAAAGTTATTATTTTACAGGTAAAAATACAATTATCTTGTTACGTATGCACAGAACACGAATTTATTAATACTTTACTTTCGTTTTATTTTATTAACAACACTGGACACAATAACGTCATACCCAGATCCCAGGTCAAATCATTTACCTCCTATATTAGTTTTCCCGAAGTCGAGATCTAGCTAAATCGCTTTCTCGCACCCGAAAACGGTAGATTCACCCCATTTCATCAAAATCCCTAAACCCGTTTTCAAGATAAAATTTACAAGAATTGCTCGCTTTATGAATTTGATTTGATATAATAATTATATTAAAGTAAGTAAGCCTTGCAGCCTTGCGAAGACCCTGGGACAGCGTTAGTGTGTCCCACTATAGGTCTATGCAGGCCCTTGCGCCAAGGCTCCTGGAAGTTTCCTGACCAAAGGAGCGAAGTTGACGTCAATCCGACGCTCAAGCGCCTTTAACCCCGTGAAATCCGTTTACTGATTCTTCTGAGGGCTGGGTGGACTCTAGGGCCCGTCTGGAGGAGAATTCATCGAGGAAAACTCTCCGGCTCCTCCAGTCCCCACTTGGTTACCGGATCCACTTGTTCCCTTTAGCGTAAAATACTACGACAAATTTATGTAGCTTGATCTGGCAATCAGTTTAAATTAACAATTTAAAGAAATATGATTTACAAGGTGAAGAGTAATACAAAATAAATGCATATTAATGATATATATCACTTATCCCAGACATTTCTTAATGTTTCTTTGATGCCCTGCACTCTATCTACCTTTAAAATGGTTTCCTGCGGAAAATCGAATAGCCATTCTGCTATTTTCATTATTGTTCATAAATTTTATATTGCTGTCCATCATGTACAAGATTTTAATCCTATAAATTGTTAATACCATGGCAAATTTAGCTAAAATGTAAAGATAAAATCATTAATTTAATAAACCAAAAAATGATAAATGGCCAAAGTTTTGACAATCAATAAAAAGCTGTTATCAACATAAAAATAGCAAGGGTAATGATAAAATCTGAGACATAGTCTTACAGTTTTGTTTTGGTCGTTTTTTTATTATTTAGTATTGATTACAATACGGTCCTATAAGGTTCAAGTTATATCTGTATTGTCCTCCAAATGAGAAATGGCCGGCGGAAATTTGAACTGCGCAGCCCTTCCGGTAGCTCATCAATTATGTTTTCCTGTCATAATGGACGCCGTCGTCTGTTTTCACTGAGAAAGACATGTTGATAACGCCAAATTAAAACTTCTCTCGACTATTTAGCGTTATTTCAATACCAGTTGCTAACAATAAGTTTTTATATAAATAAATAAATATATATTATTTATAAATACAATGCTCTTTTGCAAAGTAACAAGCCTTTACCGTAATGGCGGCGTCCTGTCATAAAATCAGACGGAAGTGCCTGACCAGACTAATCGATCATACATGCGCAGATCTCACAAAAACAGGGCGACCATCTCTCATTTGGAGGACAATAGGTGCAGTTTTAGTTTCAGTAACCAAATTTTAAAACAATGCAAAACAATATGGTTTCGTATTGTCTATCATAGCAACGCTTACATGTTTCACTTTCGCCACTGCCTATGAGACAAGAAGTGACCGCAAATTGGAACTCGTATTTTTTTCCATCTCTACAAGTTACAAGAGTTCCAATAATGCATCATTCGCCTTTGTTCGACTTGGGTTGTAGCGGTGGCAACGCATGGAAAGACGGATAGAATCTTCTTAAATAGTTCATCCCTTTATCTTTGTGTACAAGATGGCTAAAAAAGGAGTAACAGAAAAATAAAACTACATAGCTTTATAAACATTGCATTGTCATTTAGTTAAACTGAATATTAAAGAATAAAAGTGATAAGAATAAAAGTAAATTTTTTAAAAAATACTTTTAAAAAAAATCATTAAAATAATTTTCATTAGTTCAATTTTCTATTAACCCACTTTACTAGTTATTATTCTTTCACAATGTATGACTTTAATATAATTTTTTTTTTATCTCAGGTCGGAATTAAACTGATGAAAACATTTTGTTAATACCTGTTTTTATTCTTAACTAAAATTATCTTTGTTAAATTTGACAATTATTTGTTGTTATAAAAAGTAAAAATATCTATATAATATTTAAATAATAAAAGCCAAAGATACATTATTTTCCAAACCTCACTCGTATTATAGGTAATTACTTTTCGCCAAATCCGGTTCCTTTTAAAAAAAAATCTACATAAAAATGAGATAAGTGAATCTAACGAGATATCTTATTGCATTTTAAGCACTTTTTTATTATTTGCCTATCGTAAGTCTTTTGGGAGAAAATGATGGCTTAAAACTTAAACTATCTTAGCCTTATTGCAAAGCTTGGTTGCTATTTGTAACACGTTGTTCCATTCTCCACTTTATTTATTTAAAACTTCTGCATTATTTAACATGTTTTCGTCAAGTACCAAGCATGTTGCTACCGATTTTCTTTACAGTTCATTCTTCAAATGTAGAATTGAAAATTACTTTGAAAATGGAGGAAATGGAGAAAATAGATAAGGTGCAAGAATTGTAATTTAAGAAAAATAAACGCAAAGAAAAGTCAATGGGGATTTTTGAATTGAGGTAAAATCTCCTGTTTACTTCACTTTTGCAAAGTATCTTGAAACCTTATTGGGTCATTCCATATCAAATCATCCAGAAATTTTAGGAAATGTCACCCACCCTCACAGAAAACTTTGAAATTTTGTATAATTGAAGTTTACCTAGATAAATGAACATTTCCAAAATTTAAATGTTGCAGGTTAAGTAACTTTTCAGTAATGGTCTCAAGAAGTTATATGGATCCAGGAACTCAGGTGTTCCATGGACGAGCTCCTTGATAATTTAAAAATGCAATAGTTCCTACAGTTTTTGCAGTAGAACCTTGATTTTTTTTTAAATTAAAGAGGAATGTTTATATTTTTATGTTGATGCTTCTTTTATTGAGTAATCATAAGTTTTTTTTTTAGAAACAAAATATAATAATTTTTTTCAAATAAATTCGATACCTCGGCATTGTATTTTTTTTAAGGTATTGCTCCATCATAGATTCCTTTGAAAATTTTACAATATTATTATAAATCCTTCTTTATGTCACACAAAAAAAATCAGTTTGTAGAAATGATGGGAAGTATAGAAAAAACACTATATTAAAAAAACAAATTAAATTGAGTATTTCTGACTATCATGTCACCTGTAAAATAAGCACCATAAAAAATACATATGAACAGAAGCGTCTTGTTTTAAGTAATTTAGCTGAAATGTATTCTCTCTATAAAAAGAAGTATCCTGAAGACAAAGTAGGATTTTCAAAATTTGAATCTCTTCGACCAAAACAGTGTATACTCGTAAGATCATCCGGAACACCTACCGTATGTGTCACCACTTACAGTCAAAATGTTAATTGCTTCTAAATTCTATTTCTATTAAAGTAACATACCATGATCTAATGAAAACAGTAACATGATATAAATAACCGAGCCTGTATGCTCCTTCTGTGCAAAAAATGCCCCCCCCCCCTTCCCAGTTCTTTACTTCAAACACACTTAAAAAATGAAATAGAAGACTATGATCCTGATGTGATGGTTCAGTACAGTCAATGGATATCAACTGATAGAATGACTTTAAATGTTCAAATCACCACTCTATCAGAATTCTGCGACACACTAATTAAGAAAATTGAAACACTTACTCCACACTCTTTTATTGCTCAATCACAGTCTGATTATCTGAAAATGAAGAAAGAAACACTTGATGAAGGATCAGTGTTAATTTTAATGGATTTCAGTGAAAATCTCCATTTTGTTGTTCAAGATGAAGTTCAGGGGTACCATTGGAACAATGGTAGCTGCACTCTTCACACTGTTGTTATATATTACAAAAAAGATCAACAGTTGCAAGCAAAAAATTTTTATATCATTTCTGATGATCTACAACATGATGTGGCCCTTGTGTATCAGACTCAGAAGACTGTATTGAATTTTTTGAAGTTTGAATTTCCTGAAATTCCACTTGCTTATGCTGAATATTTCTCTGACGGATATGCTGCACAATATAAAAATTGTAAGAATTTCAGAAATATCTGCTACCATGAACACGATTTCAATATAAAGTGCAGCTGGTCTTTTTTTTGTAACCAGCCATGGCAAATCTCTCTGCGATGGTATTGGTGGCACTGTCAAAAGACTTGTCACAAAATCAAGTTTGCAAAGACTATATAAAGATCAAATACTTACTGCATCGCAGGTATTTGAATTCTGTCGGGAAAACCTACAAGGCATTTCAGTTCTCTGTTTCAAAAGATGAAATGGTTCAAGTCAGAAATTTTCTTTCCCACGCTTTGAAAGTGCAAAAACTGTTCCTGGAACACGATCTATGCATCACATTATACCACTATCACCAACCAAGATTGGAGCAAAAAGGCTAAGCTGTGATACTGATTTTAGTATCATTCATGATTTCTCTGCACTTCCGCCACTGATGCCATTATGCTCTGTGCAGCCCAACTGCTATGTTGCATTTGTATATGACTCTTCTTGGTATCTGGGGATTGTTGAGAAAGTGAATGGTAAAGAAGGAGATGTTACAGTAAGGTTCATGCATCCTCATGGACCATCCCCGTCCTTCTATTGGCCTGATAATGATGTTTGTGATGTCCCATTCTCACATATTCTATGTGAAGTCGATATCACCACAGCAACAGGCCATACTTATTCTCCAAACAAAAAGTCTTCTAGATTGGTGGAAGAAAAGTGGTCCTCATACAAAAAAATATTAAATGTGAGGCATTAAAGCATCTTGTCATATATATATTTCCAAATGAACTTGAATGCAGATACATATCTTATATAATGTACGAGTATATTTTATAGTTTGTAGTTTTGTTTTATATTGCAATTTTTTTTTACATTTGTATATTTTTATGCTCACTTATGTTGTTAATGTTTCTTGAGTAGTTAACAGTATTTCTATTATTGTGATATTTTGGGAATGTTAATGGCTGACTGAAAATGTTTTCAAAATTCAAGATGAATTTTTTTTTTGTGAGTACCATTCATTTCTCAAAATTGATTTTTTTTTTTGTGAAGCAAATTTACTATTTGCAGATCAGTTTCTAATTTTTTTCAATGATTTTCAGAGGGGAGGGCAAGTGTCCAATATTTTTTTTTAATTTTACAAAAAAAATTAATCAACAAAATTTTATTTGGCCAATTCTTTCACGAATTTTTTTTTGAGAGTACCATTCATTTCTCAAAACTGATTTTTTTTTTTTTGTGAGGAAACTTTACTATTTGTAAATCACTTTGTAATTTTTTCAATGATTTTCAGAGGGGGGCAAGTGTCCAAATTTTTTTTTAGAAATTTAACCAAAAAAAAAAATTAATCTATAAAATTTTTTATGGTCAATTCTTTCATGATTTTTTTTTTTTTGTAAGAACAATTCATTTCTTAAAACTGATTTTTTTTGTGAGGAAACTTTACTATTTGTAAATCACTTTTTAATTTTTTTAATGATTTTCAGATGGGGGCAAGTGTCCAAATTTTTTTTTAGAAATTTAACCAAAAAAAAAATTAATCTACAAAATTGTATATGGCCAATTCTTTCACGATTTATTTTTGGTAAGAACAATTCATTTCTCAAAACTGATTTTTTTTGTGATGAAACTTTACTATTTGTAAATCACTTTCTAATTTTTTCAAGGATTTTCAGATGGGGGCAAGTGTCCAAATTTTTTTTTAGAAATTTACCAAAAAAAAACATTAAACTACAAAATTTTATTTGGCCAATTCTTTCACAATTTTTTTTTTTGAGAGTACCATTCATTTCTCAAAACTGATTTTTT
>JAFIDM010005346.1:52963955-52986913 GCA_023159025.1 Thereuonema tuberculata | reverse complement strand
TTCTCAAAACTGATTTTTTTTGTGAGGAAACTTTACTATTTGTAAATTTAAACTTTACATATTGGTAAAGCAAATACTTTACTATTTGTAAATCATTTTTTCAATGATTTTCAGATGGGGGCAAGTGTCCAAATTTTTTTTTAGAAATTTAACCAAAAAAAAATTCATCTACAAAATTTTATAAGGCCAATTCTTTCACGATTTTTTTTTGGTAAGAACAATTCATTTCTCAAAACTGATTTTTTTTGTGATAAAACTTTACTATTTGTAAATCACTTTCTAATTTTTTCAAGGATTTTCAGATGGGGCCAAGTATCCAAATTTTTTTTAGAAATTTAACCAAAAAAACTATAAACTACAAAATTTTTTTTGGCCAATTCTTTCACGATTTTTTTTGATAAGAACAATTCATTTCTACAAAATGATTTTTTTTGTGATGAAACTTTACTATTTGTAAATCACTTTCTAATTTTTTCAAGGATTTTCAGATGGCGGCAAGTGTCCAAATTTTTTTTTAGAAATTTACCAAAAAAAAAACATTAAACTACAAAATTTTATTTGGCCAATTCTTTCATAATTTTTTTTTTTGAGAGTACCATTCATTTCTCAAAACTGATTTTTTTTTTTTTGTGAGGAAACTTTACTATTTGTAAATCACTTTGTAATTTTTTCAAGGATTTTCAGATGGGGGCAAATGTCCAAATTTTTTTTTAGAAATTTAACCAAAAAAAAATTCATCTACAAAATTTTATAAGGCCAATTCTTTCACGATTTTTTTTTGGTAAGAACAATTCATTTCTCAAAACTGATTTTTTTTGTGATAAAACTTTACTATTTGTAAATCACTTTCTAATTTTTTCAAGGATTTTCAGATGGGGGCAAGTATCCAAATTTTTTTTTAGAAATTTAACCAAAAAAACATTAATCTACAAAATTTTTTTTGGCCAATTCTTTCACGATTTTTTTTTGGTAAGAACAATTCATTTCTACAAAATGATTTTTTTTGTGACAAAACTTTACTATTTGTAAATCACTTTCTAATTTTTTCAAGGATTTTCAGAGTAGAGCAAGTGTCCAAATTTTTTTTTTAAATTAACCAAAAAAAAACAAAAAAAATTATAAAACAATTAAAAAAAAATTTTATACGGCCAATTCTTTTATGTTTTCATAAACTACATGTCACAACGCATATTCAGGGAAAAAATTGTCATCCTACTTGTTTCCATTTAAAAACTGCAGCCAATTTTCAAATTTTCACAATTCGCTTTGAAGTACCAAATTGCATCAAACTTTCTGCTATTATTACCAACAGAATGTATATAAAGCAATAAAAATTGGCAAAAGTTCATGAAATTAAGTATAATAGCAGTACACAAAATCTCAGTTCTCAACTAGGTAGTGGGTGACATGGCCTGGATGACTTGACATGGAATAACCCTATTGGCAAACATTATTCAGTGATTAAATGAAATTTAACTAAACTATTTGAGATATAGCGAGGAGGAAACAACACAGCACATCAAGAAATACTACTTTAAAAGTCAGAAAACTATATAATTCATGTGGAGGTCTTTCCCGATGTCACAAATCAATTAATTAGACACATAAAATTAGCAAAAGATTTAATGTTTCATTGAAAAGATT
Organism: Thereuonema tuberculata; assembly: GCA_023159025.1. Lineage (NCBI taxonomy): Eukaryota > Metazoa > Arthropoda > Chilopoda > Scutigeromorpha > Scutigeridae > Thereuonema > Thereuonema tuberculata. Next base: position 52,985,269 of record JAFIDM010005346.1, on the reverse strand, counting down.
CGAAAACATATTACTAAGAGTGATATTCTGTTCATAAATACATCCGTGCTTGATCATGCTAGATGCCTCTTGTGCATATGCTGTAACTGTAAAAATATCTTTACATAAATCGGAGGAATGATTTTTATGGTGCTACACTTTTAATTTTTGGTGTTCCAATTTATTTTCTGTGTTTGAATCTTTTACTTCATTCTGAAAAGCCTGATGAGCTTGTATATATTTGTATATATTATTGCTATGAATAATTTTATATTGTAATTAGTATACATGGTTATTATTGACATTGTAAATAGTATACTTGATAATTATTAATATTCTTTTTACCATTTTATAATATTTGTAATTCATATTATGCCTTATTTTTCCGTTTTATTGAATCAACTGAAGAGGAGGTTAGAACAGACCCTCGTAACATGAAATGAAGATAATTTATTATATAATTTTCTTAGTTCTTGTGTCTGGTCCTTTTTTTAAATTTTTATCTCACAATATGGGCATGAATTATTTCAATAAGCTAGATTTTGAAAAATACGTTACTTACAGGATATCACTTAATATTACATTGTAAGTTAAGTCTATGAAGCGTAAATTAACAAAAAAAAACTCATTAAATTATCCTTTTTAGGGTATTGTAATAACTCAAAACTTTTTAACATAAAATTTGATTTTTAGTGGCGACTATTCAATGTCTATTACTTATACATTCTCTGTAGATTAGATCCATATATAAAGGTCCAGGAGTAACGAAAACCAGCAATCTACTGTTTATTTCCTTTGTAAGATATCTTTATTATTTGATGATAAAAATAACTTTCAAATTTAATATAAAACCGTCGTCAAAGGAAAAAAACAACAGAAAATTCTCATCTCCATCTCATTTTCCGCTGTATTTTGGAGGGAAAATTTATTCGTCCCCTCTCAAGATTACGAGAAATGAATTTTGAATTAATAAAACATCACCAAAAGTTCATATAGCTGTACATTTGAATTGCTTAAAGTCAGAGTAGTTAGATTGCAGTTTCACTCTGTGGCAATTACTGCTTTTCTACATCCTAGATCGAGGGTTCTTAAACTGGAATAGATGTACCTTAGGAATAAAGAGGTCTATCAGTTTGTATGGATGATAATTAATCACAAGACGCATGTAAAGCAGTAAGGATCAGCTACTTTTAAAGCTTTACTTCGACTAGATGTAGTTATTGTTGTTGTTGTCGAATTGTCCCATCTTGGCTAGAATGCTTCTGCCCTCAGATGCCAGACCTAGGAGGCATCTATAATTGCTAGACAGACTTGAGCCATACGTTGAAGGAGAAAAAAATGCAGAAGAATAATGAAACAACCAAACCTCATGCCGGGATTCGAACCCAGACCTGTGTGATGACAGGCAGTCGCATTTACCACAAGGCTGTGTCTGATCGGCTTAAAATAAAATTTTAAATTATTGAGTTTTACTTATTTTTTTTGCTTTTTTACAGTTAAATTTTCAATGATTGGGCAGTGTTTACCTTTCTATATTTTAATCATTACAGAATGTTGAATAACTGTTCATATAGCCTTCGAAATATTACAAATTTTGTAATAATTTTGTAAAATATTGTGACAATTACTGTAATAAGTTGATTACTGAATTAGGCAAGATTTTGAACAAATCTGAAGACTATTAAATTCTTGTCCGCCTTATTTTTTTTTTTTTATTTAAAATACCAAAAAATTACAGTCCTGTTAGGTTCTACTTCTAGATCCTGTGTGCAGATACTGAAGTTACATAATAATTATATTACATTAATACAAAATTAAATTAAATTAACAATAAAATAGTTGAATAAATCAAGATAAAAAATAACGAAACAAAATATAGAACAATAAAGTTGGCAGAAAAGAACTTTAGGGCATTTTTCAGCAATTTTAAAAAAATGCTGTTTTAGCTACTTTAAATAAAACGCAAGTTTTTAAAGAAAGTTGACTTCAAGTTCTTTCAGGACGTTTGTTTATTAACTTAATAGCTTTAAATCCGTAAAACATCAACTACTCTCAAAAAAATTTCTTATTGAAACTTTATTATGGACGATACTTGAACTAATGACAATCAATTTTGACACATGACTCAAAATTACTCTATATTAATCTTATATTAAGTTGCTTTTAATTTACTTTCTAGTTGAAGAATTTTATTTTTTAGTTATATTCCTTGATATGTTTACATCAAACTTTTGTACAATGGTGAGTTAGATGGAGCTCGATGTCTTTTGAGCTACATCTATTCAAAATATAGCATGTGGTTAAAGATATGTAATGTATCCAACTAATGTATCCTCAATTTACGTACACTCGCCCTTACGTACACTTCGCATTCGAACCTTATCCCGAATTTATAGTGTCTCCTTCCGAGTTATGCATACTTTGCGTACGCTACTTATATTACTACAAGTTAAGTGAAGGTTTTCAAATTCGGTTCTAATCGTATCTCTTTGTGTTTGACTGTTTCTGTTTGTAAACTAATAATAAAGTATTTATTAAAGCTATTTTAATGTTTCCTTATGATTAAAATAGTAAAGTTAATAATAATAACAACAATTGAATTTAAAGCAGAAGTAGTAAGACTATTACATACATTGGCATCTCTTCTCGTTATTCTCACTAAATATCCTAACCTAATTTAATATCCTAATTTAATGTTAAACTGTTTTTTAACTTTTATGTTAGTGTTTTCTTGTGACTAATTCTCAAACTGAGAATTGTAATGTAACTCCTAGAATTTAAGGCAAAAGTTATAAGTCTTTTACGTATATTGGCATCTCGTTGTATTAATCTAGAAGACCACGTTTAAATTTTATGACTCAATGCAGTTATAAACGCATATGACGATCTCAGTGCATTGTAAACAATGATAGGTGAAAAAAGTACATTGCTTCTTTATTACTGACAACTTCGGAAACTAATCTCGGGTATAACTTTACTTGAAAAAAAAAAAGAAAAAAAATTACAGTCGCATGTGAAATTCTATGCATGTATAGAAGTTGGTTGGATATCAACCAAGATAGCTTCGTCTAAGAAAATATACATAAGAAGCCAAATCGGTTTTTTGACGTATCTTAGTAATAAAAAAAAAATTAAAATCAATATGATTTTATGAAACACATTTTGATGTGTTTGTTGATATGCAATTTCTTTTAAACTTTTATACAAAGCATTATAATGTGTAAATCCCTTTATCTTCTAATGATTCAGTTCTCAAAACAATTAATTTTAAAAGCCAACTTTGTGCCTGTTTTGATGATAGCTAATAATTAGATTAATCAGTTAAATTTATTTGAATGTTTACGTTTAAAACATCAATTTATTATCATTCTTCCGAATAATGGAAGATTTATCTGCCATTAAAATACTAATAAATAATCGCATTTATTTAGCAAATTTTCAGATGATTATCATGGAAATGAAGGCTCATTTAACTATTAGTCATTTGAATTGACCGCACGAATCAAGTGAATGAGATGTAGTTAGCTGATATCTATACAGCAAATTAAACAGAAATGGTATAGACCAGTTACATAATATTGTGCTATTGTCTCTTCCTAATATACTGCTGCGTTAAATGGCGATTTTCTAATACCATAGCAACTCTGTTTTATTGTTGAATCAAAATTCAGTGAATTAATTAACAAATAAATGGAACATTGAAATTATACTGTTTGAGAAGGAAATAATTTTTAGAAGAATAGTTGGAAATGTTTTTAACAGCAAATTGGGAATTGTCAAATAGAAAGTTTCGTATCTTCGAGTTAATGTCAGCAAAACGACCTAATGTTATTAACCACGCAACAGTGTAATTTCGGAGATATCTGAGGAATTGATTGGAGTCTTCTTTTCAGAAGGTTTTTATTAAGATTGAATTAGATAGAAAGATGATTTGTAGGAAAAACAGTAAGATGTATGTTAAGGAAATCTCGAATATTTTAAATTTATTTTATTTATTGTTTGTCAGTGAATTTGTAAACTATAAACAAAATAGCGTGTACAGTCAAGTAGATCTCAGCAAAGTCACTATCCAAGGTTTGGCTGTACTGCTTCTTCTTTTACATTTATGATATGGTATTTTACAGACATAATCTTTAGTCTCAACATATTAGAAGATAACATTTCTCCCGAACTAGTATCTTCTTAAATCCTGTTGTTCCAAAATAATTTAACCATTAAACAACTTTTGATTTCATTGAATATTAAGAACCAAACAATGAAAAATCATGATTGTTAAAAAGAAGTACTTTTATCAAAACAATTATTACAGAATATGGGATTTGATCAATTGCGTTTTATAATGATAGAAGTGTATTCTAATTTCATAAAAATTCTATCCATAATATCAAACTTAAATAAAGTACTGTAATTTTTTAAAAAAAAACAAATATAAGCGCATGTTCTTGAGAGATTACACACTAATAACTGATATAATTTCATCTTTAGTACAGAACTTTCTAACTTAGTTTTTAAATAAATTGCTTAAAAAAAATATTTTTCTGTTTTGTTTCTGGGTTTTCCGAATACGAAAGTATGAATAGAATTGATTGTACTAATGAATTTGCTAAAAATCAAGGATAACGATATTCACCGAACTCATCACATTACCAAATAGTTCTATTCACTTGTTCGAATTGATTTTACTGATAGGTCGGGAAAATTCATTGATTTATACTTTAGAGTTAGCTTTTGTTTGCAAACCTATAAAGAAAATGAAAGGAAAATTGAGATACTTGCAGCAAATGTAATATCAACATGTCAAGTAACTTGAACTGTAAATGTAACATCAATAGATTATACCAGCTTCCTAAGTGGAAATTACAAGGAAAGTGCTTGACCTCGAACGCTGAGAACCGCACGAAAATGTGCTTAGAATATAACTTTGGTAACGCGAAGAAACAAAATATCGATATAATAGGACCAAAAACATACATATTTCAATGTCGTGACTACATTGCTATATTTCCCTCGCTTAAAAAAAAAATTACGCTATCTGAACAACAAACTTTTCCTACTGACCTGATAGTATTGCACAGCTATTCAAGGTGCGCTTGCAGACAACAGCTGAGTTTTTCATGAGAATGACTCATACCACTGTTTTTGGGATAAGCGATTTATATTCTAAGCCCATTTTCGTGCGGTTCTCGGCGTTCGAGGTCACGCACTTCCTTGTTAGTTATATTTTAATTTTCTTTATTTTACTTAAGAAAGCGAAATTCTCCAAAACCGGATATAAGAGTCGAACCTTAATTAATCCTATAAAATTTCATTAATTGATTTCCGCAATTGAAATTATTGTTATTTATTATTTAAGATATCATCTGTTTGGTAGTAAATTGTGGATTTTCATTTGAATTTATTATCAGATTCCAGGTGCATTTAATTGATTTTGTTTTACAGGTTCTATAGCAATTGTAAATTGCTCCTCGTGCCAATCTAATAGAAATATTTCATTCGATTGAGCTGCTGATCCGTTTGTTTAACAAAAGGCTTTTCTGATGAAATGGATAACTGAAACATCTGCTGATGTAATAAATTTTTGTATAAAGTAGAACAATTAAACCACACAGCTAACAATGCATTTCTGATTTGTAAGAGGGTCGTTAATGCCTGATGATTTATCTTAAAACTAGATCTGTCCAAAGACGTGAGAATTTCAATTTGGCCAGTAATATAAATTTATTTTCATTACTTATTAGCAGGGGCGTGTCAACTTAGTCTCATTACGTCAAACCCGACCTCGTTTTCTTTTGAATAGTTACGAAACAAGAAGCTACTGAAAGAACTTTAAGGTTACTTTCATTAAAATGTTATTCATCGAAATTTCTTTTTTCTTTCTGCAATAGTGAAAACGAAGCAAACGAAAAGCCAACGTTTAGTTTTGAAATATTACATCCAATAAAATAGTACAAATTTTCCATTTTCTGGAAAAATTAATTGAATCCACATAAAATAGGCATAAAATTTATGCTATTGTCTATGATCAAAATTAATCGACTTTATAATCTGACTCAACTGTCGTGACGATCGAGATTTCTCGAGGTTCACGTAAAGTCCGAGACAATAGTCTCTTTTCGAGGCTTCTCGCAAAATGTCCACACACACATTATTTTACAAAGCAGCTCACGCAAAATTATATTGCAAATATAAATGTCAAATTCTGTTGTTTTGTTTTTAAATTCCTAACGGTTGGTGGCTATCCAATAATTCTCTTTAATATAAATACTACGGTTAAAACCCGTTACAATCACATGTCTTTTAAATCCTCCAATAAATTGTTAAAAGCCACCAACCAATCACAAATCATTGTACATAGTCTATAAAAACCCTTGCTCTCCCTGAATTAAAGAGATCAGCACAGATCGAGTTAGTTCAGAGTTCTGATCAGCCCAGTTGTCAGCCTATTATTATTTTTACGAACCAGGCCAGATAACACACCACAATATCAACAACTTGCTAATTAATGAATTAGGAACCGTTTAAGTATCATGTAAGCATTCAAAGGAAGGGGGGGGGGCTCAAGCTTTGCTTATTTTTGCTGTCAAGGAGAGAGGGGGGAGAGGGGGATCAAAACAATGCTTATTCATTTTGACTCACAACTTTCATTATTCTTCTTATCATCTATAGAAAATAGACTCAATAAATCTTACAACTCCTTTACTCATCATTCTATATTTCGTCCTGATGAGAGGACTTCTTTAGGAATCTCAAATAATACAAAATATTAAAATAAAGGATAAAATAAGAAAGAGAAAACTTTCCTCTTCTTATGAAATACAAATTATGATAACAAAGTAAATTGTTACAATTATGTCATATTACAAATTCTTTTCAAATAAAACTAAAACTTCAATTGCAACTATTATACCATATTACATATTCTTTTTCAAATAAATGCTTTAAGTTAATACAATTAAACCTTCAATAGCAATAATCGCATCATACTACAAATTCTTTTCAATAATTGCTTGATATTACAATTAGCTTCTCTGAAGTAAATAGAATAAAATGCTACAACAAAAGATTCAAATTTATAAACACTTGTTACTTTTGAAAATTTTTCTTTTATGTTTAACATAAAATATAATAAGTAAGTTTATGTATTATTTAAAAGCTTAATTTGAAAATTTAAATATAAAAGCTTAATTTGTAAATTTAAATTTTAAAGTTTAATTTGTAAATTTAAACTTAAAAGTTTGAAATTTGTGCACTACGACCATAGTCCTTAAGGTCCACGCAAGTTTTAAATATTAGTTTTATTTCTTATTTCATTATTTAATAAAAACTATACGTTCAATGATGACTTTTCATAATTAATAATATTAGTAATTTTTGTAAAAGTTACTTCTCTCTTTTTCAGTAAATAAGAAATTTTTCTAATCTTTCCAAGTTCGAGAAAAGTCTTGAGTTTCAACCTGATTTTTCCTCTTCAATTGTTTTTTAATTTTAACTTAAAACTTAAATACTGTTGTTTTCGAACTAATGAATGTATAATTAATTGATGTAAATTACATTCAACAGATTTCAATCAATCTGTTCCTAAACATCGAAAAATATTTTATCTTCTTCCCTTTTCACCTTCGATACAACATTAATGTAAATATCTGTACTTAGAAGATAATTAAGTAATAAATTATTAGTACATTGAGATGTTGTATTCTTTTATTAGTAGTTCCTAAATCAACAAATTATTTACAAAACAATTACAGACCCTTTAATAATTTATAACACAAGGTTCTTCAATTATTTACATACAGGAAAATTAATAGAAATCTGAACAAGATATTACCAGAATATGTAGATTCAATTACCTTTACAAATATTCTCATGAAGGCAATTTCCTTTTTATATGGACGCCATAAAGCTCTTATTCCTAAATTAAGGTTTCCAGACACATAACAAATAAAAACGTGACGAATAAAACGTGAAACAGGTGGCACGACTTTACCATGCGCTGCATTCTAAATCTCTGGGTGTATCTGAGATGGACTACTGGTGCTGTGGGAAGAAAGTTTTATTAATGCAGATATTGCACATCAAAAGTTGACGAATTCTTCTCTCAATAGTAATATGACCAAGCCAAAATCTTATATTTCAAAAATATATGTATATTATAAATTTAAGATGAAAATTATAATACTGAATAACCTTTAGTATCTCCTTTAGGATTATGAATAGTTTTCAGTGCCAATGAATGGTAAAAGAAAACGTTTCTGGTGGTTAACAAGATATCATTAGTGCACCAACTTCACTTAATTTGAAGTGGGTGAAAATGACCACAGTAGATAAAAAAATTAATCAAAACTCAAATTAGCACATACCTATGAAATCTTTCTTCTTTGTTGTCTCTCCAATATATTATTTAGGTTCTGAAACAGTATAAATTTTAAGTATCATGCTTTGGTTCCATCCCCATATAAAATTTGGGTGACTTTCTTTCTCTGCTAAACACGGACGAACTCCAAAAAGAGTCGTGAACTCTACAGAAAACTTTTTTATAAAGTTTTAAATAAAATTTTGAAATAGACTGGTAGGATATTTCTACTTAGAGTTACATTAAGAATATTATTGCAGCCCTATTTCTTTCTCTCCAATATACATTAGGAGTATTAGGAAACTTTACGCTTCGATACTTGTCCTTACCATGAATGAAGATTTTTGGATCTAAATAATGAAGAACAATTAAAAAAGTGAATAAGGTACACGTAAATATAGTCATACCCGGACTTAGGTATCCTCGCACTGTTACTGTCTTCATTGGAACCATACCCCGAAGTTACGCTGGTTGCTTCTTAGTTACGACCCAGATTTGTTACGTATGTATAGACGATGGCAGTGCAGTATGAACATTGGTATATGAAATAAAAAAATACATACTTCGATTAACTGTTACGCTTTGAAACCTAATCTGCCGTACATCCAGGATATTCCCAGGATAATAATATATTGTTTACAAAAAGAATAATGCCATCGTTAAAATATTTGTTAAACATGTTTTAGTAAATAGAGAATGGAAGTAAAAAATATATCATGTAAAAGCGAATAATAGTCAATTATATATTCAAATAATAGTAAATACATATTGACAGAATTCATTCAATATGGATGGAGGAAAACGGAAGAAGAACTAGAGCCTTTATCGAAGATAAAAAAATTGTTCTAGAATATACAGGATATTTTACTCGACCAATGTAAATGTACGATAAATTGTTTGCTATAAATCTTTCTCCGTCTATTCGTCTTTTTTATCTTAACGGAAAAATCTCTGAAAAAGATAGTTATAGACATTGGCTGCATTAGAAGAATGATGAATGCCATATATCACGAAGATCATGTTAACGATCTTTTGTAGGAAGTTCAGATCTTCGTGAATTTTATTTCGCTCTCGAGTAACACGAGAACAGAGGATGTGAAGATTAAAAAATATAAAAGTATAAAGAAAAAAATGTGGAAAGTATAAAGAACAAAAAATATTGAAACTGTAAAGACTCGTCAGAGCCTCGTATTGGAGACGAAACCGGTTGTGAATGTTAACTTTTTAATTGTATAAAATGTTTTTTAATTAGTCTTGTTCGTTGGCTGTCCGCAATTTTTTAATTACTATGCGCGCACCTAAATTTCTATATTTTGTGCAGAAAAAATGAAACAAATGAAACTTTCTATTCAAATCAACAGAAGATTAAGAAGACGTAAGAAGACCATTCTCTAATATTCCAATTGATAATTCCAAGAAAATATATGCTTTATCGTTTGCTTTACAGTCTAATTGTACAATTTGTAAAATTACGTTTTGTAACTCTTTGATAAGAAAACTCTCAATCTGGTCCACTAATCAAGCTAACATTAACATTGATATTATCATTAACAGCAAATTATAAAAAAAAAAAAAAATCTCATTTTATTTGGAAACATTAAAAGTTGTAAAAACCTTGACAAAAATAATCCGGGATCCCCAACTAACAATATTGAAATTGATAATCTTTTATAGTTTATAAACTCAATAAAGCATTTTAAAATAACTAAAAATAATAAATATTGTTGATTTTTGAATAATCAGTCAGACACTTTCCATTTTGACTCTTGGGCAATATTTTTCTACACTGCTGATGCTAACACATTTTCCTTTTGTTTTCATTTCCGCTCTGTGAATTCTTCTTTTATTCGAATAGCTTGAATTTGTAACTATGATCTTTCATCAGTCAACTCCGCCTGCATTTCTTTCATTTCACAAATATTTGACAACTAAACGAAACCCAAGCAGCTGTTACTCCGAATTTATATTCTTTTCTTACAACTTCCGGGAAACTCATGTAATATTAATGAGTTCGAACTTATAATCTATTAAAGTAGCAGCTTTCACTTCGTAATACCTTGTCAAAATCTGCTCCTTTTGAAGTTAGCGTGGAATCTATTAAGAGTAAATTAAAATGGATGCTGGGTTATTAAATTTATTCTTCGTTTTCGCAGTTCTTTATGTGTCAGATTTGACGAACGTCAAGATTGATTAAGCATCTGGAAAAACCGTCAATATTTTCACTTCTCCTCTATGCAAGAAGTTAAGCAGATCATCTGATCAGCTCGTAAAACGTTGTCTTCATAGCCCAAAAATCTGACGGACTTGATATAGATCAATGCCACGTTTACAATGCACAACCCTGACACATTCTGCTTTCATGCAACTACATCAAAACTGCTGACTGGCATAGTCTGAAACATGTTTAGGCGTGTGACAAGATTGCAAAGTGTATCCATCGCCAAAAACGAACATTTAAATCTATTCTGAAAGCAACGAATAAAGAAAGATATGTTTTTAACTAAATAACAAACACTTAAACGGAAAAATACCAACTTGAGTTGAGATTGCGCTAATTAAATAGTATTTTTTTTTTCATTTTAAAAGTTATAAAAGCCAGTCTAATTTTTAATAACCAAATTTTAAAATACATTAAATTCCATCTATATTTCGTAATAAAATTTCAGAAAAACTTAACCAAAATTACTTTTTTATTGAAAAGTTTACTAAAGAAATTTTTACAAGAATCTATCTATGAAATTTCTGATTTTTGGGGGGATTTTTTTTTCTATTTTAAAAGGCCGTGGGTACACCCTATTTAGGACTAGAATCTAGCCCTAAAGGGTTCTTAGTTCTAAAATAGCAGCCCTGTTAAAACACAATGGCCCAATGGCCGGAAGGAGAGAGAACGAATAAAACAAACACAGAAATGAAAAGAAATACCTAAATAAAAATCTAATCGCCCCTGGATTCGAACTCAGATTAAGGCAGATCAACCCACTTAGTAAGATGTCTATGTTCCTGACGGCAAATTTCCGTTTTATATACAAACTGTGTTTATTTTCTTTTATGCTTTCATTTAAAAAAATCTGTATCAATGCAACATAAATTCGATATTATTTTTACTTTTCTCAAAGACTTTTAACCATCCATTTCTGCGGTTAATTTGAATGTGCTTTCATTCTGACATCACCAAGACACATTAAACATTATGTACAACTGTCTTTTTAGTGCGATCTGAGTTTTATTCAATGTCTAAAACAGTGGTTGAAGTTTTATCTAAAAATATTACAAAATCGTTACTTGGTGTTTTATTTCTTTACTTTTGAAAAGTTAAATTTTTCGCTTTAAAATGTTACTAGATCGATATCAATACTAAGCAATAGAGTACCATCAGCATAACGTACAAAAGATGTTCTTCTTCTTCTTATGGACGTCCAGAGTTGTTGGCTCCGCTAGTCCGATGTCCATAATATGTTATTGTAATGTAAAAAGTTGTACTTATATAATGTACAAAAACTTATATATAATGTACAAAAGATGTACTTATATATCTGTATTACTATTTATATATAATGTTTGTGTTATTTCTACTTTAATGTTGTATTTATGCTTTACATGGAGGCAATCTTTTGCCAACTTCCATTTTTGAAGCCCTCGCTTTATTAGAGTAACTTCTAGTAGCTCTTTTAATATTCATTGATTCTTTCCCAATGCCGTTGTTTTCGTTTAATCAGGAAAAGATGTGGAGTTATAATATTGCTTTCTCAAAATTAAAAGAAAAAAATTCAAGTTTTCATCAGGTAATTCTTCATTATACAAGTAGAAATATATACTTGTATGAAAATTTATGTTTTACCATATAGAAATATTTTGGTTTCTAAAATGTTTCATTTATTACAATTGAAGAATTGATAGGAAATCATTTGTAAAGTAGACTAAAGAGTTTTACGGTGGTCCCGTTTATTTTTATGCATCTGTATGTATGTATATATGTATGTATGTGTGTGTTTTATCATTATAAAGCTTTTATTTATTTACTAAGTATAAACTAAATTATTTATCATAAAGACAAATAGATAAACAAAGGAACAAAATCCTGAACTGGAATAGTGACACTTCGTAAGCTTAGTTAAAAAAGAAGTTAATAAAATTTTCGTTTTGTTGCAGTTAAGATCTAATGATGAACGAGAGTAAAGTTGAAGTTTAAAGTATTATAAAAAAAAATTCCTGAATGAATTTTAAGCCTACTTTGCTGTTTATTCTTTTTTATTCGCTTTTTTTCTTAACACAAAAGACGTGTCTCAGTTTATTTTTAAATTATAATATCTATGAATCCAAATAGAAATTTTCTCTTTTTGAAAAAAAAAAATTAATGAAGTCCGCATTATTTACATTAATTCTTTAAATTCGATTAATTTTAATTATGTTAAAGCTTTCACGGATATTATGATTAAAACTTGGATTTATATCTAACGTTTAAGAAATCCATAGAGACCCAAGTTTCTGTTCTAATGCCTTTTCAATGAGAAATTTTGTTACTTTCACATTGTTATTTGTATACAAGGACCCATTTGGGAAAAATTTTATGTATGAAAGTGAGTTCGTCTCTTGCCTTTGAATAAGCATGCCAAGTTTCAAGAAGATCCCTCCAACAGTTCAAAAGTTATGATGAGAAGGGAGACACAGAGTGACTGAATAAATAAGAAGACAACTATTTTCAACTTTTAAGATTGGACATTTAATCGAACAATTTTAAAAGTTAAAACATAAATGAAGATTATGATTGAAAAAAAAATGAAGATTTTATAAAAAGATAACTATTTTAAATTTTTTAGATTGGACATTTAATTAAACAATGATTTGGACTTTATAATGAACGTGATTAACTTCATGTTTTTATTTGTTGAGAGTTTTCACGTTTTTAGAATTCTTGTTTGTGTTTTATCGTTAATTTGATGTTGGGAAATGAGGCAGATATTCTCTCCTCCCACGAAATTTATAGGAAAGGCTTGAGAAAGTGGAGCCGGTGAAGCACCACGAAATATTGCCATGTTTGTTGCAAAGTTGGAGTTTTATGTTAGTTGTTATTAATATAGTGGCTGATTTTGATGAGCCAGAAAATGCAATTGACAAATTTACCATATAAAAATAATAAGGCAGTCGAAGTAGACATAGTTCCTGCATTATCCCTAGTTATTTGTTTTTTGGGTTCTACCAAAACATTCAGTTGTTTGATATAGATCTCAAATGGGTCAATTGTCCTTTGAACTGATATAGATCTCAAATGGGTCAATTGTCCTTTGAACTGTAGAATTTAACAAAGTAAATAAAAATCCAATATATCTAAAAACAATAATTTCAAACAAAAAAAATGAGCCCGTTATTAGAAGTTGGGATTCTTTCCTTTAACAAATTAGCATTCCAAGTTAGGGCCTCGTATAATCTACCTTTTAAGGCAATTAAATCCATTAATTATCTGCTGAGTTTACTGAGATTTCGATTTTGTTCGTTTTAATCACAATTAAGCCATCCAGAATTAAAATCCGCTAATCTAACGGGAATTGCTTTAACTGTTAATTAGTTTATTGAAATAGCGAATTGAAAAGAGGGGAATGTTTGGGTTTCTTCGCAATTTTTTTAATCCTCCTTTATTTTTATTGCTTGTTCTGATTCACGAAAGTAATCACTCGGAGATAAGACAAAGTGGAGATAAAGTGTTTGGAGATAAGAAATATACATGGTTTTATTTAGGTTGAAGATCTAAGACTGATCGACGTGTTAATACAACAAAGTTTAATGTATAGTAGACATGAAATTGTAATTATTAAAGCGTCGTCGTTTAATGGAATTCTACTGCATTCTATAGATATTCTATAATGCTCATGGGCATAGACAGGATAGGCAGGGGGCGGTTGCCCTCTCACACTCGTGCGGCATATTAGAAATCTCAATTGAGACAAATATAAGAACTAAGCTAATTGATCCAAATGTTCTCTAATCCGTCAGTGAGGTGTATTTTTTGGAGTGTTTAGGTAGTCAAGGTACCTATAACCTACATACTTCATTATCATATCTACTTGTCCCTACCGGAATAAGATATTGGCTAAGCCTATGATAATAATCTTAAGTACTCTATACTTATATATTTAAAATTATAGACTCCATTAATACACGGGATATTACTTAATAAAACTGTGTTGATTTTCTTATGTATTTCATTAAATACACAAATCTACCACTTCTTCTTTATTCAACGATATTTCGTCTTCTTTTACAGAAGACTTCATCAGGTTAGCAATTCGAGGACAAAAAAATTCCTTTCCCTTTCCTCTAAAGAAGTCGTTAATCTTTAAGTAATAATTTTTCAATGTGACAATACATCGAAACCTAATACATAATATCTGTATTAAAATAATTCAAACTATTCACTTCATTAATACTGATAAGGATTTGCTATTTATTGAATATTATTGAAAGTAAATAGATTGAATTATTATTTTTAACACATATGTTACGTATTAGGTTTCGAAGTATTGTCAGGTTGAAAAATTATTACTTAAAAATTAACGAATTCTGTGGAGGAAAAGGGAAAGGAATTTTCTTGTTCTCGAATTACTAACCTGATGAAGTCATCTATAAAAGAAGACGAAATATCGTTGAATAAAGAAGAAGTGGTAGATTTGTATATTATTTAATGTATTGATTTTCTTTCTATTTAGTCAGTTCCTTTGTAATAGTAGGTATATTTGATTAAAGCATCGCATAGTTACAGAAACCTGATCACTTTAGCAGGAATGGAAATTGCGGAAATCCTACCCGAAATCAGGACAATTTGAATTAACTGAACTAAAGAGATAGATCAGTTCATGTTTAATCCGATAATATTAAGGACTTAAAAATAAAGTCAAATAAACATTTTTCGAAAATGGCCCATATCAGTAGGATTAAGGGCATTCATTTTCGTATATAATGTGATATGAGTAGATAACCACACATTAATAATAAAGATTTTGGATAATGATCTTCGGATCATTTTATTTTATAATTGTCTTTTGTTATTCTTAGGAAAATTAGGTCCATATTTCTTAAGGAACTTTCTATCTCGCATTAAGGTTTCTTACCAAATAATAGTTCGTTTTTAAAAGCAGGCTTCATTAAGAAAGGATTTACTCTACGTCTATTCTTAACTTCTGATAATAAAAGTCACATGATCTGTTTTTCTATGAATTTACTCTCCAAATAAAGTCGTCATTCATGGATGTTAAGACGAGTGCTTTGCAATGAGTTATTCAGAAAACTCTTCCTATGAAATCCATTACTTGGAAATCACTTAAAATTACTGGAGCAAATGGGTTTTCGTCACAGTAAACAAATTTTTGGGTCTATCAATTAAAGACGAGCGTTGATGGTTTCATGCTCACTGTATTTTCTGAGAAGTGTAGATAAAGACATTTAATCAGCCACTACACTAACTGTGTTTGTTAATTTATGATTCGCGAATAAAATTACTCAAGGAAGACATAGGAAGACACATATATCATCTTTATTATCCTTCTAGTCAGTTTCAATCCATTGCAAATTGAATGTTATTCAGTTACTAGACTTTCCTTTTTGTATTCGTACAAACTGGTCTTGGCATTCTCTCATTCCTTGGAATTCAGTTCAAAATTTCTCTTTTTTATCCATGTTTACACTTATCCATTCATTTCTTCTTATTAAAGTTTGATTTTACAATTTTAGAACCATCCTTTTATTACCGTCAGAAAACCGTCAAAAATGACGATGACTGCCAAGTGATCTTCAAAGTATAAATATTATAACTCGTATACGAAATCCCATCATATACAAAATGTATCAAGGTGCATATCTTAGAAAATTTTATGAATCTTTTGCTATAAAAACCATAAAAGTTTAACCAAGACATCTCTATCGGCAATGCAGTGCAGTGTAATATTTTTTTACACTTGTGACTATATTTCATTATTAATAATGATCGTTTATTTAACACTGTTTATTAAAAAAAAAACTCAGTTGTTCAACGAAGATAGTAACAGATCACGATACAACTTAACCTGTAACAAATACGTGACAACCCAAACACTTTGTCTTTTGAATGACTGGGGATCCTTTGTTTTATTGAAAATAAAGTCTCGATAAAATTATGAGCTTCGAAACGTCTACTGTAAGTTTTTAAAATATTTTATAATTTAAAATCTTTTTAACATTTATATTGTGCAATGATGGTTGTTAATAATATTATAACTACATTGCCGTAAACTTCACGTTTGAAAGTAGTTCCAAATTAATAGAAAATACTAAAGTTTAACTTGCGCTAATAAATGTTAGAAAAAAAAACAACTTTCATCTTTAACAATAATATATATATATAAACTCGGTTCATGGCTTCAGGTGTCGCCATTTCGAAAGAATCTGCAAGAAGTCTATTACAGGTCTTCCGATCAAGTGTCCATTCCTCTTCCATACTTCTAATCCTCATTGCTTTTTTAATATCGTCCATCCAAGCCTTTCGTGGTCTTCCTCGTTTCCTTTTTTGATTTGTTTTGTAATCAAAAGCGATTTTGGGCAGTCTTTCGTCACTCATTCTTTTAACATGACCAAACCAAATTAATTGTTTTCTTTGAAGATCGTCCAAACTGTTTCCTTTTATTTTCATCATTTCTTTGATTCTTTCATTTCTTATTCTTTCTATTCTTGATACCCTGCATGATCTTCTTAGGGCATCCATTTCCACTGCCTCTAATTTCTTTTTTTCTGTCTCCGTAATTCTCCATCCCTCTGCCCCATATAACTAGATGCTCTTTACAATAGAATTGTATATATTATACTTTCTTTTCCTAGAGACCTCTTCACTCCACCAAATAGAATTTAATAGTTTTATAGCCTTCCTTCCTTGACAAATTCTGTTTTTAATTTCTTGTGAGTCTCTGCCTTCTCTATTAATGTCTACTCCGAGATACCTATAATGCTCACAGCTTTCTATTTTCATGTTATTATTTAGATTTAGGTCCGTCTCATTTCCTCCTATACATAGATATTTGGTCTTGCTAACGTTCATGTATAGTCCCCATTTCTCATATTCTTCCTTAATTGTTATCGTCATTCTCTCTAAATCATTTTTACTCTTTGCAATTATGACGTGGTCATCGGCGAACTGCAGAGTAAACATTGACGTTCCTTTCGCATTAAGTCCCAATCCTCTGCAGTTTTCTTTCCAAACTTTTAATGCTGCTTCAACATAAATTTTAAAAAGTGTTGGGGAGATACAACATCCCTGTCTGAGTCCTTTATCTGTTATAAAGCCTTTTGATAATCTTTGACCTACTTTAATCTTTGTTTTTGATTGTCTGTAAAGTTCTTGAATTGCTCTAATAATATTTAAATTTGTTTATTTCCTTTAATACATTCCATAATTTTGCGATTGGAACATTATCATACGCCTTCGTTAGATCAATAAACAGAAGATGAATTTGATTTCCCACCGTCATTTCCTTTTCAATAATTTGTTTAAGACAAAATATATTATCCATACATGATCTTCCTGCTCTAAATCCACTTTGTTCTTCACTTTCTTTCATTCTTATTTCTTCTTCAAGAAAATCTTTTAAAATTCGTCCATACAGTCTACTAAACGTTGCTGTTACAGTAATGCCACGGTAATTTTCACATTTTTGTCTGTCTCCTTTCTTATAGATTGATGTTAAATATCCAATTCTCCACTCTTCTGGTGTTTCTTCTCCGTTTAAGCATCTTTCGAATAATTGTGTAATTAATCTTAGCAACTTATCTGTTCCATTTTTGATCAGTTCTGCTGATATTCCACCGGAACCACTTGCTCTTTGATTCTTTAATTTTTTAATTGCTGTTTTAACTCTCTGAAGTTCCAATAGTATAGGTTGTTGTATGGTATCAATATGTGTATTTTTTACTTGAAATTCATTTCTAGTTTCTGTAAGCAAAGTCTTATAATATTCTTCCCATTTCTCAACCGATATTCCTTGCCATGAATTATTACCTTCTTTTCTAATATTCCTTAAAAATTTCCATGCCTCTGTACATCGTTTTCCTCCTATATATGTCTCAATTTCTCTGCATTTTTTATCCCAGGATGTTCTTTTTTCTCTATTACTAATTTCTTAGTGTCATTTCTAAAAGTTCTATAAATTTGTCTATCCTCTTCCTTTTTTGAACTCATCCACCTCAAATAGGCTTCTTTTTTCTGTTGTACAATCTTTTCACTGTCCTTATCCCACCAAAAGTTTTTTTGGGAATTTTTGCCTTTTCTTTTTTGTCCTAGTGCTTCCTTTGCAGCCTGGTGTAAAGATGATTTAATATGTTGATATAGTTGGGTTGTGTTAGTATAATTCCTTTCTTCTAATTTTTCATCTAATCTTACTTGAAAAAGTCCTTTTGTACTCTCTTCTGTTAATCCTTCCAACATATATTCTGGGATATCAATATCCTCCATCTCTGTGGGATTTCTTTTCTCTCTAATTATATTAGCCGAATAAGGAAATGCAAGTCTTGCTCGCACCATAAAATGATCTGAGCCACATTCAGCTCCTCTCTGTACTCTGATGTCTAATAATTTTAATTGAGCCCTTTGTTTAATAATTATATAGTCAATAATTGTTTTTAGTTGTCTAGTATGCTGATACCATGTGTATTTATGAATATCCTTGTGTTTATAAAAACCATTTGTAATCTTGAGATCGTTAGTTCTGCAAAATTCAATAAGTCTTTCTCCATTATCGTTGACTACATCCTCTCCAAACTCTCCAACAATGTTATCTCTCTTCCTGCATCCAGTTCTTCCATTGAAATCACCCATCATTATAATTTCTCTTGTTCCTCCAATTTCATCAATAATTTCCTGCAGTTTTTGATAAAACATATTCTTAACTTCAATAATGTCATCATTATTCGGAGCATAAATTCCCAAAATAGTAATTCTTCTTCCAAAATATCCATATTGATCTTTAAAATTCTTTCATCCACAGCATCAAAGTTCTTAAGATTTCTCTCAAATTTCTTTTTCATTAAAACTGATACTCCTCGTTTTGCTCTTTCCTCCTTTGGAACTCCTGAGTATAAATGAATAAATTCTCCAGTTTTTTTCTATTCCTGATCCTTTTTTCTTAGTCTCTGTTAAAACAATCAAATCGACCCTCATCGAATTAATCTCTCTCATTACATCAATCCATTTTGATCTAATACGTTGCACATTCCAGGTAGCCATAATCATAGTCCTTTTCCGTAGCCTTAGTCGCTGTCCATTAAAATCATCCGGTTTATTATTCTTGTTGATTCTTTTTGCGTGAGATATTTTTTACAAGAAATAGGGTGCAGGCCTATTGTCATAACCCCCAACCTGGAGGACCAGGGTGGTCATTTGGTCTGGCACCTACCCTTCGACCAATCCGGCTTGGGAGGCCCTACCAGTAGCTACGCTACCGCCGGCATAGCTCTCCGGGTCATTGGTGCACACAAGCCCCTCCACCACGACAAGGTAGACACACCATGGAGGAGTTTAACAGTAATACCGGAGATAAAACATATCTTAAAAATAATGTTTTATCTTTTTACTATTTCTTTTCTTAGTTTTATTCACAATCATTCATGATTTTTGATTTCTTATTCATTTAGATATTCCTTTAATCGTTTTAATTCTTTTTACAGCATTTCATAAAGATAAAATAAAATCTGATTCTAGTTCAATTAGTTTATATTCACTTTGCTTTCAATTGCTTTTTCTGTAGGTAAAAGATGTCTTGAAAAAAAACTAGCTTGGTATTTTTATTATTATTTAGCTATTTTTTTAATTGCTATTGAATTTATTCTAGTTATAAGTTATTAATTTAAGTTACTCTCAGCTCTCCATCGTATATTAATTGAATACAGCATTGGCGATGAGGGGAAGGCATTCGAGTGATAGGGAGTAGCTGAAAGTAAACTTACTCTTGTTAAGTTGAACGATAAATCAGCTGTTTACCAAATTATAAAACAAAATCTATACAGTCGCCTAAATATATCCAATACTAAATCTTTATTTGTAAAGACGAAAATAAAAGACGAAAAAAACACGAAAACCAGAGAAACTGAATTTTTAAATCTTTGTCTACTTCTCTTGACAGTAAAATTACAACAAAATTTTAACTTTTTTCATGAAATGAAAATATGCTACTTTTATTAATTCGGGTCTCCTAAATTCGAATTCGAAGTCAAAAAATTCTCTATCACGTACCGTCTTCTTTGGCAACCATTTTCAATATTTTGGTTAAAAATTAGATCTTTTTTCATAGTTGTAGTTCCAGAGTCAAAATTTTACAACACTCAGCGTTCAAAAGTACCCATTTTATTGAAAAGGATGTGCTGATTACTGATAAAATGTCAGAGTCTATTTAACGTACTTCTAACTGTTAAAAGCACTGTTATCCACAACCACAAAATTATCATCTGAATTCACAATAAATGTGAACACACAACTTTACGTAAAAACGTTCTGCACAATAGCAAGTCACTATACTGTCTGAATTTTATTGATACTAATATATGATGTACATTTCGGAAAGAATGTAAACAGGAAATCTGTCATATAACCGTTAACTTCCGTTAGTGTCTGCCTGCAATTCTATCTTATGTTTACAATCAGACCGCGCTGGAGTGCCCACCCGGCGCGTATTAGAAGAAAGCGGGATTGCATCAATGAACAAAAACCTTACGAGATACGAAAAAATGGAATGCATTTTCTACACACAACAACATAAAAATTTCGTAATTTCTAGTTTCGTAAATTCATGTGCACGCGGCCGCTATGAATTTTTTAGCGCAAAAATAAAAAACAAAAAAAAATATTTAAGATTTGCAAGATCCACACTGATTCCGCCGGACATTTCCTATAGACCTGTGTATCGAGACCTCGTTTACTGGTGACTGCTCCTAGCTGATGATCACCATATTAGCGTGAAACAGCTGTTCTTAG
>JAFIDM010005346.1:52896380-52923955 GCA_023159025.1 Thereuonema tuberculata | reverse complement strand
TTAAACTGCATGCTCTTTGAGAAAGTTTTTTAATAGAGATTTTAATACCTTGCAAAAATAGGGAACACAGTTGTTGTTATTTATTTATTTTAACAAAAAAGAGTAGTTTTGAGTAATACTTTGTTTATCATTATGAACTCTTATATACAAAATATAAATTTTGGTTTTCAAAAACGATATTAATATTATAGAGTTTGTGAGTTTGTTTATCTACGATAAGCTCAAAACCTACCGCACCGATTTTTATGAATCTTTCATTGTTGGGTTCTTTAAAACCTCTGGAATAACATAAGCATCTAAGGATAATACAACAGGGAACTGAGAAGTGAATAAAAACGTAATAAATAAAAAAGCTGGGAGAAGAAAAAAGGTCTCTCGACATCTAAAACTCGATGGGCTGGACTTCAAGATAGATAGTGATATACTAATAAAGATATATATCAAAATCATATAAGAAAGAATCATAGCATTTAATTAGTTCTATTAAAAAAAATAATTATAAAAAAATTTTACTAAGGCTCAAAGAGACAGAGAAAGAGTTGCCATTTAAAGGCAAAGAGTCTTCCGAAGAATTGAGTGACTCCATGATCAACAGTGCGCAATGCAAGAACCGGGAACGTGAATCCAGCTTGGAACGAACATTATGAACATTTATGATAGCACTAGTTGCAACCCGTGAAATATTCACGGAAAGAAAACAAATTCCACATTTTTGAAATACCGTGCAATTTTTCAAAAACACAATATTAAAAAAGATGTTCTAAGCTCATTTTTTAAAAGGAATAAAATGTATAAACCCTGCTGCATTCGATCTATTTGTAGCAGACATTTGTACATTCAATACAAATTCTACTTATAGATGTTGTCATTTATTACCGAGACCTTCAAAATAAGTTATCATTCTCATGTCTCCGTCACATTTTCAGCATGATGGTTATAATTTCGTGCTTTTCCTTGTTGAACATTTCTTAATAGTTCATTGATGAATATAAAGAACTGAAAAATTTTTCATACTATTTTTCAACATCCAGATTGATGAATTATTTAATTCTCAAAAATCTCTTTATATTTGATGTTTTGTGTATAAACATTATTATTGTTCAATTTTAATCGTTCATAAAGTTTTCCTTGGAGACTTGTTTCGGAGATATTGACTTTTAAACATTTCCCTTAACCAATACTGGAATTCTTCCTATATTTATTTGCTGAACTTGTGCTATGGCAATTATATAGCGCCACAGCGCTGACCGAAAGACCATCGTTATAGGATTCTTGATATTTTAATATCAACACTAGGTGCAAACCGTGAACTATTCACGGAAGTAAAACAAAGGCCACATTTTTGAAAAACCGTAAAATTGTTCAAAAACACAAGATTGCAAACGATGTTCTAAGCTCATTGTTTAAAAGGAAAATAAAATGTGTAAACTCTGCTGCATTCGATCTATTTGTGTCTGGAAACGTGACTCTTATCTCATACTGGAAGGAACATTGTTCTTAGAGGTTTTCGTCCTTCCAAAGGCAGTCTGCATGCGCAAGATATTGTAACATAGAATAAAAAAAACAAATAAAGACATTTAATAACAATTATATATCATTACAAATTGCGTTGTTAGTTTAGTATTTTCGTATGTTCACTCTTTTCAAAATTTTAGTCATTATTTAAAACTATTTTTCTTCTTATTCGTATTACTAATACTCAAAGTAATTATTTTGTTATTATACTGGATGTTTTTTACATTTATCTCGAAATTTCACTTCACGAAAAACATAACTATGCAGAAACAATCTTGCTCTAGTAGTATTGAGAAATGTTGGTGGTGGAAACCTTGATTTTGTTTCTGCGTAACTACTGTTTCCCTAGCGCTGTTGTGATGACACACAAACATCCGTAAGGTTTTCGTCCATTAATAATATGATGCTTTCCTGGCACTTTCGGTGAAAAAAAGTTAACCTCCTGCCTAAAAATAATAGGCTCCTCCAAATTGAGCCTATGAGAGAGTGTCCCACAATGCTTTACAGGGGCGTAGGAATTACTTCTAGTTCTTTTTTTAATATTATTCACTAAATGAATATAAGCAAAAGTTTATAATTTGTTTATACTTAAGTAATCTTTTTTTTACTTGTTTCTGAATTAAAATTTTTGGATTGATTTAAAATAATTAAAGATTATTTTTTTTGTATAACATTTTAAGTAAGTATTAAACAACGCACCAACATTAAATCAACTAATTTTTCTTTTCAAAAAGACATTTATTAGTATATTTTTAAAATTAAAAATACACTTTAAAATATTCTCTCTCCGACTCTCTCCGCTCTCTCCACTTTGATGACAAACAAACGTACATCTGTACATCCTTTTTTTGCCTGTTAATAGTATTATTTCTCCAGAACTACTCTACTGATTTTGATGATTCTTCTTTTGTTGAATTTAGCATTTTGTAGAGAAGATTTTTGGCATTTGTATTATCACTCTACGATCAATAGGGTTAAGCAATTGAATAAAAATGTAACCAAATTTAAAAACATTTCTCTCAATTATCCTTGGGAGATTTTTTTTTTTACATGATAAAACAACTTTAATCTACCCGGGCAAAGTTTTTTTCGATATATATGGATAAAGGAGGTATAATTGTCTAAAATAGCAATTGTCTGTTTGTTTGTTTTTTAATACAAACTAAGAGAGGAAAGTGACGTCAAGAGATGCTGAATCATGTCCGAATTTTGGAAGAAAGTGTTTACATTTATGAAGTTAGGATTTATCAGTGTGAATATTTGTCTAGAAATAAAAATATCTCCTTAACACGGAAATCTATAAAAATGCATTTGCAGTTTTTTTAAAAAGGTTTTCAACTTTTCAAAAAATTTTCTTTTTCTTTCAGATGTAATGAAAAGAAGAGTGGCATAGAATAATTCTCCTGAGTAAGTAAATTTCCTTTTTTTATTTATAAATAAGCTTTAAATTGGAGATTTAAGTATCTGTCAAATTATAGACTGTATTTATTAATCAACATAAAAATTGCACCAACAAAAAATAAAAATAAATACGGTGGTAGGTATTTAAAGGAATAGCCTCTAATTAAAAATTTTTAATTTTAATCTTATGAATTTCAAATAAGAACGCTTGTATACAAATACTATAAAAGTAGACAGAGGATTAATATTTAAACATTTTAAACATTTTCAAGTATTCCCTCAAATAGAAATAAAAATTGTAACCAACTTGTGAGACTTGCCAATTCCCCTGTTGTACAATAATTACCTTTAATAATGGCGTATAAATATTTAAACAGAATTCAATGTTAATAATACAGCTGTATTGAGTTTTTTAATCTTTCAGTTTTATTAGGAAAGTTATTAAATAAATCCCTATTTCCTTAACTTTTTTATAATTCGAAACTGAAATTTATAAAAGCACAAATAATAACAATTTCTAATTGTCTTACAACATATCTTGTTGATTGTGCACTTTAACATGTTAGTTAAAATATTTTTTTAAAGTATAAAGTTTATAAATTTAGCAAAATATCAATCATCCGACAGTTTGCTGGAGTCCTTGCTTGAACAGTGCTACTTTTTATGAAGACCACAAATAAAAACTATGGAACTACTGAACATGGAGGACAAAATGGCAGTGTATTGTAGAGCAAAGATCAAGACGCTCAGTTAAATATCAGTCATTATCATCAGCGATTACATCTGGAGTCTCGAAAGATATCACTAGGTAATGATCAATGACCAATGGATGACTGGAAAGCAAATGTCTTTTCTGATTATTCTGGTCTCTAGAGTTTCCATAGATTTAGTTAGCAAAAGGATTAAGGAAACTCGGAAACAGGTATCACCCTGACCTAATAATACTACAAATACAAGATGAAGTTATCAGTGCAGCGCTTTGAACAGGAGATAGTAGAATTTTCAGATTCTCTTCGACCCTAGCACAATAAAAATCTTAGTACTAGTACTATCACATGCACCTCTTCATCGTCTTCCCAGATAGATAGATTTAATAAAACTTAATGAATTTTTTGTATTCCGTACTACTGTATGAATTTCATTTTAACAAAGTTGAAGTCCTATAATTTTTGAAAACGAATTTGTCTGGTATTAGTTATCCAACTGAACAATACGTTAAGTTATTTGTGGTGTAGTCAGTATTTGAGTTTACTAGTTCATTTCTTTTTAAACTGTGTTTACTTTCTTAACTTCATTTCTTTAAACGAACTTTATTTATACTAATTTCAGATTTCTTAATTTTTCAGCTAATCGCTAAATAAGTAATTTTTTACTTATATCTAATATTGCTGAATTACTAAGTAATTTGAAGTTTGTGTTACTATCGATTTTTGACTTTGAAATGAAAAGCACTGGTAATTATTCTGGGCCAATGGACAAAGAGTAACGAAAGAGGAAGGTGTCGCTGTTTAAACAAGAAAACTAATTAAAAAACTAAACAAGCTATCCTAATAAACCAAAGTTTGTGATTGTTTTTGAGTTAATGCTATTAAGTTCTGCTGAAAGCCGTCAGAGATTTTTTTCCCACTCTAAGCCTTTCGCTCTTCAAACAAATTTCGGTTTGTGTAAACATTGTAAAAAACAAAGAAACTATGTTTATTTAAGTAAATTTATTTTATTTTCCTCTCCTCAGAAAAGCTCGGGAGACTTCTACAGGAAACAAACTTAAATATTAATAATGAACACATGCATTAATTATTAGAGGGATTTTTTTTTATATATACAAGGGATTTCGCTTTAAGTTTATTTAACCTCTGGTACTGAGTTATTATCAGGACTTTAGAACGCAATCGAATATTGGACCTCAAAGAAATTATTGAAAATTCAATGATTTCATTGACCACATAACTTACGTGTTTTGTGCTATATGGAAGTAGATGCGCTTGATTAAGATTATGTATATTTATTTAGGAAATAAGCAAGAATCTGTAATATTATTTAGATAACTGTCAGTCAATCTGAGATGGAATCGTCTCAAAAACTTATTGGTTGGATTTAAATAAGTTCTTTCTGTTACATAACTATGTGGAATTTGAAGGTTAAAAAAAATATTTTATAATTTCTTGAGCTTTCGTCTGATGTAATATGAGATATTTCCTTACGGTTATTTTTATTTTCAGAAAAATTTAAAATTTTATCTAAAGTTGCGCTAATGTTTTTTTACACGCTACATTCGACTTACA
Organism: Thereuonema tuberculata; assembly: GCA_023159025.1. Classification (NCBI taxonomy): domain Eukaryota; kingdom Metazoa; phylum Arthropoda; class Chilopoda; order Scutigeromorpha; family Scutigeridae; genus Thereuonema; species Thereuonema tuberculata. The sequence goes on along the minus strand of JAFIDM010005346.1, from coordinate 52,918,757 downwards.
ACATTTCTAGAAAACTATTACTTTTCAAATAACTTAGTAATGTAGATTCAAACGATAAGACAATTTACATAAACTCCAACATCTTCACAGTAGATACCGATATTTCGTTTTATTTCTAATACTTTTTCAAGGCTGTAGAGTAAAAACAAATTAAAAATAAAATAAATTCCATATAAAAAATTGGAAAGAGAAATCCTCTCTCACCAAAACAATATAATACATAACAAATAAAACATATTATACTTAAAAGACATGTATAAACAAGCAAGTCATAAAAACGGACAATAAAACGGTGACAATTGTTATAACAGATTAACTATATGAGAATCAAAAATTCTTTTAATTTCATATTGTTCATCAATGCTTTTCTGTACATGGATAAAGAAATTTCATTTACTTTTAAAGACTTGTTCTTGTTAAAACAAACGCAACAATTGATGTGGCAAGATTCTAACATGAACCTCTTCTGTTCACCTTATACTTTATGAACAATCTTTAAGAGTGGGTCTGGGTTGTGCCTTTTAGCAAACAATGGTCTGCCCAGTCTGAAATGTTCTTAGTCTTATTATTAAAAGCACGTACATATTCTAGTACTCTTTCTTCAACCGTCCTGCCCTTGCTTCCAATGTACGTTCCCTGGCAGCCTCTACATTGCAAAGCGTACACTACTCCCATACTATACAATATATCATCATTATTACTTCTCTTCTTCTTGAATAACCTGTTGCTCTTGTAAAAAAACAAATTTAAATTGTTGTCTTTACATAGTTCTTTTACTTCTTTGTTAATTTTCATATCTATGGGTAAGTCCAAACATTTAGTAAAATCATTCTTATTGTTATTATCAATTAATTTATTACTAATTTTATGTCGATTCCTGAAAAAGTCTCTGAAAGTTTCTTCAATAAAACTAATAGGGTATTCATTCCTAATTAGTCTCTCTTTTAGATCTTGAATTTTATACTTACAAAGACTCTTGTCCTCAGTATAATTCGTAATTCTTTTCAAGTGACCTTTAATTATATCTTTTTTTGGTAGAAGTACGGTGATTAGACGTAAAATTTAAAAAAATGGTTACTTTGGTATAACTTCCTATATATTCAAACGTTAGACCTGTTTTTTCATTTTTATAGTAATGTCCAGGAAATTGATCTTATTATCTTCCTCAACCTTGAATTTAAAGTCTTTATGATAATTGTTTAAATAATTTGAAAATACAAATAAAAGGCCAACACACATAATGAGACTTAAAAAACATTTAAACAGATTAAAAAAGTACAACATGTTTCGAGTAGCTAACTACTCGTTAATGAGTGAGGCAAAACAGAATGCATGCGGAATTTATACATGGAAAATTAACTAGAAAGGAAGGTTATCAGGTGATTTGCTGGGATGACCTCTTGTGGCGAAGAATTGAAACTTGCATTTAGTAAACGTCATGACATCAGAGCAGGTTGAAAAACTGGAGGGGAGGTCAGGGTGTCCGTACTTGGATCTGGGATAATGCTTTCTAGGAGGATAAAACCGAAGTCGACGTAAGGAAATGGTGAAAAGGACTCAGCATCTGTAAAATAAGAAAAAAAAAAAAAAAAACAACAACAATGTAACATGTAATGGGATTCACCAGTGGGGTGGATCACATAAGAAAATCTAGGTCTTTATCTTTTTTGGTAAAGCCGTAGCCATATATTGTTCTGACTGAAATAGAGTCATTATAACAATTAGGATCTGTTAAAATAAACAATGATTCTTTACACTTGCGAGCAAGGATATTGGTTTCGTGAACCAATATTATAGGATTACTGTAGTTGATGCTATGTCCAGTTTCACTTGTATGTTTAACAGTTAGCACTCCGTACCAATGATACAAATTACCTAAGTGTGCTGATAAAGACGTTTCTGGATGGGTTGCAATGTTTCACCTATGTATCTACAATGGGAATTAATGCAATCGAGTGCATATATTACACATTTAGGATTGTTGTCTGCTGGCTTCGTCTTATTATTAATAGTAGAGCCTAGGGTAGATCTGATGGGAGATGTTAGGCATATCCCGAGGGGTCGGAGTATTTTTGATAATGCTGGAAATAAAGTGTTATGAAAAGGCACTGAAACGAAAATTACATCCTGATTGCTTTCTTTATTGGAAGGGTTGTAAATACCTCGAATTGCTCGGATTAAAAATTTGTCTACGAATGCTCGTGGGTAATTATTAGCCCTAAGGATATTCTAGATGTTTTTTAATTCAGCATCGAACAATTCATTAGAACTAGAAATAAGAAAAGCTCTAATCACAGCCATACTGATAATATTAATTTTAAATGATAATGGACATTGGGATTCGAAATTTAAATTTATATTACATGAAGAGGGCTTTCTATAAACCTGAGTAGAGAACTGAGCTTTTTTACGTTCAATCAGTACGTCAAGGAATGGGATAGTATTGTTATTTTCAAGCTCAATTTTAAATTTGATATCTGGATGAATTCCGTCAAAAATGTCCTTAAGGCCTAATGGAATAGAACAATCAGTATAAAATAAAAGGTCATCGACATAACGACAGTACATGGGGATATGTAGATCACACTCATTAAAGATATGAAACGCTCTGTTGTAATAGCAGAGGCGGAGAGACCCATCAACAGGCCGGCTGTTTGCCTAAAAAATAAATTGTTAAATTCAAAAAATTGGATTTTAAATAAGGCTTCAATTAATGGTAACACTTTTGAGACTACAGGTGCGGTTATATAATTATGCTGGGATAGAAAGAACTGAAAAGTTTTACAAATTAAATCAAATGAAACGGAAGTGTATAATGAGTCCACATCTAAAGAAAAAAATTTATATTCATCAATGTAAGAAAGTGACCTGATTTTCTCTATGAACTCTTTACTATTGACAACAGAGAATTCAGATTTAATTTTAAATTTCAATAATTTGTCATAAATGAATTGTGAAAGCAAGGAAATGGCTGAGAATTTACTATTAACAATGGGCCTGACTGGGAAAAACCAGGACCCATTCTTATTTTTATGCACTTTTGGCAAAATTCTAAGTACGGGGACTTTTAGATACTCATCCTTCAGTTTTTCAGCAAAATCTGTGGATATAAGTGCATCTTGGAATAGATTTCGTGAAATTTTCCTGATATAATTAACAACACATTTATCACGTTTGCTAAAAAATTGTAAACCTGCTGTGGTATTTAGGAATTTTCAATTTATTCATACAAGTTAAACAAATACAGTATTTTAATTTAAATAATTTAAAAAACCAGAAAACTGCCTTTTTGAACCTTTCCAAATTATTAATACGTCATCAACGTATCGTTTATATAGGAAACCTGCTCCTTCCCATTTTTAACATAAGATGTTTCACAATAATTCGTAAACATATTACAGATCGTACCTGAAACTGGGCTACCCATAGGGAATCCCTTATTTTGTTTATACATTTTGTATAAAAAGGGCACAACCAGACCCACTCGTAAAGATTGTTCATAACGTACAAGAGATTCATGTTAGAATCTTGCCTCATCAATTGTTGCGTTTGTTTTAACAAGAAGAAGTCTTTCAAAGTAAATGAAATGTCTTTATCCATGTACAGAAAAGCATTGATGAACAATATGAAATTACAAGATTTTTTGATTCTCATATAGTTAATCTGTTATAATAACCGTCACCTTTTTATTATCCGTTTTTAAGACTTGCTTTGTTTATACATGTCTTTTAAGTATAATATGTTTTATTCATTGTATATTATATTGTTTTGGTGAGAGGAGGATTTCTTTCCAATTTTTTATAGTTATGTTATTTTATTCTTAATTTGTTTTTACTCTACAAGCTGACCCTTGAAAAAGTTTTAGAAATAAAACGAAATGTCGGTATCTTCTGTGAAGATGTTTATTTAAATTGTCTTATCGTTTGAATTTAAGGAGATAACGGTTTTTTTTTAAGTACGTTTTTGAATTTTTAGTAATGTAGACTTACCATCTATCATCGTAATGAAGTTATTTTCACCATTATTTAATGTACTCCTAGAAATCCTTGATATAAGAGTAAAACAACAATTCTTTTGATTTTCACGATATTTCATTCTTCTTGCGATGGACAAGAAACTATTCTTCTTCCTCTCATTTCATTAGGTTTACAAAAAAGAACTAACATAAAACATATTCATATTCAAGTTAACAAATGAAGATTAACGTATTCAATAGCAGTGTTAATAATGATAATAATTAACACATTAATATAAATAGTATAATAATAATTAAAGAAGCTTACACCAGTATTCTTTTATACTTTTTGCTTTTGGTTCTTATTGATCGAGCACGAGAAGATTGCGAAATCTTACTCTTCCACTTGAACATTTCTCTTCTTTGTTTGCTAATTTGTCTATCTATCAGACTGTCTGTTTGTATGTACATCACATTAAAACAGTTGGACGTATTTTCATAAAAATTGGTAATAACTTGCTTGGGGGCCAACTTACAAAAAAGATATTTTTTTTTTCTCCTTAGCTCCCATTCTCCTAAAAAAATCCCTCGCTAAAATGGCTGGTCTGATTTTTATTAAAAATATGTAGAATATTTATTTAAGGTCCAAGACATTAGGACGGACAAAACGATTAGTTTTATCTTCATCCTCCCACATTCCTCAAAATTGACCAATCAAAATTTTTATTGAATGAGCTGTATGATCATTCCCCATTAAGTCCCCATTAAGTTCCCATTAAGCGACAACTATCTGGGCACATATCTAGTTATATTCTTTCATACCACTGTACTCACAGCAGAGCCGGCATTAGGGGATGGCGAACGGGGCGGTCGCCCCAGGCCCCGCGCATGGTTAGAAGAAAGAGGATAAAATAGGATTGTCGTTTTTTTTTGGGGGGGGGTTGTTAAAATAGGATTGTTAAGGGCCCCGCAAAATTCATCTTGCCCGAGACCCCGCACCCTCCTAGGACCGGCTCTGCTCACAGTGTCAGCTTTTGTTAGTTTTGTAATATATGGCGGACAGAAAAGACAACTTCCTTAAAATAGAAATTATATATGATTAAGTAGGAGAATCAAATGTTGACGATGTAATGTACTCGACTGGAAATGGAGGACAATTAATTTCCAGGACGACAGCTTTATTGTGGATGCACCTCAATATTAAGTTTTCTTATTACGTTTACTTTATAGTCTGTTCTTATTATTGCTATTGTAATTACAATTTTTCCTTTTTCTTCTTCTTCTTACACTCTTTTCTCATTTTCCGTCTCCGTATCCCTTGTCTTCTCGCTTTAATCTTTGTGGTCTTTCATTTGTTTGCTTGTGTTTGTTTCTTTTCTGTTCCTTTTCTCCCCCATCTCTTAACCGCGGGCATCTTCAATCACTGCGCACCCTCCAATCCCTTCCTTTCCCTCTCTGCCACTTGACCCTGTTACTCCTAGTCGACACACAAAGCCGCCACTGCCAATCTTCTCGCTCCGCTATGGGCAATGGGGAAAAGAATTGTCTTTTTTCGATCTTGATCCACCATTTATTATAAAAAAAAAAACCTCCTACTACTGCATTTCTTTTCTAAGATAGAAAACTCCTTAGGAATAAGATGGTTCAAGACTCTTTGAATCTAAAGTAACTCTAAGACAATCTGAAAAAAGATCCAAGGCGATAAAGAGGTCGAAATATTGTTTGGAACATCACAGGAGACTTTAATTCATTAATTATTTTTTTCTCTATTTTAAGATCTTAATGCAATGTGTATGCATTCTGATGTTCGAAACTGTTACAAATGTATATTAATCTTAATAGTATTAAAGTGTGCTATCTTGTTTTATAGTATTTATTTTTTCTAGTTGAACTGACTAAGCATGGGTAGTATTACAATTTTACTTTAGTTTAAAAAACTTTTATTTTCTCTGTTTGGATAAAGGCATCAAAGCTAAAAAGGATGAATCGTTTCTTAAAATGCTTCAACTTACAACCTGAGTAACTTTAATCCTACTCCCGAGTAACCCGACTCCCGCCTACTTTAACTCCAGAGAAAGAATCCTGGTACCTATTTTACTGAGGGTTGGTGAACTTTAGGACCCACCTGGAGAAGAATCCAAAGTGGAAAAATCCCCGACCTCCACCGGAACTGAAGCAGGCTCCTCCAGGCCGCAGTTCAAGCGCATTACCACTTTACTGCCGACCACGTAGTAATATATAAAATAAAAATTATTTATGAAAATAATGTTATCGCCTCGATCATTAAAAGTGATCCTCCTTCATTTTCCCATCTCTCATCCTCCATCACTATTAATACAAGTAAATCTTAATTTACTATGTTCTCCATTTGTGCACTCTCTATTTATACATATACGTTCATCTATCCATCACATAGTGAGACTGAGCTTACAGTGCTGGGTGGGGGTCCACTTTCAGATCTGAGGGAGAAGTGTATGGATGAAAATAACTGTGCTTAAATTGGAACATAAACACGTATTCAACGAAATTTTAACGAAATCTTTAAGCCTTAAGTGAGGGATTTTTGAGGAATGGCAATAAAGAATGGGAAAGAAGGAAAAAATAAAATGCCTTGTTTAAAGTGTTGGACGACATGTAAGCTACGTACCAAAATTTATGGATATTTAGATGTTTTAATGTGATGGAATGTAAAAGTAGTCAACAGACAGTTAGACAAACACTCAAGGAAATTCTTCAACTGGCATAATAAAACTTCCCATGCTCAGTTAATATATGGTTCCACTTTTACCTCTACAGTCTGCTGTACAGTCACATTACCAACAGCTTTTAAAACGTTTTATATCCTAACTACTGATAGTATGTACTACCTCATCAACTCATTTCTCCTTTGAAGTTATACTTTGAAGAATCTGTGATTTTTTTTTCGTATTTAGAAAAAAAAAAAATTTTGATCTTCACTTTTACTAATATTTTAGTTTACTACTTTAGTTTACAAATAAATATATATAAATACTTGTAATTTTTATTTTATTTTATTTCTTTTTATCTCAAAATGATTTGTTACCTATCTTCTCTATCAAAAGTTTTATCTACGCACAGTTTATGATAACTCCTGTGGGATAAAAGATTCTGTCTCATAGCTGCTTCCAGAAAGATCTTCAATACATCTGATGCAAAGCCTTTTGAGGATAGCGAAAAATCCACTTTGTCAGCTAATGAATTTAGCATTCTAGTCAGACAGCATGAATCCTACAGAAAATCTCGTGATATTTCAACAAGTGGTCGAACGCTGTACAGAACCACACTCGCCCTCCCATTAAATCACTGATGAATGCTTCACGAATCGTCATAACCACAATTCAAAAATCCAATAATACTTTTCAGTCAGTCTAAATCCTATAATACAACTGGAAATAGAGTTGGTAAACAACGTTATCCCATTTAGGAGACATTTGGTTGGTTAGTCTCGTCTCTTGGTTCTTGATGCAGCAAAGGAGTTTTTATCACGTGGCTTATAGTGGCTTTGGGTGTTAATTTACTGGAAACCAGAATATACTTGACTCGATAACTTCATATAATCTAGTAAATAAGGACGTTTCCTGACCGCATATTAACTAAGGCTTTGTCTTTCATTTATTATGACTTTACATCTTTTTGGTTTATTTCATCAGGCGGAATAATGGAAACTTCGTCTCAACCGCGGTTTCGATGAAGTATTCAGATTATTTGATGTTGATGATGTCTATGAAACTCAATACGGAAAACCAAATGGAAAATTAAAATTAAATAGTTTCCTTTATAAATTATGTACTGCTCTCAAATTTTGTTTGCAATCGCATAATTTTAAAATCTTCTGAATAGTATAATTGCTACATTTTCAGTGGTATTTTAGTGTGTTAAAAAAAACAGTATCCACCATCTTCTTTATGTGGCGAGGAAAAACGCAGATTGCCACAATACAATTAAATAATATTTTTTATTATTATTACTTAGAATAAAAATTATACTCGTACCTGCAATAATAATGCTTTTCTTTAATATTTCTTGGTGAAATTCATTGATAACACAAACTTTCTTATGCTTCCCATTTGAATTACTAATCTTAGTTATTAACATTAGTATTCAACATAATTATATATCGAGATCAGTTTTTCTATTGGTTACATCATCTGTTTCATGGTCTAATCGATGAATACTGTCCATTACAGTTGTCGAATTCTTTAGCATTCTTATCAGCATTCATAACAGTCCACACATCCCATGCTATTCTCACTATTCTTCTTGCCAGTAACTATATTTTCCTCTGTAAGAATATAATTCTATGTCAAAGTAATTTCAGTGAATAAACTATCTCTGCACTGTCCTGCTCCTTTACCAATCAAAATCCTCTTTTAATGAGCTATTCATTCTCTCATACAGTAAAACTACACAGCTCAAAGATCACGTGACAGGAGTAAAAATTTCCCATCGAAGCTACCTGTAAGAGAGTTTCTCAGTTTTTGTAGAAAACAATCGACATCATGAATTCTCTGAGAGCATAATGGCATTAGACACCAATGTACACAACCAAAAGCTTTTAAATCTTCCAAAACATTATACTTATAATAAATAAAAACACAATAATTGATCAAACTTCCACAAATCTTCCTTATTTTCGATATTTCTCACCAAGAACTTTCTTCAGGAAAAATTGCATAGAAACAAAATTGTTTTCTTCCTTGACAACAAATTTGAATAAACAATCATAAACTATCACTTCTATTTTATTAATGTTTGTTATTAAGTGATAGTTTATTTGTTTTAGTGATAGTAAATTTGTTGTTAAGGAAGGAAACATATTTTGTTTCTTCCTTTGGTATGTAATTTTTCCTGAAGAAAGTTCTCGATGAGAGAGCAGAAATATCGAAAATAAAGATTTGTTTGATCAATTATTGTGTTTTTATTTATTAAAATCAAAATCTTTCTTTTTTTTAAATTTGGAAAAAATTATTTCCATCTAAAACTTGAATAGCAGTATAAATTTATAATCTAATCTTAAAGCTAAAATACCTTTCAATACTCTTTCCAATATTAAAGCCCAAAAAGCTGTACCATAAAGGCCATGCAGACCCTTGGTTGGCTTTGAGGTTTAGTCTCCCATCGATTCTCGACCAACAGTACTGGGTAAGATCGGACGTCCGCTCGGCTTTAACTCCCGAGTAAAGACTGTTTTAGACGTGCCATTTGAGAAGGCTATATCGACGGTAGATTGACAGTGAATAAAAAGTTTTAATATCTTCCGTCAGATGGAGATTTATACTTGGCAAATACTGTCAAAACTACGTTTCATGTACAAAATTTACATAAAACTCATTTTTTCAATGCTTCCAATAGGCGAAAGAATGTTTTTAATTAATTAAAATAGGAAGTATTCATTTTTTCATCTTTGTATTTCTTTGTTTTCATTTTGATATTTCTAGTTAAATCTCGACCAAATCTCGATATCTCGATAGATAAATCTCGATATGTTTTGAAGATTTCAACCGCTCGCTATTTAAATTTTCAGGCCGGAATTCTGTTATGATTTTGTTTAATAATGTAGCTTTTTCTGGAAGTTTCCACGGAAACATAAGAAAAAGATGATCCTGTACATGAAAATCAGTTTTTAGTCAATACTTTAAACTAAAACTCCATCCACTCGATATCTCAGTATTTAAAATTGTTTTATTCAAATACTACGCGAATTTTCGGGATGGAGTTTTAGTTTAAAGTAGTAATATGAAAAGGAAGGAATTGGTAGAAGAATATGGAACTTTTGTGTACAATTTCGTTCCGAAAATTCGCGTAGTATTTGAATAAAACAATTTTAAATACTAAGATATGAAGTGGATGGAGTTTTAGTTAAAGTAGTAATATGAAAAGGAAGGAATTGATAGAGGAATATGGAACTTTTATAGTCAATAATTTCGAATAAAAAGATACAAATCGATTGGACTTCAAGTTCTTCAATTCGCCACCAGAAACCCTGGTATCAGATGGCTCCTATGAAATGGCTGCCATCTCTTTGAAATTAAAACCTGTCCTAAATTAGAACAGCAGAGGCAATCTGCTTTCCATTAAGCCTTGGCCCGCCAATGGCGCAAAGATTGCCTGCTGAAATGGTACGTCTAAAATGGCCTTAAGACACTGATACCCATTTTACAGAGCGCTGGGTGTACCATAGGTCAGTCAGTGTATAAAAATCCCCGAGCACCGGAGGAATTGATCCCGGGATCTTCCAGTCCGGAGTCTAGCGGCCAAACCTCTGGACTACACTTTTTCAATATTATGTTATTTAAAGTAGGCCTAATATTCTTTCTTACAGCTTTCAAAGAAAACTAAGATCTGCAAATTTCTGAAGGCTCAGGTGTACACTCTAATATCATTGTGGCCTTTTTAGGCTTTTTATACAATTCCTTTTACTTTTTAAGGCGAAGAAAAGTACACCGAAGAGAGAAAGAACTTGATACTTCCAGATTCAGGTGTATCAGCCGCATAACAGGTCATCACTTTGACCATTATGCCCGAACGGTATGCATTGATATACTTGTGGAATTTTGTGGTTTCGAAACCAAAAAGCACAAAATCTTTCGAAAGGCAAAAAAAGATATGTCGTTGTAAAGACAAATATATTCTATACTGTTTAGACCTGTTTTTAAGACTGACAAAAAAAATTACTTACTGTTATTTTTGCGTAAATAATTTTACTTTTGATTTAATTGAAGCTACTTATATCTGAGTTATTCTTTATTTTGATTAGTGTGCATTGTTTAATTTATTGTCTTTTTGTTACATTAAGCTCTTCAGATTACGTTTATGTATATTCTTTTTTTTTTCTTGTTTTGACGACAACTGACTACGTATCATAAGGGCGCATTGGGTTGAAAAAGGCTGAGAATCATATATGCTAACAACACTGGTGCAAATACTGTTCGGTTTTGTTTAAGGAAGCCTTCAACGCTTTTGCGCATGCGTCAGGTCTCCTTCGATTTCATCGAAACAGGGGTTTTATCAGAGTTAGTTTACCGGTAGCTGCGTTCTATTTGCGCTTTTCAGGAAAGAATTATGGAAAGAATAAATACTATTGCAGAAATGCTCCTCCTTCATTTTTTCTTAAAAGCGAAAATGTCCAAAAGAATTTCTTAGGAAAGTGCCCATCTCAGCGTATCACCCCTCTGCGGAGTAAAATCGTCTGCCAGTCCTGGGTCTGCTTTTTGAAAACGAACAGTAATATCCATACATTCCAGATAACTATCGAAAACACTTGCTGTTTATATTATTTGCGAAGGAAAAATGGAAATTGACTGTAATGTAAACATCACATACGATTTTTCCGTAGAATTATTTTAAATATCTTTACATTCATTTACATCCGTTTGAAATTGATAGACTATATAATTATACCATAAAATATCTAATATCATCTTGTTCACTGATGTATATTTCCCATTGGCGGAAGAGAACCTAACAGTATTTATTTTCAAGCTTATAAAAATTAATGAAGAGATAAAAACCAATGTGGAATCAAAATTTGAATTTCGGAGGCTTTCCATGCATTTATTCCATTTGATGAACTTTCTTTGACTAAGCTGTTTAGAGGGATAAGTTTTTATGAGTAATGAGATGAAACAATGCAAAATGAATGAAATCAAAGAAGATTTGGTGGAAAATTTAAAAAAAGCGATTTTTTTGTTTTTATTTGTAGTAACAATGGCTCTCAGAAAACACGCACTAGATTTTTTGTACATTAAAGGAGATGTTTCTTATTGCTGTCGCTGCTGGATAATTGCTACCAATGAAATTATAAAGAAGTTGTTAGCATTATTTTTTTTTAACTTCTGAAAAACATTGATACTGGTTATGCTGATTTAACACTCATGTACTTTTTTTTTAAAAAAAAATCTTAGTCTTTCCAAATTTATTTATTACTTTTGTAATCCCTAAACAAGTAATAGATAAAAATTAGAGCCATATACTGTGTGGTCACTTTATTAGAGTCACCCCTCACTCTAACTTGGACGGGTCCTATTCAGATGCACGGTGACGTAACACCACCGAGGAGCATTTAAAAGGTATGCGATATCAGGAGAACTGTGTATCAGTACAGTTCGCCGAAACATGGGTAAGACAAAAGATTTAAACGACTTATAACGAGGCATGATCGTGGGAGCAAGAAGAGACGGTTTTAGTATTTCGGAAAATGTGAAGATCCTCGGCTTTTCGCGTGCAACAGCGTCGCGGGTGTTCGGAGTTTAACCACGAAACTTCAAGCAATAAGCGTAACAGTGGACGGAAAAGCGATGAGTTAACAGGCGACTGGTACGAATCGTCTGCGGCAATAGAAGGACACAACACGACGTGATGGCCACTTTCAACAGGGTAATACCATCTGTAAAGCCAAGAAGATTCAGTATCATCTTTAGTCTTTAAATATGCACATTAAGTTTCAAGAAGCAGTTAAAAAGGAGATACTCAAAAAGAACGATATGTCGTTCTTCAGAAGAAAAAAAGACTTGTAATTAGCATCATCACAATAGCAGCTCTCTAAGAAGATTTGATAATCGCTTTTCTTATTGGATTATGATACTCATCCGGAAACCTGATTTCTATTTATAATGTAAGGGAGTTTACACTTAACAACGACTAACTGTCATTACGTTTCAGCAAATCTGTTGAGAGATCGGTTGTCAGTATCTAGATACAAAGCTTTAATGCAAAATTCTTTGGCAGGCTTCCTTCTCACGTACGGATCCGATATTTCCTAAAATTTAGTGTAATCTTTCTTTTAAAAATTTTATTTTAAAGTTTCAAACTTCTATCTAGAATGAATAGTATTTGAATACCTTGGTCATTTAACATTAATTAAAGATAGAAGAATAAGTATTGTGTAGAAAAATTACGTGCAAATTGCAAAAGCTACATACTTCTTCAAAGAGTTTTCAGTATTGTGAAATACTTGACTTACAAGCTGTGGTGTCATGTATTTTTTAGATGAAACAAATAGGCTATTTAACAACTATTTCTCAATTACTATTCCACCGAGTACTGGTCTTCGGCAAGATTTTTTTTTAGTGCTTATTACTTACAATTATTTATAATCTTAAATACTAAATGCTGTGTGCTTATTTAAATTGTAAATAGGCCTATTCCATTTCTGACATATTTCAATTTTGAAAAGAATAACGTTTGTTCTTTAAAATAATGCAGACAATAAAATTCAAATTTGAATATAGAAGCAGAAAAATTCTGGTTTAACAGTTACTGGTACCCAGTTGATGATGGACCCGTGACGGGCCTGAAACTTGTCCTTTCTCGTTTATAACTATACTTTTTTAATTTTATTTTAGTTAATTTGTGTGTTTTTAAGACTTTTTAATGACCGTACACATGTAAAAATTCGGAGTTCCTGGTAACGTTTCGCTCCTAAAACCATGGACTTTCTTATCCAAGATGATTAATTATTGAAGATGAGGTTTTATAAAACTTTTAAGGAACCGTATTTTCAGGTGAAAGAAAGGTTTGAAAATAAACTGAAAAAGTTTGAAAAATAGAAGTGTCAAGCATTTCTCACATCATTATTTTTACACTACATATAATAATATACTATATTATATACCTATATAATAATATACTTACTTTCGATATAGTATACAGTAATAATTGTTAATTCTGTTTTTTTTCTGATCTTCTTTTTCTTCTTGGCAACTGGAAAATAAAAACGAAATTTGTTATTTAAAAAAAAAAATCTTCCAAGAATCTTTTAATATTTCCAGAAAAGAACAAGTTATTATGTAGAAGTTGATAGTTTAGACTATACTTAAAGTTGACTAGAAAATTTCATTCTCAATAAGTTTAATTCTGGTTTTTCATATGAGCATTTTAATACACGTGCGAATTTGATAAAATAGAAATTCTGCGTAACATAATACGAAACGTTATTTCCGATAATGGACGGATGTTAGTCCGGAAATGCACGAATCATCCTGATTACATTGAAAGTGAGTTTTCGACGAAGGGATCAGTTACCCACGAATTTCAAGTTACTTAAATGAAAAAGGGGGAAGGAATTGAAAAGTTCCCTTTTGGATAAAATTCAAGGATTTTTAAAAATTAAAGAAGATAATATCGTATTATTTTATGTCATTTCATAAAAAGAAACTTAAAAAGAGATAATTTTCCATTACGACAAATATACAATATATGTAGAATACTTTCCCTTTCAGCTTAGCTAAATTTCAACTAGATAAACTGTCAGGGTTCAATCGAGTTAATGGGAGTGAGCATAGAGAGCAGGGAACCTGATTGTTGACTGGGAATGGTGGAAAAACAAAAACAAAAAACAATAGCTCTCGAATTTTAGGTTGAAAAGAAGCATCATCAAATTTTAAAGAAATTTGTCTAGTCTTTAGAAAGGGATTTCGGTTGTCAGTTTTGTAGGGATGGAAAGGACGAAGACTGAATCAAGTAGGTTTATTTTTAAGTTGGATCATAAATAAGCTATGTAACAAATTTGATGGAAATCTGTCGAGCCGTTTTAACGTGATGCAAACAGACAAATGGACAAACATGATCCAGGGGAATAGTGAGGACTTCGAAAGCTCATTGATAATCAATTTTTCACGTAGCAACTTCATTCTTTCCAGGTTTTCTCAAAACAAAACATCATAAACTTTGAAATTCGATAATGTCTTTGAACAATTTTATGTTCGAAAATAATGTAAATATTATTAAATTTTTACTTTGGTTTTTACTTAAATTTTTTGCAGTAGAAAGTCAGCTTTTTAAAATAGAAGTATTCAGTTAAAAAGTTTACAGTACCGTAAATACCCTATAAATATTTTAGCCGTAAATACAGTTAAAAAATACCCCTGTAAGAGTTTCTCAGCACTAAGAAACTGAATAGTTGCAGAAAATAAAGTGTTTATTCAGTCAGAATAAAAGTAAACATTAATATACGCATATAATCATCAAAAGTTAATGAGATCCAGACAGTAAGATTGTACTTTTAAGTAAGAAATTTGATGTAGGTTAGTGTATTATTCTTTGAATTTTTTAAGGGCAAAATAGAGATAATAGTTGTTGGTGGAACTTTAGTTGGGTTTATGAATATATTGTCAAGTTCTCGTAAATAGGGGGACTACAAATATCGAAATCTAATAAGGGCTGGACAGTAAAATTTAACTCTCAAATTTAAAGCCTGATGTTGATCACTGCATTAAACTTTATTATTTATGTTTCAGTGGTTTGTCTTTTACATAAAGTAACCTTCAAATGGGCATATACATTCCAAAATCTAAACAGATTTAGATAATAGTACTAAACTCTGAAATATAAGTAGATAATTTGATTTTTCTTTAATGTTTCGCTGTATAGGATTCTCAGCTACTCCTTACACACATCAGTAAGAATTTGTCTTGGCAGCAAATAATTGGAATTTTCCTTAAAACCAGAACGTGCAGATTTACTATATTAATGCCAGTTTTATATATAAGTTGTAAATAAGTAAAGAAATTAGACATATTAGAAAAAAAGGATATTTTGTAATTGAATTTCGCATGCAAGATTTTATACTTTGCCATTATCATCGTATGGAGAAAGTAAAAAAGTTAAAATATGTACATAGTTATATATATTATTATTTAAGATAACGTCAAGAGAAATAATCTCCTTTAAAATAGATTTTAAAAAGTGTATGCTTTATTTAATATACAGCGATTCTAAATTGATCTTATGAAAACGTATTTCTCTTCAGAAACTTTTTAAAATTTCACGAAGTATTTATTTTATTCCACTTTGAATAAAAGGTCGCCATTTATTTTGTTTTTAACGGGAATTTTCCAGGATATTCTTTATCAAAATAACTCAAAAAAAGTGACCTTTCACAGAATCTTTGCAGTGATCCGTCGCTTCCAAAAAATGTCAAAGTCCATTTAGAGTTAAATCAATACAATCCAAACATATATTTATTAATTCTGTTTGTATTTCGTTCTGTTATCATTTTGTTTTAGCAACAAATTTCGATAACATTATAAATTTATTTGTTTATTAGGAAAATCATTAGTATTTGGAAAATGCTTGTAACTGCAAAATTTATAATACTCGTAGTTTAAATCTCTTAATAGTAATCTTTGTTTCATTTCGGAATCTTTGCTTTTGTTTATTTTACATAATAGACTTATTAGAATGATCCTACAATTTTATTTATAATGAAAATGGATTATAATTAATTTAAAATTTTCTTTGAAGTCGTATTCAACATAATAATTAAAATTCCAGCTTTGAACTAACTTTTACAAAGCTATTTTTCCATTATTCATTGCACATCGGCAGCAATTATCTTTACATCTAAAGAGAGAAAACTGAAAGGTGATTACTAAATAAACTTGTAATAGATTTGATAGTTGTTTCTTTTTTAAAGGTGGGGGAGGAGATAGGTTAATGTTATTTATTTTTTTTGAGAAGGGGAATTAATTATTTTTTTTATATTTTTTCATTAAGACTGATTAAAGAGACACTTATTATGAACAGTTTTAATTGCATAAATAAGACAAAAGGTTTGCAAGCGAATAACTATTCAATAGAAAGTTTTAAAAAAGTTTTAAAAAATAAAACGAAATTTACATGAAATTGTTATAAATTGTTATAAAGTCGAAAGAAAAAAGTTTGTTTTAAAGTCAAATTCACATGAAATTATTGGAAATTATTATAAATTGTTTAAAACAAAGACGGCATGAAAATTGTTTTCAGACAAAGTCGCAAGGAAATATTTGTAATTATTAAAAATTTAAATCTATGTATTATTAATTTTCAAAAAGAAGCCTGAGGAAGTCCAGAAATTCTCTGGATGAAATATAGAATAATGAATAAAAAAGATGAGATTATTTCTGTTAAGAAGTTCATTTGATTTCTTTTTTTTAATATTTTTCCGTTTTAAATGGCATCTACTGGCATCTTTCAGAAAAATTACTAATGTAATTGTCAGACTGAAATGAAAATATTAGATTCTGTTCTTCCCCATTTATTCCATTAAGAAAACCTCACCTGATCTTTTGACTTCTATCATTATAATAAGTAGCTTTTTTATCTAAGAAATTCATTCCGGTTGCTTTTCAAGACATTTAAATGGAAAAAAATGTACTCCTGTCTTTCTTCCACTTGAACTGAAATACAATGTTATCAAGTTGTTGATCTACTAGGTGTTAAAGGGCTATTTTTTTGCAGCTTTCGTAATTTTGAAGACAGTTAGAACAATTGAGGCCAGAAAATTTATTAGATTCTCAATTACCATTTTTCCAACCTGCTTTTTGTCCCGAATTTTTCGGTAATTTTTTCTTCCCTTACAGAATTTTTAAAATTCTTAGCTCTCGTTACTGACTGAAACAGGTTCCTTTACAATAATTGTTGTGTCATTGCCTTGTTTTCCAATTTCTCAGAATGATAAGACTGGCGTCTTTCTCTTCGGTTCCGCTTTGATAAACACGATAGTAAGTTCAAGCCATTTACTGAGGCGGCGTCATTCCCAGATTTCAATTAATGGACCATTTGCGGGATGAACTTGACAGGCGCATTTAGCGTCTTATCCTCTTTGGCTCGCTTCAAGATTTGCTAACATTATTCATGACTGAATGGTTTAATATTCCTCCAGAAGCTATTCCACATCTTTTGAAAAGTATCATATTGTCTCAGGTCAGAAAAGACCAACCATATTTGTATGTGAATCTTAATTCTTATTCTCTTCAGTTGGCCAGGTTGGATTAAAAGCCTTCTCTAACTTTACTACGCTCTCGGAATCTGCAAACACACGTCCAGTTCATTTTTATCTAAGTCGTGCTGGTCCTTTACTTACAAACCTTGAAGGATTCAACACTAGAATGAGGAAACAACGTCAATTATAACCCTGCATCTAATCTCACTGAATTTGCCACTTACACATCACGAATAAACAGAAGACGAATATTCTGTGGATTAGGTTAACCTCCTAGGATGAAAAGGAACTCGGTAACATTTATACAATAGCTGCAACATAATACAATTTTTTATGATTATAAAGTATTTCGTATTTAGAATATTTGCATAGTGTATAATAGTTCTTCATTTATATCTATCTCATCCGTTTTAAAGTGTATTCAGTTATTTTTAATTCTTTAGAATTTTGAAAGATTTTTTATATTTTCTGAAGTTATGATTTATAAAGTTTCCTTGATATTTTGTACTGTTTTATTGCTGTACATTCGTTATTTTTTCAGTTCTTTAATTCTGACTGTTGCGCAAAGCATCTCATTATTATTTCCTTGAAGTAATAATATTATTGAATGATATTGCTAAGATATTTTTGGCGATGATGTAAATCTATTGCTGAGCATGAGTTAGACACTGATATATTATTATTATTGTTGAGCATGGGAGATTTCGTGTGTGTGTGTGTGTGTGTGTAACTTTGCAACAAAAAAGGTTTATCTTGATATGTTAAACACCGTTATTAATAAGTTTTCAGGTTGTTTTTTTTTTTACATGCATATTATTTCGTGTGGATTCATAACACTGACTACGGTAGAGTTGTCCTTTTTTTTTTAGTCCACAGTTTGTTGTAGGTATATATAATTTTGATTTCTACATCTGTAAGAACAGCAAGAAAATAGCTTTCTTGGCGAAGTTTTGCCCTTGAGCCATTAAAAGACAATGCATCTTAATTATTGCTGACAATTGTTTAGCGTATTTACCCAATAACGCTCATTTTATCGGAGTTTTCTGGAATCTGTTTACAGGGTTTGAAATCTACTGTACTGTTGCAAGTACCGATCCCCGGATATATTAGCGAATAAATGTTTCCTTTGCATTTTTTTAAGTTTTGAAAATCCCCTTTTTGAAATTCCACGCCAAATTTTGGACAAATGAGGAATATATTACCTCAAGGCCTTTTTGTAGCCTTTTTTCAAGTTTTTAGGAAAATTATAAACGTTATTTTATTAATCCTAAAAGAAAATTAAAGCAACGTAATATTAAAGGTGTCATCACTTGTCAATTTTTTTTTCGATCTTTTGATAAAAACTACCTTTGGTCAAAAATAGTAATAAAACTGTTATATCTGACCATAGCGTAATTCTTACGATGATTTCATCTAGGAAGAGTATCTGTGCCTTGAGTTAAGTTTATCGTGAGCTCGATGATGATGAGTTTGGTTTCTGTGGTTCCGGGCTTGCCAGCTGCTCCGAACAGCTTTTAGGCTGAGCGCTCATATTCTTGGTCACTTTGTATCGTGTGCTTCGATAACTCCCCGGTAGCAATAGGCAAACAGCGGTTTGAATTTCTCGGCTGGTAATAGTAGACCTATTATTGCAACGGGCTACGCTGGATGCTTCACTCACAACTCTTTCAAACGTGTGGTTAACAAAGCTATTCATTACACTCTTTAATCATGAAATCCCTATATCTAGATCATTTGCTTCAACATCTTGTAGATGTAGGTGGAGTAGGTTTCTTTGCGTCGACGTTTCTTCTTATTCCGATTGACCACTATGTGAACTAGATGATGTTGAGCATGGTTTCTGTGGTTTTGGGCTTGTAAGGTCAAAGGGAATAAGAAGAAACGTCGACGCAAAGAAACCTAGTCCTCATACATCCACAAGGTATTGAAGCAAGTGCACCCAGATATAGGGATTCATCGAGAGCGATGAATACCTCTGTTAATATACAAAACTGCAAACAAACAAGACAATGACCCCTCATTTAAAAAACATCAAAAAACAAATCAAGAATAAAAGGGGTGAGCAATCAGTCCACGCTAGCATTAAGCTTAGCTGATTAAGGATTAATTTATTTATTAATTTATTAAGTACAGGGTGATTATAATTAAAGTTCCACTTTCAACATGTTGTAAAAAAAGTACAACTGCTCAGAATGACTTGAAATTTGAACTGAATATACTCGAAGAAAGGGAAAATGGTACGGTGTAGGAGCTGAAACTTTTTTTTTATAATTTCAAGGTTATTTTGTGAAAGTATTGATTTTTAGTAAAATATTTTTCAATACGAATGTGAGTCTCATCAAATCACTTTATCTGTTTGTGTGTGTGTGTGTGTGTGTGTGTGTGTGGTTTTTTTTTTTTTTTTTTTTTTTTTTTTAAGGACGGGGGAAATGCATTTACGCATATTAAGGAATTGGTAATGTGAGACTCAGTCATAAAAGACTACTACTCACTAAAACCCTACGTCCGACTTCCAAAACACCCTACACGGAACCACCGTCAGGTACTACATCGCATAGGGCAGAATGACTAAAAGTCCGACTCAGATATCATTTCGCAACTGATCAAGTCTGATTTTCTCAGCCATACGAAGTTTCTGTATAACAGTAGCAGCATAGTCAGCCACTGCCGTCTAATTAGCCTGGGAGATAGTCATCAAGCCAACGATGTTCTCTGGAGTCACACGCTGTCGAAGGGATTTCTTCAGCTCATTTCTATCTTCATGGAAGCGTGGGCAGACAAAGAAGACATGCTCCACATCCTCGTCCAAGAACTGGCAAGACGGACATGACGCACTGTCGACAATTCCGAAGCGCCTCTGGTACGCTAGAAAACAACCATGGCCACTTAATAGCCGAGTCCGGCAGTGATCCACCTCACCATGCTTTATTTCCATCCATGTTGCAATATTAGGTATAAGATTATGAGTCCATCTTCCACTGGTCGATGAATCCCATCGTCTCTGCCATCTGTCCGTTGTCTTGCTTTTCACGGCCTTCCTGATCTTGGGTCGGTGAGCGTCACGACGTTCCCGAATACCACTGCATATCGCGCTTCTCTCATTTGCTAAGAGATCGATAGGCGGCATCCCTGCTATGACGCACACGGCATCATATGAAACTGTTCGAAATGCACAAGCGACCCGTAGAGCGCATTTCCGATGAACCGAAGTCATTTGACATACATATGATTTAGTCTCCATGGCATGGAACCAGATCGGAGCCGCGTAGAGCATGGTAGAGATAGCCCCACTGGACAGGAGTCTTCGTCGGCTCTGGCGAGGTCCTCATCCCGTCCAGGATAACCCTGAGATAGTAACGGACGAAACACAGGGAGAAACGGACGAAACACAGAAGAAGAAAGAAACAGCCATGCCATCGCCGGGATTCGAACCCAGGTTCCGATACATGGGCCCCACGGCAGACCGCTGTCTAGAGCGCTCGGCCATGCCGGAACGGCCGACCTAACTTTATATTTGAAATCTTTCCGAAACAGCTCTTGTCCAGAAATAAGCATGAAAATTCGACAAAAATCTCCATACATAAGCTTATGGAATCTATCCTGCTTTTGTTAATATCTCATTGTGTTAAAACACTATTAAATTCTTAATTCATTGAACATGGTTTGATCGGATTATATTAATCCCCTATTTAGACAATTTAAGTAAATAACTAATGTATATCATTTTCTTTTTTTTTTTCAGAAATTGGAAAATTTGTACGATTTCAACTTACAACTTCAATATGGAATATTTCTAATAATAATAACATCAAACAGTTGGTTTAATAAGACATGCATCATTATTCATTTCATTTTTTTTTATTTCGCGTCTCCAGTTGTCGCCGGGCAGAGTCTGTTTTATGTTTTGGACAAATTCCTTTTCAGTTTAGTGGAACGCAGGCCAAAGATTTGACATTTTTTTCTATTAATGTATTTTTGGTTAAGTTTTGCTTTTGTGGGATCTCGCCTCCGGGAGCGTGTGGAATTCGTATATATATTCGCATCTTCTGAGGTTGTCATCGGTGAAGTTTGTCTGGATGATGAGTCCTAAAGAGGATGAAACTACCGTCCCAGACTTTCCCCTGTAAAAGCTTGAGGTGCGAAATCTTTTTGGTCCCTTTGTGCCTTCGGTAGCTACCTTTCCGTTCATTTTTTTTTAAAAAAATTTAAAATTAAAATTCGGTTTTTAGCCAAATTAAGAAACAAATTTTAATCCTTTGCTTTTATTTAAAGATTCTAAGTATTCAAAGATCTCTAAAAATTTTCTTTTTTATAATAAGAATTCCTATTTCTTTATAAATTATGAATTACAAATATTGTACCTATACTGTACCTAAAAGCTACAGTGTACTTACCAGCTGATAAGATTTATTTAATTCATATTTTTATCTAGAATTTTCTGTAAAGTTTAGAATTTCAATATTAAGAAATTTTCCTTGAATTCCGTAAAATTTTGTTTTGATTTTTAAAATATTTTTCCGAATTGACTCTTTATTTCTGTTCAGATTGAGAAACTTTTTTTCCTTATTTTCTTAAATTTTGAGTAAAGATTAATTCTGGATAAATTATTTTATTTCTTACATGAGAAATAAATAAAAAACGCACAAGCCTAAGAGTTCACTGATCTGTTATTGGAAATTTGTGATACCGGGAATCCAAG
>JAFIDM010005346.1:52877367-52896370 GCA_023159025.1 Thereuonema tuberculata | reverse complement strand
TCTTACATCTCAGTGAACTCAGCAAACATATAAAGAAACAAAAACAAGCACTACAACGGCCCTTCATATTAAAAAAACATCAAAACCTAAATAAAGAATAAAAAGGACAATCAATTAATCCCCGCTAGCAATCGCTTAACATGTAAAGGATTAATTGTTAAGCAAGAAATACATATAATACAAAAATTTAACGTTCGTGGAAAGATTACATGAGAAATAAACTCACAAGACTAAAAGTTCACTGATTTGTTTTTGGAAATTATGATACCGGGAATCCAAGATAGCCTATTTCAGGTTGTTTATTTAGTTTTTGACGTTGAATGTTTGCATTATTTTATTTTTCTTTTACTTATTAGAAATTCAGAGTTTGAATAAAACATCAAAGTGTAATGATTTTTGTCGTTTGGGGATAAAATGGAATTTAAAAGATATCTTATTTGTACCATTCTCTCTTTACTTTCTTAATTCAGTGCTTTGGACAAAAGAGCTTAATGAAGTAATATTAAATATTTTCTTTAAAGACTTAGGCGATTTTCTTTTGAACTTCAGCTAAAGATACAAATAGATCTCGATTCCAATTGTTCTTTCGACAGTTAATTACTTTTAAAATAAGGGCGTCAATTTTAACAGTAACAAGTAAGACCAAAACGTTTAACAATATAGCAATATAAAGTTTACAAAGTAAAAGAAAATCTTAAATTGTAAAGTAATATGATCCCAGACATGTTTCATTTTCTTTAGCTTAATTAATCTTCATTAAAAATTGATTTTTTTTGTGCAAGGTTTCGCTAATTACCAACATAAAAGGAACCGCAATAATATTCAACACCATAAGCAAATTATCATTCCAATATATTTTGCTGATATTTTTGTATAGACAGAATTTTTTTTGTTCATTAGTTAGTTATTTATTAACTTTGTGCATTATTCGGCATTCTAGAACTTCAAAGAAATGCCTAGTTTGCAATTAACATTTACATGAAATAAATAAATAAATAAAAATAACATTTATTTTCTGGTGAATGATGTTTAATAATTTATTTTCTGGTGGATGATGTTTAATAAATAAAAATAGGCTTATATTTCATTTATTTATTATAAAAATACAAGTTAATACTTTATTATTTTTGTTTTATAGAGGAGTTCAAAATGTAGAAGGGAGTTGTGGGATCTCTACGTAAGAGTTTTGGTAGCTAATTCCTAGGAATAATAATAAATAATTTTAATATTAATAATATTTTAGTATTAATATTAAAATCGCCAAGTCACTTTTTTCATTATTTAGCAAATTTAACTGGGAAATCTAAATTGTGTTCTGAAATTCTGACTTCATGTTCTCAAGTCAGCCTTGTTTTTACATGAGAAACGAAACAAAACTGCACAAGACTAAGAGTTGACTGATCTGTTTTTGGAAATTGTGATACAGGGAATCCAAGATAGCCTATTTCAGGTGTCCTGACCATCGTCAATTGGATCCGCCCTGACGATGGTCAGGAAACCTGAAATAGGCTAACTTGGATTCCCGGTTTCAACTTCCAAAACAGATCAATGAACTTTTAGTCTTGTGCCTTTTTTATTTATTTCTCATGTAATGTTTCCACGCACGTCAAATTTTTGCAGCTTTTTTTTTTCTTTTTTTTTAATCTTTTTATGTTATAAATCACGTCCTTAATTTAACTTTCAATCTAAATCTTATTTGTTTTAATCCCTTTTTATTCTTTGGGGCGTACAAATTGTTCTTCTAAATTAAGACTAAATCTATAATATTCTTAGGGACTATCCTTAACGTGCTGATTTAAAATAAATTTTCAAAATTGATTCAGAATGAAAACTCTGACTTATTTGGTCACAAGAAGTTCCTGAAAAAACTACTTTGGACTCTTACTTTTTCTTAAACCCACAAGGTTATTTAATTTTATTTTTGTTTTGTAAATTCTACGATAACACAAAACTTTCCGTTAAATTTTAAATTATAATGTATGCCGAATTCCAGCAGCGCAAAATTTTAATTTTTTGAATATTTTCATTTAATTAAACAACTTAAATAAATAATAAGGTTTTAATTAAATTTTTCACAAAATGAAAAATTAAATTAAAGCTATATTATCTATATAAGTTTTCGAAGTCCGGTTATTTTAATTTATCAAAGTACGCGCAAATTAGTGGTGAGCTACGAGGATTAATATCCATTGTTTTGGTTTTAATGTTTTCCTATGAGAATTTTTATCAGTTTCGAGAGCTAATTCTTGGGAAAGGACCCATAGGGAAAAACTTTCAACACGAAAGTTCGATAGCCTCTTGTTTCATTAATCTTCACGCCAAATTTCAGGAAGATCTATTGAAAATGTATTAGGGTGACAAACTGACACCTAAACAGATTGACTGAAGTAGACTAAAAATAAACCGATCTTTATGAACTCACTGGAAACACGTCAGAAATGGAAATGGGGGCAGGGGATGAAATTAAGTGGATTTGAGTTTGATTTAAAAAATCCCTAAGTTCCCAAAACCTCCAAGAAAAATACGGAAAATATTAAACTAGTGTAGCTCTATCTGTAAAAAATATTATTTACTATTACTACATATTTTCTTTAGGTGAAACTGAGCATTATCGCAAGCTGCTTTGATCTATTTCTTTGATTATGTGATCTTGAATTGTGAGATAATTTTCTCACAACCCGTAACCGCGACTCATGTCTCACAATCCGCGACCGCGTCTCGGAGACCTTATGTTTGATCGTAAGTCACGTGATTTTCGATTGACCCATATAGATGAAAATCTGAGCAGCGATCCAGGATGTCCGGTTAGCCCACGTAGATAAACAATGAAAATGTGAGCATTCTCAATACTACAGCTAATATTTGTCACCTTATTTGTATTTCTGTGTCTTATGGTTTCGGAGGAGATAGAACCAGATAAAAAAAATCAACTTTTCTTTTATATATCTGGTACATAGATAGGAAGTATATTATTATTTATACTAGTGGTGGTCGAGACGTCGACCGCGCTCTACCATCTTGGCCAAGGGTGGTAGCTCCCGGGTTTGATTTGAATCTGTAAGACCAGTGAACAATCCAATTTTTATCATAAAGGAGAAAAAGAAAAGTAAAATAAAAACAAGATAATTAATGCTTTTAGACAGTGTCAAAAGCAAAGCGGCCCCATAATATGTAAAATTTTATAAACAAAACTTTTATAAACAAAACTTTATCGGAAGCGACCACTTTTGACCCCCAACTTCCGGTCAGGGAGTGGTCCTAGAGGTCTGATTTTTTGGACGTGGTCACCTACTTTTTGATGCTGAACACAATTGTGAAGGTTTCGGTCCCCTATGTTTTACAGGCAAGCGTAACCTAGGGGACGCTAACATTGCTTTAATGCTGTCTGGATGGCACACTCTGTAGCGGCCAAACGGTTAGAGATATTCGAATGAAACCATGTAAAAAAAATCAGACTCCCTGACCCCCTCAAGGCGTTTTCTTTCTTTTAAAAACGCCTTTAAACGACAGAAAACGCCTTGAAGGGGGGAGGGTCAGGAAGTGGTCCTAGAGGTCTGAGTTTATGTACATGGTCACATACTTTTTGATGCTGAACACAATGGTGAAGGTTCCATTCTAATATCTCTAACCGTTTGGCCGTTACAGAGTGTGACAGACAGACAAGATAAAAGCAAGAGCGGTCCCCTAGCGGTGTTACAGGGAAGCTGTAACCTAGAGGTAGGTAATACTACATCTTGGAAAAAATTATTCCGAAATAAATTAGCTATGTCTTTGTAGTGGTTATCATTAATATGCCCAATTTTACTTGCCTGGTTTGTTAATTTATTAATAGATCCCCAGTATTTTCTTAATGAAGAATAGCTCCCGAATCCCAAAAAGATTGGTGATCCCTGATTTCTAGATATCCCGAAGTTTATCTTTCTTCAGAAACAATTTCGAATTCATAAACCTTTACAAGAAAATGCTGCTAAAATTTAATAGCCTAAAGAATACACCCTTTTACAGAAGAAATCTACAGAAAATAATTTGGGAGATCAAGTATGAAAATTATCAAATCAGTCATTCGTTAATAATAAGTTAATCGCTGGAGGGATCTTAAAACTTGATAAAAATATTTAATAACTACAGACAGTTTAACTTTTGTAACAGATCCCAAAAATTAGCACGATAAGAAATTCCCATAGAAAAGCATTGAAAACTAAACATTGGATTCCGACGTCTTAAACAACGGGAATAATTCTTTGAACTAAACAATTGATATGATTGAAGTTACTTAGTTTGAGACAACTTAAACATACAATTTGAAATTAACTAAGTTTTTCAGAAAATGGAAAATGTGTACTGTTATATCCAGCATGTGTTCTAATTTGACAATAAACTTAGGCTTCTCGTTTTCAGTACTTTAATACATAGTTAGGTAACCCACTAAAGGTTTGGGGTCGCGGCAAGAAAGGCTGCCGGCTTTCTTTGACCAAAGGGAATAAGTTGAAGTCGGGTTGAGCCCGAATTTAACTTCCCAGTAAACAAATCCTGGTCTCCATTTTAAAAGGACTTAGTGAACTTTAGCTGGGTGAATAGGCTGCGGGCTGTTTGGCGAAGATCTGAGATTTTTCTCTTATTGTTTCTTCTCAGTCTGGATAAGAAACACTTAAGTAAAAATCCCAGACCTAAGCCATACACCCGACAGCCTTTTGCCTTGCCACTGGACAATCGGACCCACTTAAAATAATAATAATAATAGTAATGCCACTATAATAATAATAACATCTCAGCATGCTAGGACTTCACAAAAACACTTCTGCACAATTCCAGAAGACTGGGATACTCAACACAAAACGCATAGTTGGGAAATTTATGGACACAATCACACATCCCTAATCATTCTTGCTTCTTGACATTTGGCAATATGTGCTTTGGTCCTTGATCCGCCATGTTGTATTTGCTGGGTAACCCAAGGTTTGAAATTTTATATATAATAATAATAATAATAATAATAATAATAATAATGCAGCCTCAGCCCACTAGTACTTCATAAAAACAATTATGCACAACTCCAGAAGGCTGTGATACTTAACACAAAACGCATAATTAGGAAATTCATGGACACATCAATAACATCCCTTACCTCCCTTCCCCTTTCACTGTTTTTTACACTTGGCAATATGTGATTTGGTCTTAGACCCGCCATGTTGTCTTTGCTGGGAAAACTCAAGAATAGAAATTTTTAAATAATAATAATAATAATAATAATAATA
This sequence comes from Thereuonema tuberculata, assembly GCA_023159025.1. Lineage (NCBI taxonomy): Eukaryota > Metazoa > Arthropoda > Chilopoda > Scutigeromorpha > Scutigeridae > Thereuonema > Thereuonema tuberculata. Next base: position 52,891,115 of record JAFIDM010005346.1, on the reverse strand, counting down.
ATAACATTTTCAAGGAAGTAAGCTTTCAATTCTTTCAGTAACGTTACGTTAATTTTTGAAATGAAAATTTATGAAATGTATTTACTATAAATCTTCCATATAAAACTGCTTTTATTTACTGTTTTCTTGTTACGGATGATTAAGTGTTTTACAAAAAGAAATCGTATAAAATAAAAAGCTTACAAAACTTTTAATAGCAATTCGTAGATTTGTTTATTTTACAATTCCTAACTTGCTGTAGTTGCCCTTTTTTCACAATTGCTGGTACTTTATTTACATTCTTGGCACTTACGCCTCAACACACGACAGAAACTGTGAACTCTTCAAGCAGAAGAATCGTTGCCCCCCAGTATACCATTGAAGGCAATTTACGATACACCATAGAAGCAGATGAAACATAGAAGAAAGTAACATCCATGCCGGCACAGGATCCGATCTAGGTTCAGATGTATTAGCCTCACGGCTGGCCTTAGCCTATGTTAAGTGCTGTAGTTGCACTTTACAAAACAAATATTGTGGTGAATGTGTGTGGCCACTGGTTCGGTACAAACCAAAACCAATCGACCAAAAGTAAGATCTGGCAAGAACTCTGTTTATTCACATGATGCAGGATTTAAATAGACTATTTAGAGGGCTGTGATAGATTGCCGTGCTTTACAAATTGTGGGATTTAAATGATTTTTAATTGTCTTTTTAAATAAGAACGAATCAGGGATAAGAAGCACGGTCAAAGGAAAATTTGAATAAAATAATGGCATTAAATAGGAAACAGTAAAAATTAGAATACTCAAGCAATAATAAAGTAAATGCTGATTAAGGAATATCACAAACAGTAAGATAACTAAGAATGTGCAATGAATAAATAGGACTATTATAAACAGATCAATGAGAATATATATAGTGAATAAAAATCATTATAATATGGTGCATTTATCCACGGGCCGAACAAGAAGATATATCCTCTGAAGCTGCTGTAAAGAGTCAATTTAAAGTAAACACTAAATATTCCTATATGTATATTAATATGGTTTGAAAATTACACACATTTAAATAAAGTTAAAAAATATTTTATAAAAATGCTACATGTACATGTTTCATCACACGAACGTGGATGTCATCACGTAGTAAAAAAAACATTAAAAAACATCGACATTTTAAATACATATTCAACAAGAAACTTTTTTTTTTTGTTTTCTTTTTAAATATGTATTTAAAATGTCGATTTTTTAATGTTTTTTTTACTGCCTGATGACATCCACGTTCGTGTTTTGAAACATGTACCTGTAGCATTTTTATAAAATATTTTTTAACCTTATTTTAATGTGTGTAATTTTCAAACCATATTAATATTCGGTACACACGTAAAAACTCTGTCATTGTTTCACTAAATATTCCTGATTTTTTTTTTAAATTGCGCTAAAGTGTATACTTTAAAAATCAATAATTTTAACAATTACTGTTTATATTTTGACTTTTTTATAATATACACTTTATGCAATTTTCATAGAATTGAAGTGAATATTTAAAATGAAAATATATCTTCCCTTCGATATAGTCAACATATCGACCGATTGACGGACGAATATTGAATTTTGTTGAGAGTTTTTTATTTTTTGAGAAAAGCTCTTAAATGTAACATTTCACCAAAATTCAGTTATCAAGAATTGAGTTATTTCAAGCGAACAGATTGATGGCTGAAGATAACAGACAAATCTTGTGGTCAAAATTCTTCAAAACCAAAAAGGGAGCAACATCGTAATCCTCTTAATGCCCCCTTCCCCATGGACAAACAACACTGGTACTTTAAATTACTTCACTGTAAATATAAGGCCCTGCCAGGACTTAATGGTGCTTGTCCAAAACACATTACCTAATCTAATCGATAGTATATCATGGAAATGCATGCTTTTCATGCATTGGTGACACGTGACAGCTTAATTCATGCTAAACATTGCTTGGGATCGCAATTCGTCTTTGAGCTCGGTAGAATAGTTTGTCAACGAAATTTATTTCACGAAAGGGAGAGGTTGGCAAATGAACCAGGTCTAATAATTAATGGTAGACGCCTGGTTCCCGCTTTCATAACTCCCTTTCTCAAAATGTTTTCAGAGGATCGCATTAAATAACGGCATATAGGGGGTTTTAGAAGAAAACTTTGTGAACTTTTGCATTGATTGATAGATACTTTTATATCGGCTTTTATTGTAAAGAAGTGGGAATAGTGTAAATAACGATTTTGTAAAGATTTGTCTAATGTTTGTAATTTAACCCTTACTTAGAGAGAAAGGAAAGAGATAGAATTGAAAACTTTAAGGTTCATTTTTAAGTGGAAATAACATTTTCGTTCATATGTCTAAGTCAAAATAACACAAAAAAATGTATGTGTTGTAAAACGGAAATTTGAGTAGTAAATTTATGTTAGTGATGGAAGATCCTATTGATGTGCTACACTATCGTTCAGGTAAAAAGCTGTGTTCTCGAAAACGAGTCTCAATCACAATAATTTAAAAATTGATTACTTGGAATCTAAAACCTAAATGGTAAACAAAAGTTTCTCAGTGTGAGTTCCACTGATTCTGGTTCTTGAGACATAGAAGAAAAATTTAAGATCAAAGCCCAACTTACTCGACATTGTTAAAGCAATCAGAGGCGTGTCGAAGAATTTGCAATGAGAGGGATTATGATGGCAATTCAACCAAAAACAAAAATTCCGCATGAGGAGAAACGGATTTACAGAAGTTTTCTACCATCTTTTTTCCTATACTCACTTTATAACCATTGAATCCAGATTAAAGAGATTAGGGCATAATGTGGGCAACATTATAAGACCCTATAATGTTTGACTTTACTTTTGAATATATAAAAAGAAAATAATAATAACAGTAAGATATAAATAAACTATTTGTTTTATTTTCTTTTTGCACAATGTAAATAAATGATAATAAAATATTCGTTTCTATTATTCCAAACAATAGAGTTCTTCAGAAAATAAATATTAATATCACTCGCATTTAAAACTTATTATTCCACATGAACATTTCTCTTATTTTTTTTTGGTAGTGTTTTATTTGTTTGTAAGCGCATCACGCTAAAACGGTTGAACAGATTTTCATAAAATTTAGTATACTCCTTGTTTATGAGTCAAAACATGGGTATATTTATTTTGATCGTCACCTTTCCCATCTCTCAAAAATTGCCACTGAAATCATGGCTAAAACTGATGTGATTTCTTTAAATTTAGGAATGGTCGAATTTAAGAGCCCGATTGTCTTGATCTCCATCAATGCTATCCTCCAAATGCCCCATCCCCCAGTGCTGTACGTTCAGTCTTCACTGCATGACAGATGGCTGAGCGTATTCTTCGTACTCGCCATCTGTTACAATGGACTACGCAGTGGCAGAATAATGATAATAACCTTGGCTGTTTTGTGCTATCCATTGCAAAACTTACTTATTTTCTTAAGGGAATAGTTTGATTTTAATAAGAGAAATTGACCCAATATAATAAAATAAGAAAAATTTTCAGAAACATGTTATTTCTAACTGTGGAATCCCAGTTCGAGAACTACTGTTTTAAATAAATGTTCTGGAGAATTCCAGTCATTTCTCGGAAACAAAATAAAAGACTGTAATCAGATTGCATTACCAGGACTTTTGTTCTGCTGCGATACTCATTGGTGTGCGTCGGCAGTGAATACGGACGGGACAAGGGCAAACTTCCTGGAATCGAAGAAGCCTGTACTTCTTCATAATTCTGCACTCAATTCTGCAGTTATCGTAAAAGCTATCTTCATTAAGTTCAATGAAGTAATAATAAAAGGCTCGTTGGTACAAGTGTACCAGGGTCAGTAGCGATTAGGATCTTGCGCTCGATAAAGTTTAATATCAAAAGTAGATGTCAGCTTTGAATTCGCAAAACATTTGTAAGGAATCATATTTTAGTCTTCTGATAAGATCAGCAGACTTATATTCCCGTTTTGTCTGTCATGTAGGTTAGAATCGTTAAAATCTTATTAAAATATCATTAAAATCTCATTAAGTTATCATTAAGCACAACAATCACAATAATCGCAGCAATTGCGAATTTTGCATTCGCAACAATCACATTTATAACAATAAGGTAGTTAAAGCAATATCAATGATATTTTCTTATCAAAAGACGTTGAGAAGCATTGTGATTGGTTTTCTAATCGCTTTCCCTCCCTTATTTAAAATTTTTATCACTACTGCTGAAAGCCTGAGCTATTATAAATTATTAGTGATTGAAAGTAAAAATAATGCAATCATTACAAATTATTTGAATTCCTTATATCAGCTGAGTCGAAATTATTGTTGTAAATTCAAACTTACACTTTTATTTTTTAATCATAAGTTTTATTTAGCTTTCGATTTGTTTTGTTCACATTTTGAATAATATCTGAACTTTTGAATAACGTGGAGTTTCAGACATGACTAGCAGTTTTACGTATTTTCGTAAGCTTTCTTGTTGAAACCAAATATACTCTAAGCTGCCTAATGTTGAAGGAGGATGCTTGAGGAAGCCCGAAAACTAATAATGTCATTAAAAACAGTTGTAGCAAAATATGGTAATACTGTAATACTGCTGTATGCTACATAAGAGCACAGATGTTGTAAAAGAAAGTTAGTATCCTGCTAAAGTTTTCTTCTGTTGGTTTTCTTCTGTTGTAAACCTAAATTACTGAAAAAGAATTCAAAATGGTGTGAAACCCGTAGCTCTAAGTGGTTTTTCCAGTTGACCCACAAAGGAACAAAACAGCGAAAAATCTCTGTATTGCATTCCTGTGTCGTTCGCCTTCGAGATTACCCGTTAAAGGAACTCGTTTTGACCAGTGCTTCCAACCTTCCTGAGTGAAGGAATAGTTGGAAACACAGATCACACCAAAAACCACACACATATTTTTATGTTGAAAAGTTGCTGCTTTGAAACAAAAATGCCGTATTATTTTCTTACTCAAGTAAAGTTTAATTAAGGTATAAAAAGGAATAAAAATGCACACAAATAAATCACTGAGCTGCTTTTGGAAATTTGGATACCGGGAATTCAAGACAGACTGTTTCTAGCTTATTAATTATCAGTTGAATTTACCCTGTATCTGCAGCTCAGTGAAAGCAACAAAATATAAACAAAAGACAAGTAAACAAAACAATGGCCCTTAATATAAAAAGCATTAACAAGAAAATTAAAAATAAAAAAGAGCAAAATGGCTAATAAGCCGGAAACAATCTGTCTTGAATTCCTGATATCAGTAATTCCAAAAGCAGCTCAATGATTTTTATTTGTGTGCATTTATTCCTCTTTATACCTTAATAATTGTTCCACGCATGTTAATTTTTTCCATCGTGTAAAGTTGAATTCTTTTCTAGTTTCAAAAGGAATCGTTAATATTCTTTTATAAAGATAACTATACTATATAAGCAAAGCACTTGTGCTTGTTTTAAAGATAATGTATTTTTGAATAAAAGTTGTTGGTATTTTTTTTTATATGTATGCTAATATGGTTTAATTTTCAAGTATTATCTCACATTCAGCTGCAGGAACCTTTCTTCTCCTACTCACTTAATTAGTGAGGCTCATGAAATCATTTATCTGTGTGTGTGTGTGTGTGTGTGTGTGTGTGTGTGTCTGCTTAATAACTTTGCTCGATGAATCTTCTTGAAACTTGATTTGTAAGAGCCAACCTACTTCAAATATTTTTCTGCGTTGGTATTTGTCGAAATATCAGAACATAAATTGGCAAAATACCCACAGAAGAGCAATGAAACAGTAATGTCTAAAAGTGCATATTCTATTTTTTATTAATCCCTTCTTTCTGCAAGCTTTCAGGTGTTGAGAATTGAATTTTTTTTTCGGCAAATGAAGAATTTTCTAATTTAAATTTCTAGACATTTTTAAAAATAAACTTAAAATTACCCTTTTTAGCGCCCCTAGGTTACAGCTAAAACATAGGGGACCGCTCTTGCTTTTATGCTTGCTGGATGTCATACTCTGTAGTGGCCAAACGATTGGAGATATTAGAATGAAACCTTCACCATTGTGTTCGGTATCAAAAAGTAGGTGACCACGTCCAAAAAATCAGACCTCTAGACACTGTCTAGAAGCATTAATTTATCTTGTTTTTTGCAGCTTTTTTCGACTTTAAAGTAAAATAAAAAGAGATAAATTTTTTGGAGATTTTTAGGAAAGTGTTTATCTCTTTTCTTATTCTGAAAAAAAAAAATAGTTCAAAAAAAGATACGAAACTAACAGCGGTAAATCTATTTCTGCAACTTACTAATGTTGTTTTTAATATGCTTTTAATGTTAAACATTTGAATCGAAAATTTATTGTCTTCTATGAATTAATACGAGATTACTTTTGCTTCTTTTCATTAAGGCTAAGTCAGGTTCTTCACATTCTGTGTTTGTCATGGAATTGATCATTTTTTTTCACGTTCAAAGTACGGAACACATTCAGTGAACAGTGAGTTTAAAAGGAATCGGGTAGAAATTCATTGTTTAGATTCCAATGCTTCTGTAGGGATTTTTTGTCGTTTTCTCGTGCTAATTTCTGACCAAAAACCCATTTGAAAAAGATTTCAAACAAAAAAATTCATCCGTAATCCTCAATTGTGCATTCAAAGTTTCAAGAACCCATCCAGCACTTCAGAAGTTTAGAGGAACACACACACACACACACACACACACACACACACTAATTCATTTTCTTATTGAAAGATATGCCAAAAAAGGAATAGAATATTTAAAGTAATAGAAAAATACTCTGGATGGTAGTTCACATAAATCTAAAAAAATTATCCAAATAATGTTTGAGAAACCCTGATTCTGATGACTCCAATTTCGTACCATCAGAATGGCGCCTATTATCATCAAAAAATAAATAAATAAATATCGACGAACGATATTCGAAACATGAGTCGTCGAATACTGACAAGAAAGCCTCATTATTAAGCAACATATAGGTTCTATTTTAATCAAAAATAGTATTTTTGATTTATGTTCACAAAGGAGATAAAAACAAAGAATATTAAGAAAAAGGGCTATGTTTCTCATTTAACATCCGAAATTTTTTCACATGAATTAATAATTACATAATTCATTTATTTATTTTTGCTTATTAACGTCAAGATTATCATAACTTGAATGCAGATTTTTGAGAAAAATATTAAAAATTATAAATCAAGCCTTGGATATGTCTTCATTTTCTAGGAAAGATTGGAGTACTTCATTAAAGGTGACTAATTCTAATATTAAGAAAAGAACTGATTCAGCGATGTATTAAAAGATGTCTTCGGAAAGAAGCTGAAATTTTGGATTATGAAGAGTAAAAAGCAAAGTTAAAGACATTAATACAATTTCGACTTAATGTAAGAAGATTTTAAAAGATTAAAACTTAGAATTGACGTTAAAATCTAGTGATATTATTACTTTGAAATTTTAAATTTTTTGTTCTTAATTAAAAAAAACGGCCATTGAAGAAGTGTGTGGAAACTAAAAACCAGTCTATGTGGAAATATTTTCCACAAAAAAATTACAGTATTATAATAATAATAATAATGCCAGCAGCTAATTAATATTTGAAAAACATGTTTTATTCTTGTATATATATTTATCGTTATATATGAGTATCGAAATATTTATATATAGTAAATTTTGTAAGCAAAGTCAATTCTTGGATAGAGTTGAAATCTTGTATCCTTGAATGATGAAGAATAACTCGAGAAGTAGATGTTTCAGGTATCCCTAATCGAAGCCTAACACTTTAAAATAGTCTGATTCATACCCTCGTCGTCAAAGTGGTGGCCTTCCAAGTGATTCCTGCGTCGGAATCTGGGTTCGAATCCCGGTGCGGGGCTTGGTTGTTTCTTTCTTCCGCGTTTGTCACAAGATGTCAGAAGCCTGACGGTCACCTAACGATGCCTCCTGGATTGACATCTAAACGACATCAGCATTTCTTTTCCATCATGGAGTGTAATTCTCCATAATCAGTGATCCAAGATGGATCCCCAAACAACAACAACAACAAAAATAATTATTTAAAATAATTTAAAACTTTTTAATAACATATGTCCGAAAGAAAAACAGTTGCAAGATTTGTTTTAAACAATAAAAACTGTTGAAAACGAAAAAAAAATGGGGGGGGTTATTTTTTTTTTTTAAATGAATACCTAAATAAAGATATTTCTAGATGCTTAAAAAAAAATAGATAAAAACATTCTATATACTGTACGATATTATTGATGAAAAGGAATATTGTTCCTCCAAAAATTAAAAATAAAACAGGAAAATTCATGTGCTGGCATCCGTCAGTCTCAAATGAAATACGTTACACTTAAAATGAAGCACAATATGCCTAAAAAAAGTATAACAGCAATGGTTTAGACATTAGTGTTTAGACATCCCAGAACGGCATTTCACGATTAACGGCAATCTCACACTAATAAACGTGAGAAGGCGCTTTGTGATGTCATCTGGTCTCAAACACTTAGTCTCAAACATTTTGTTTTTATATACGATAAGTTAAAAAAATTAAACATGCGAAGCATACATAACAAGAGTAGACAACAGAAAGTAAATATTCAATTGCCATCTTATACAATATTTAACTGAGTAGATGTAATTTTAAATATCCAAATATTTACGTTATATACTGTATTTAATGATGTAATCTAAAGAGGAAAAGCGGAAAAAATGAATCTATCACTAGTGGCTGGATCTGCGACGCACACTATCAATTCATAGGCATATTATAGTGTGATTTATGTAGCTTCATTTACAAAGCCCTAGATGAAGCCCTAATGGAAATTGAATGAACAGTGGATTGTGTTCATAGTGAAGCCTTACTGTATGTGAGTTGTTAATATTTTCGCAGAAGTCTATTATAAAGTTAATGTGGCAGATTATTTAGGCGATGTTACATTAACTCTAACTTTGCTGAATTTTATGAAAATTAATTTTGTACCTAATGCGAAAAGCAGTTAATGTGTAAGATAATAAAATAATTTTTTGAAAGATGTTTTGGAACTTATAACATCTTCAACCCATAAACACATAAAAAACATTTATATTTATTTGCGAATTTTCGGAAAGAGTTCTTCTTTCTTTGTCAAACTTCAAATAACATTCATTGCAGTAATTTACAACAATATTGCCTAATATACTCTGTATTAAGATAGTTAAAAAAATAAAAAAATACAATTTATTAAAAGAAATGTTCTGTACGTCAGTTTTTTGTTGTTTTTTTTTACCTAAAACAATTTTTTATTCTTTACAAAAAACAACCTATTTTTTTTAACAATTTTGGGCGTTGAAAGAAGAGTCTCAACCGGAGATTTCGTTGGCATAGTCCTAGAGCTAGGTTTAGACATCGTGACCTCGGTATCCAGAGTTGAATTAGGTCTATTTCCATGATTTTCTCTTTCTGACACGGAACTTGGTGCGAATGCAGATTCCGAAAAAATATTCTTTTAAACTTTATTGAAAATTAATATTTGGCCAAAATCTTAAACTTACAATAAACTATTCTCTTCAAATAGAAATGAATATATTATTCACTTAGCCAAATAAGAAAAAGTGTAAAGTTAATGAATGTCGTTGGCTGCAAATGGGATGGCAGTAATACCTGCACTCGTCATGACGTTATTTCCTGCAACCGCCATCTTGAATTTCCCCATAAATTTCTACAAATGGTGTGTAAATATTCAACATGTATTTGCGCAGAAAGATTGTAAAAAAGTAGCTAATAATAACAGTCAAAGCGATTTCAGTCAATATTTTGTAATTTAAAAGTTATGTATACTTGATTTGACTAGCAATGAATATTCCGATGGATCCAATAGCAGTTGATTCACGTTCGCAATTCACTTCTTCAAGTCTGAACTCGAACTGAAACATTTCACGAGGGAACTGCCTTGACGATAGTTGCCTAGGATAACTCATGTGACAACAAAACCACTGACAAATGCTGCTGCCTACCGGATATTGAACAAACTAAGCTGTTCAAAATAAATGGCGTTATAACCTACAAGGCGTTATTACCATCAATTATATCTCTTTGTACATGACAACGAACCTACACTACAATCCAGGATGTATATTGCATATATTTATGAATTGAAGATGTTTTGAAACTTATATATGATAAGAAGAAATGTTATAAGGAAGAAGTATAGACTTAAGATAATAAATTGTTGTAGGGCAAATTAATCATACAAGCATTAAAAAAAATAGTTATAAATGTTAAAATAGAAGCAAAAAATTTAATAGTTTCATTTCCTTGACGGGGCGCTCATCCTCAGCAATGTTATACAGTTCTAACTTCTCAAATAAATATCTGTTTCATTAATTTTAAAAAGTGATTAATAATTAAATAATAAAAAATTGCTCCAGTAATTTATCAGTTAAAGCCAGAAAAGTATACTGCTATCATCTGTTGCTTTCTATATGAAATAAAAACCAAAAAACTACATTTTCGCTTTTTGTTTTGATGAGAAAAATATTCCTAATATTTAATCTTAATCTCATTAATCACCCTCAGATTGTAGAGCAGGATTCCTTCTCTTCATTTAAAATTTAAAAATTATAACTTAAAGTTTACAATGCTACATAGGTCCCAAACATTCTTAAAGAGGTTTATTGACACTTTAAAATCAAAAGCTTGGGAAGCACTGGATTACACTATCCCACCTATATCTTGCTTTTAGCAGATTAAATTAATCGATAGTTTGTGCTGTGACTATAATTTGTTTGTTATCAAATTTCTTATTAATGGAATTGCTAATAATACAGTTCTAACAATATCCAAAGCTATCAAGAATTTATAAGTTTATTCTAAACTTTCAATCTCTCTGATAAGAGAGTAAGAAAAAGGGTAGATTAATGCTAATTGATTAGGTAAGGCTCAGAAAAAATCTAATTTTAATGAAATTTTCTTGAAGATATGGTTTAGCCAAATCATAATTTTATTTTATTTTTTTAAATCAAATCTTTAAATTGACGCAATAATAATAATTCTACAATTTTTCTTATTTCTGATCCTAATATGCTTTGTCTTTTAAGATTTTGTTGAAATGTCGATACTTGTAGCAATTATTATCAGGATCTAAACAATGAATGGTTCTATTGGGAAAAAAAAGTATATTTCTATTTTTACGACATAAAAATGACAACAATAATAACATTATTTGCAAGTGATAACTACAATGAAGATTAATTTTGTAATTTTCATTTAATATCTTTTTAAATAAATTCCATTGGATTCTAAGAGTAGTTTAACTCCCAGCCTCTTACCTATTCTTGTATCTCAGATCAGCATTTTCTTTGGGTGGTTCGCGAATCCCAAGGGTACTCAAAGGCATCTAGAATTTCACGTAAAGATATATTGGTTGGATACAATATGTAGGTCTTTTATTGCTTGTTTGGTTTTTTGTTTTTTTTTGTTCGTTTTTTTTTTTTTTTGGTTGTGTCTCTGATCATTTTGTTTTTAGTTCGTCAGTCAAATAGATTGTGAACCACAGCTTTGAAAGCTCGATAATTAAATAAAAAATAAATAATTTTGTAAAGAATTCATCCTTCCAGAGTTAGAGAGATGATTAGATTTCAATGCAAGCTTATCCTACGTAGATTTCATGAGAAATTAACCGTCAATACCGTCTTTAATTCATTACAATAAATTATTTAATTCATTATACGAAAGAGATGAGAAATGGTCGCTGCCTTGAATTACTTATGAGGATTCACACAAAACTCTGTTTCACCACTTTCTAGTTGTATAAATATGGAATTTGGCATCAGTTTCTACGTAGGATTTATTCAAATTCATAGTTGAAAGCTTATTATCGTCATTTGCGATTTATTCGGTTCGTTATTTATCTAATCAATCTTTTATAAAAACTCTTATTATATATTTTACATACATTACCAACCTGTTCATTAAATAATGCAATAAAACGAAGTTTACATCTACTATTTTTATAATAATTCGAAATTACATAATTACATATAATTTGTAATTATCTACAGTTTTACCTACAGTACTTATACTTACAATATACTTACAGTATTTACATACTTACAGTAAATAGTTACATACTTACAATACTTATACTTACAGTATCATCTACAGTATTTCTAATTACAGTAATTGCAATTATTGTATTTGAAATTCAAATTTATTAAAATTTGAAATGTACTACTGATTCTTCTGCAAATACAATAAATTCTGCTATTTAATTTTAAATCCGGTAATGAAGACTTACATGATATTGTAGACAGCGTGGATCAACTAAGGTAAAGATTTCTGTTGTTGAGTCTCTAAAGTTGAAACGATTACAGAAATTTGATCAAATTTTCATTTAAAACAGCTATTAACTGTACCCAATGTCGCTCGCAGTGATATTATTCAAAAGTAATTATTAATGTACTAAATAATAATTACATTAGGATTTAAATTAAAATAATATTCTTATCTATAACTAACTACAGATTTACATTGTCTGTAAATGTGCAAAATTCTCATTATATTTTCATTGTAGCCGGTGGTTGACTAGCTGCTACTTTACGTTAGAAATGTAGGAATTTTTCTTCCCATTTCGCTTTTCATTTCTTTACATAATCTGCTACTACTAGCTGCTGGTTACTAAAAGAATATTATTAGTTCAATTGCGCACTCTGTACGAAATTCTGTCCTATTCTTTCTCTGATGTTTACAGAAAATGTTGTCTGTTGTCTGATCACCTTTGTGATAATGTTAAAAAAAGAGAGAACTGCTAATAAATTCTAAGCTATATAGTATTCTATTTTTAGTTCAGCAATTCTTTCCAAACAATCCTTTTTTACAGAAGATTAAGATCATAACAGTATTATCCAAAATATTACGAAGTGCTCGAATTTTAGTCCAGTATTTGATTAGTAAAATTAATATAGGATTGAGACATTTCATATTACCAGAATTGAAAATCTGTAATCTATCTTTTCTGTAAATCTTAATATATAAAAAAAGAATGTTTCTTTGTTTGTTTGTCCCGTAAGCGTTTCTATACCATTCATCAGATTACGATGAAACTTTGGTGAGTTGTTGTGCGCATGTCCGCGAAGGTTTCTGAATTAGTAGAACCATTTTATAATATCTGGTGCGCGAGCCGTTGCAACAAATGACTGCATTTCCGCTTTCAATGGAATCACGCACGTTCAATTTTGCTATTATGATTATTTACTGTATTAGCTGAGACTAATCGGACACCTTTTAATTTGGCAGAGATTAGTTTTTATAGCAGAATATGGTAATATTTAATTAATGAGAATAATAATAGTAGTAGTATGCCGTGCCGGTCGTGGCCGTGCCGGGCGTGGTCGTGCGGTCTCAGGGGTCGGTCTGCTGTGAGGCCTGTGTGCCGGTACCCGGGTTCAAATCCCGGTCGAGAGCATGGATATTTCATTTTTCTTCTTCTGTGTTTCGTCCGTTTCTCCCCTGGGACTTACTATCTGAGGGTTATTTCTGGACGGGATGTGAATCTCGTCCCACTCTGGAATTTCTTAGCCTCATCTTGACACTGTCAGGTAGGGCTAGCATGGTCCATAATTGGCCAAAGTCGATGAAAGGAAGTAGTAGTATATTTTGGAAGAAATTATGACTGTGCAATGTTTATAGTAATTGTATGTTTTTTCTCTTTCAATTTATTTGACTATACAGGGTGTTTCAAAAATACACGGCATAATTTCAGGTATGTATT
>JAFIDM010005346.1:52808224-52876967 GCA_023159025.1 Thereuonema tuberculata | reverse complement strand
ACAAATAAATCACTGAGCTGCTTTTGGAAATTTGGATACCGGGAATTTAAGACGGAACGTTTCTGGCTTATTAGCCATCATCAGTTGAATTTATCCAGTATCTGCAGGTCAGTGAAAGCAACAAAATATAAACAAAAGACAAGTAAACATCACAATGGCTCTTCATATAAAAAGCATTAACAAGAAAATTAAAAATAAAAAAGAGCAAAATGGCTAATAAGCCGGAAACAATCTGTCTTGAATTCCTGATATCAGTAATTCCAAAAGCAGCTCAGTGATTTTTATTTGTGTGCATTTATTCCTCTTTATACCTTAATAATTGTTCCACGCATGTTAATTTTTTCCCTTGTGTAAAGTTGAATTCTTTCCTAGTTTCAAAAGGAATCATTAATATTCTTTTATAAAGATAACTATACTAAATAAGCAAAGCACTTGTGTTTGTTTTAAAGATAATGTATTTGTGAATAAAAGTTATTGGTATTTTTTTTATATGTATGCTAATATGGTTTAATTTTCAAGTATTATCTCACATTCAGCTGCAGGAACCTTTCTTCTCCTACTCACTTAATTAGTGAGGCTCATGAAATCATTTATCTGTGTGTGTGTGTGTGTGTGTGTCTGCTTAATAACTTTGCTCGATGAATCTTCTTCAGAATTTATATGTTAAGAGCTAACCTACTTCAGATATTATTCTGCGTTGGTCTTTGTCGAAAAATCAGAACATAAATGGACAAAATACCCACAGAAGAACAATGAAACAGTAATGTCTAAAAGTGGATATTCTAATTTTTTATTAATCACTTCTTTCTGCCTGCTTTGAGGTGTTGAGAATTGAACTTTTTTTCGGCAAATGAAGAATTTTCTAATTTAAATTTCTAGACATTTTTAAAAATAAACTTTTTAAAATTGCCCATTTTAGCGCCCCTAGGTTACAGCCTGCCTGTAGCACATAGGGGACCGCTCTTGCTTTTATGCTTGCTGGATGTCACACTCTGTAGTGGCCAAACGATTAGAGATAATAGAATGAAACCTTCACCATTGTGTTCAGCATCAAAAAGTAGATTACCACGTCCAAAAAAACAGACCACTGTTTAGAAGCATTAATTTATCTTGTTTTTTGCAGCTTTTTTCGACTTTAATGAAAAATAAAAAGAGAGAAATTTTATGGGAGATTTTTAGGAAAGTTTTTATCTCGTTTCTTATTCTGAAAAAAAAAATAGTTCAAAAAAGATACGAAATTAACAGTGGTAAATCTATTTCTGCAACTTACTAATGTTGTTTTTAAAATGCTTTTAATGTTAAACATTTGAATCATTTGTTTGTTGTCTTCTGTGAATTGAGATAAAATTACTTTTGCTTCTTTTCATTAAGGCTAAGTATTACGGCTTTTCATTAAGGTTCTTCACATTCTGTATTTGTACTGGAATTGATAATTTTTTTCACATTCAAAGTACGGAATAGATTCAGTGAACAGTGAGTTTAATAGGGTAGAAATCCATTGTTTAGATTCCAATGCTTTTGTAGGGATTTTTTTGTCATTTTCTCGTGCTAATTTCTGACCAAAAACCATTTGGAAATGATTTCAAACATAAAAATTCATCCGTAATCCTCAATTATGCATACAAAGTATCAAGAACATCCATCCAGCACTTCATAAGTTTAGAGGAACACACACAGACAGACTGATTGATTTCATTAGCTTCATTTTCTTATTGGAAGATATGCAAAAAAATTAATAGAATATTTAAAGTAATAGAAAAATAGAAAAATACTCTTGGTGGTAGTTCGCATAAAGCTAAAAAATTTATCCAAAACAATGTTTGGGAAACCCTGATTCTGATGACTCCAATTTCGTACCATCAGAATGGCGCCTATTATCATCAAACAATAAATAAATAAACATCGACGAACGATATTCGAAACATGAGTCGTCGAATACTGACAAGAATGCCTCATTATTAAGCAACATATAGGTTCTATTTTAATCAAGAAATAGTATTTTTGATTGATGTTCACAAAGGAGATAAAAATAAAGAATATTAAGAAAAAGGGCTATGTTTCTCATTTAACACCCGAAATTTTTTCACATGAATTAATAGTTACATAATTATTTGGCATTTTTTGTTTATTAACATCAGGAATATCATAACTTGAATGCAGATCAAAATTTTGAGAAAAATATTAAAAATTATAAATCAAGCCTTGGATATGTCTTCATTTTCTAGGAAAGATGGAGTACTTCATTAAAGGAGATCAATCTATATTACTAAAATCTTTTATTTCTCTGTCTGTGTGTCTGTGTGTCTCTCCGGCGCAATTTTCTGAGAGAATGGAAAATAGAAATAATTTTTACAATGAAACATCCGCGACAGGAATCGAACCTGCAACCTTCTGATCCGAAGTCAGATGCCTTATCCATTAGGCCATAGGGACTACAACTCTCTTCATATGGTTTTTTGACTTATATCTCCTTTCCTTTCCCCCATCAATAAGGAATGTATTCAATCTTTTTTTTGAATCTCAAGATTGTTTATTTATTTCACATCAGTCAGTTTATTTGTAATTCGAAACTGACAATTAGAACGATAATTGCCGAAACGTTGCAATATTTTAAATATTCTTACTTAACCAAATTGTATGTGATATTGAAAAATATGTGCGTGTACACGCCAGATGTTGGATTAAAGAAAACAGAGTCAAGAAAGAAAGAAGCACTCTTTTTTTTGAGGTGGAATACCGAAAAAATCACAATTTGCAACTCAAAAACCATCAATATTTGTAACTCAAACGTCACTGAAAAGTGACAATCTATATTACTAAAATCTTTTATTTCTCTGTCTGTCTGTCTGTCAGTGTGTCTGTCCGGCGCAATTTTCTGAGAGAATGGAAAATAGAAATAATTTTTACAATGAAACATCCGCGACAGGAATCGAACCTGCAACCTTCTGATCCGAAGTCAGATGCCTTATTTTCCTCCAAAAATTAAAAATAAAACAGGAAAATTCATGTGCTGGCATTTGTCAGTCTCAAATGAAATACATTAAACTTAAAATGAAGCACACAATATGCCTAAAAACGTATAACCGCAATGGTTTAGACATTAGTTTTTAGACATCCCAGAACGGCATTTCACGATTATCGGCAATTTCACACTAATAAACGCGAGAAGGCCGTTTGGGATGTCATCTGTTAAACACTTGGTCTCAAACATTTTGTTTTTATATACGATAAGTTAAAAAAATTAGCGAAAGAAACCTGCGAAGCAAAGATAAGAAGAGTAGACAACAGGAAGTAAATATTCGATTGCCATCTTATACAGTATTTAATTGAGTAAATATAATTTTAAATATCCAAATTAAATATATGTTATATATTTAATGATGTAATCTAAAGAGGAAAACCGGAAAAAGTGAATCTATTACTAGTGGCTGGATCTGCGACGCACACTATCAATTCATAGGCATATTACAGTGTGATTTATGTAGCTTCATTTACAAAGCCCCAGATGAAGCCCTAATGGAAATTGAATGAGCAGTGGATTGTGTTCGTAGTGAAGCCTTACTGTATGTGAGTTGTTAATATTTTCGCAGAAGTCTACTGTAAAGTTAATGTGGCAGATTATTTAGGCGATGTTACGTTAACTCTAACTTTGCTGAATTTTATTAAAATTAATTTTGTACCTAATGCTAAAAGCAGTTAATGTGTAAGATAATAAAATAATTTTTTGGAAGATGTTTTGGAACTTATAACATCTTCAACCCATAAATATATAAAGAACATTTATATTTATTTGCGAATTTTCGGAAAGAGTTCTTCTTTTCTTTGTCAAACTTCAAATAACATAAACAATTTACAGATGTTAATTATCATGCCAAATTACAAAACCTGGACATTTTTACAATATAATAAACATAATAATATCTCTTTCACATGACAAAGAACCTACACTACAATCCAGGATGTGTAATATTGCATATATTTTTGGGTTGAAGATGCTTTGGAACTTATAATATAATAAGAAGAAATGATATAAGGAAGAAGTATGGTCTTAAGATAATCAATTGTTGTAAGACAAATGAATCATACAACATTAAAGAAAATTAGTTATAAACGTTAAAATAGAAGCAAAAAATTTAATAGTTTTATTTCTTTGACAGGGCGCTCATCCTCAGCAATGTTATACAGTTCTAACTTCTCAAATAAATATCTGTTTCATTAATTTTAAAAAGCGATTAATAATTAAATAATAAAAAATTGTTCCATTTATCAGTTGAAGCCAGAAAAATATACAGCTATCATCTGTTGCTCTCTATATGAAAGAAAAATCCAAGAGTACATTTTCGGTTTCCATTTCGATGAAAAAAATAAGGATATTCCTAATATTTAATCTTAATCTCGTTAATCACCCTCAGATTGTAGAGCAGGATTCATTCTCTTCATTTAAAATTAAAAAAAATTATAACTTATAGTTTACAATGCTACACAGGTCCCAAACATTCTTAAAGAGGTTTATTGACACTTTAAAATCAAAAGCTTGGGAAGCACTGGATTACACTAACCCAACTATATCTTGATTTTAGCAGATGATTAATCGAAAGTTTGTGCTGTGACTATAAATTATTTGTTATCAAATTTCTTATTAATGGAATTGTTAATATTACAGTTCTAACAAAGCTATCTGAGAATTTATGTGGGGGCACGGCAGTGCCCCCGCCAAGACGAGCCGAAGACAGGAAGGGCACTACGTACCTTTTCTCGAAGCGTTTCGTCGTATTTTCGAACCCTCATAGCTTCGGCCTGGATAATACTAGTGAGCTCAAATTTTCAGGATAAGATGCAGCTAGCAGACTAATGAAATACGCTGTGTTTTATTTATTTAGCTTTTTTACTTTGGATTTTATTAATATCTAAAATTCGTCGATTCCGTCACTGATTCACTCACTCACTGCCTCATGATCATCAAAACCTCTAGGATACTTCCTGAAAGCTGAAATTTGATATACAGGCTAGGATTAGCACACAAACAACAAAAACATTAAGAAATCCGTAACTTTCACCCTCCAACCCCTCATAAAGGGAGGATCTGGTTATGTATTATCGAACCCTCATAGCTTCGGCCTGGATAATAATAGAGAGCTCAAATTTTCAGGATAAGATGCAGTTAGCAGACTAATGAAATACGCTACGTTTCATTTATCTAGCTTTTGGATTTTTATTAATATCTAAAATACGTCAATTTCGTCCATGATTCACTGACTGTCTGACTGACTCATGATCATCAAAACCTCTAGGGTATTTCCTGAAGTCCTAGAAAGCTGAAATTTGGTATGCAGGCTAGTTTAGCACACAAACAACAAAAAAATTAAAAAATCTGTAACTTTCACCCTCCAACCCCTCATAAAGGGGTTCCGGTTCTTTATTATATAACAATTTCTGATAGGTATATCCCACCCAAAACTTTTCATGTAAAATAAGTTGCCAAGACTCACATGTTCATAACGCTTTCACTGTTAAAAAGTTATCAGATCTCATGTAGAGCCAAGCCCCTCACTATACATGCCTAATTCTAAAAACCCTACTATCTTGGTCAAAAAGTGTGCCTTGGCATACTCCATATCCTTTACTCCATGGGATTGTCTGTGTGACAGCCACGAAACGGCTATCTTTTACGGCTAATATCCTTTCAATAAATTCCATTGGATTCTAAGAGTAGTATAAATCCCAGCCTCTTCCCTATTCCTGTATCTCAGATCAGCAGTTTCCTTGGGTGGTTCGCGAATCCCAAGGGTACTTAAAGGCATCTAGAATTTCACATAAAGATATATTTGATTGGATACAATATGTAGGTCTTTTGTTGCTTGTTTTGTTTTTTTTGTTTGTTTTTTGTTTTTGGTTGTGTCTGTGACCATTTAGTTTTTGGTTCGTCAGTCAATTAGATTGGGAACCACTGCATTGAAAGCTTAATAATTATATAAAAAATAAATAATTTTGTAAAGAATTCATCCTTCCAGAGTTAGAGAGATGATTAGATTTCAATGCAAGCTTATCCTATGTAGATTTCATGAGAAATTAACCGTCAATACCGTCTTTAATTCATTACAATAAATTATTTAATTCATTATACGAAAGAGATGAGAAATGGTCGCTGCCTTGAATTACTTATGAGGATTCACACAAAACTCTGTTTCACCACTTTCTAGTTGTATAAATATGGAATTTGGCATCAGTTTCCACGTAGGATTTATTCAAATTCATAGTTGAAAGCTTATTATCGTCATTTGCGATTTATTCGGTTCTTATTTATCTAATCAATTTTTTATAAAAACTCTTATTATATATTTTACATACATTACCAACCTGTTCGTTAATTAATGCAATAAAACGAAGTTTACTATTTTTATAAATAATTCGAAATTACAGTATTTTGTAATACGTTTTACCTACAGTACTTATACTTACAGTATACTTACAGTATTTACATACTTACAATAATTATACTTACAGTATTACCTATAGTATCTGTAGTATTTGTAATTACAGTAATTACAATTACTGTATTTGAAATGCAAATTTATTAAAATTTGAAATGTACTACTGATTCTTCTGCAAATTCAATAAATTCTGCTGTTTAATTTTAAATCCGGTAATGAAGGCTTACATGATATTGAAGACAGCGTGGATCAGCTGAAGTAAAGATTTCTGTTGTTGAGTCTCAACAACAAATTTTGATCAAATTTTCATTTAGAAATAGCTGTTAACTGTACCCAATGTTGGTCGCAGTGATGTTATTCAAAAGTAATTATTAATATACTAAATAATAATTACATTAGGATTTAAATTAAAATAATATTCTTATCTATAACTAACTATAGATTTACACTTTCTGTAAATGTGCAAAATTTTCATTATATTTTCATCGTAGCCGGTGATTGACTAGCTGCTACTTTATGTTAGAAATGTAGGAATTTTTCTTCCCATTTCGCTTTTCATTTGTTTAGATAATCTGCTACCAGCTCGCCTGCTGGTTACTGAAAGAATTATTAGTTCAATTGCGCACTCTGTACGAAAAGTGTCCTCTTCTTTCTCTGATGCTTACAGAAAATGGTATCTGTTGTCTGATCACCTTTGTGATAATGTCAAAAAAAGAGAGACCTGCTAATAAATTCTAAGCTATACAATATTCTATTTTTAGTTCAGCAATGCTTTTCAAACAATCCTTTTTTACAGAAGATTAAGATAATAACAGCATTATCCAAAATATTAAGAAGTGCTCGAATTTTAGTCTCGTATTATATCAGTGATTAGTAAAATTAATATAGGATTGAGACATTTCATATTATCAAAATTAAAAAATCGGTAATCTATCTTTTCTGTTAATCTCAATATAAAAAAATGAATGTTTCTTTGTTTGTTTGTCCCGTATGCGTTCCTATACCATTCATCAGATTGCGATGAAACTTTGGTTTGTTGGGCGCACGTCCGCGAAGGTTTCTGAATTAGTAGAACCATTTTACAATATCTGCTGCGCAAGTCGTTGCAACAAATGAGTATATTTCCGGTTTCAACGTTTGCAGTTTCCGGTGCGACTCGCATTTGCAATGACCATCAACAAAGCACAGGGACACACATGGACGGCTGTATGTGACCTGCTCACGCGTCGGAAAAACCTTCTGATTTATTAGTGTTTGCACCAGACGGAAAAACAAAAAAATTTGTATGTCCAAAAGCACTTCAATAAACAGAATTAAAACACAAACACTTTCTTTTTTGAGTGGCATTGCAACGCATGCTGGGTTCAGCTAATAGAAGATATATCTTGATGGTTCCATAAAGAATATTTTTTGAGACCTGCTAATAAATTTCAATTAGCAGCTTTGAGTTCCATTTAATAAACATTAAGATTAAAATTATTTTTAGCAAGGAAAGTCAAGGGTCATTGTTTTGTTTATTTGTCCTTTGTTTATATTTCTTTTGATTCCACTGAGCTATCACGCACGTTTAATTTTGCTATTATGATTAATTGCTGGATTAGCTGAGACTAATCGGACACCTTTTAATTTGGCAGAGATTAGTTTTTATAGCAGAATATGGTAATATTTAATTAATGAGAATAATAATAGTAGTTGTATGCCGTGTCGGCGTGGTCGTGCGGTCTCAGGCGTCGGTCTGCGTGTGCCGGGACCCGGGTTCAAATCCCGGTCGAGAGCATGGATGTTTCATCTTTCTTCTGTGTTTCGTTCGTTTCTCTCCTGGGACTTACTATCTCATGGTTATTTCTGGACGGGATGTGAATCTCGTCCCCCTCTGGAATTTCCTAGCCTCACCCTGATGTTGTCAGGTAGGGCTAGCCCGTGGTCCATAGTTGGCCAAAGTCGATGAAAGGAAGTCGTAGTATATTTTGGAAGAAATTACGAGTGTGCAATGTTTATAGTAATTGTATATTTTTTCTCTTTCAATTTATTTGACATATACTTAAATATCTTTGATTCTTTACAATGTACGAGCGTGGTCTGATCTTGCCATTAGATTAGTGATCACAGGAACCATCTTGTTTTTTATCATATGTTAGCATAAGCTTGTATCTATTAAATTCGTAGCTTCTGCGACTTGAAGCATCTCGACAGGTTATTTTTATCAACTTTGGTATGTGGTCATTTAAACTTTTTGGTCAGTCCCAATTAATGAATTACGTGAAATTTAAGACCCTTTTTGTCTTAAACTTTTCCTTTTCCTAAGCAATAACTCAGCTCTAAAGGACGCCATTTTTATTGGATTTTAGATTTTTATGTTAGAAATTACAAAAAAAAATATAAGAGCATCATTTCATCGAATTTTTACAAAACAGAAAGAAACCTGCCTTCCGAGTTGTCGTCGAATTTCTTAAAAAATAATGACGTTTTTCCCGTTTATTTGAAAGAAAAAAAAAAAAGGTGATTCTTGAGAGAGATTTAGGACATCCTGCTTTATCTGTTAACTGTCTCTACCTCTGAAAAATAGGAAGCCCTATTACATAATTCATACACATTTAAGGGGAAAAAAACGAATCTGCAGTATTTGAAGATCATCCGATGGATTCTGGGAATGTTTTAATTATTATATCTACGCTTTCTTTCACGTGCCTCGATTCTAAGATATTATAAGACAAAGTCAGTGTAAAAAGATGAAAAAAGTATATTTAAAGTTTTAATGTAAATCAACAAATAAAAGTATTTGTGAGCATTTATATATTACATTCTGGTGAATAATGTATAATTATCACTTAAAGAGATGAAGTGTTTTTGGTGTTTGTGGATTCTCAAATGTTATCAAAATTTGTAGAAAGCAAAGTAACGTAAAGTTGTTTTTTTTTTAATACATAGTTTATTTTATCTTACTTAATATTTCTTCTTGTAGGAGAGATTCTTGATTTTTTTTTTCTTTACAGATCTGCTGAATAATAAAAATAATCCTGACAATGTTCTTGTCAAAAGAATAACTAATTATTCCATATATTTGAATTACTTATTACATGAAAAGAAAGTATAACTGTAGTTGAAGAAAAAGTTTGCTAATATAATTCGAGAATAATCTATTAAAAATATATTTATTAAAAACATTTTTTTTAATATGTTTTTTTTCTGGAATATATTAAATCTCAGATTTGCTTCAATTATTAGCTTGTGTAAATCGGATTTTTAATTACAGATATAATATATTTTAAGTGGTACGAAGATTCAAAATTACGTTCTTTTAAAAAATATATATAGGTTTTGTAAATTTCAAAATTAAATCATTTAATGTTTATGTATTTTTTTAATATTCTAAGTGATTTTATTCTTTCCTTCTATTCTATTTTCTTCTTTTTTATGGTAAATTTTAATAGCTTATTCTTCTGTTATTTGCTTTAATTGTAGTTCCACTTTTTCTTTTTTAATTACAACTATCTTATAATAATCTTAAGTAAAATCTCAAATTCAATGCTAAATTTTGTCTCTTTTGTTTTGTGTGTTTCAGAAAACAAATAAATAAATATTTTATTGGCCTAATAGATATTTTCGTATTTCAGTTGAACGTTAGTAAATTTGTAGTTAATTCAAATTCTTGAAATTAAAAAAGAGAATTTTCATTCTGAATGTTTTGATAATTTATAAATTTAAATAATTTAAACTACAATATTTCAATAATTTAGAATATAGTAAAGAATTTCGAAAATGCTTTTGTTTTCTTTATGTATCTTTCGAATCCTAAGACGTAGGACTAATTCAAATTATACAGACTGTATATTGTTTGAAAATATATTTATATATCTTCAGAAAGCATGTAGGGTTCGGAAGAGATGGACCACCGGGTAAGACGGACCAGTCAAGCGGTTCGCAAACGTGCCGCACTAATGCTACAGTAGTTGTCTTCATTCAAACTGTGCGGAGTGTTTAGTGTGTGCTAGTTGTTTCTTTACAGAAGCATCATAGTTTTGGAGATAAACTACATTGCTTCTTTTGATAAGTCTAGAAAATGTAGTGATTGTTATTCAATTGTATTTTTGCATTGTGAGATATTGATGGTGTAGAATCGGGAAACATGTAGGCCTAAAACTAACCTAAAATGGCAGCGTATCATTCAACAGCGGAGCAAAGAGAAGGTGGTCCATCTCACCCGGACGATCGGGACAGATGGACCATACATTAAATAAAGAAGGTCTATGACTTACGAACCAGCTGAAACACTTAAAATAACTTACACTTTCAATAAAGAAAACAAAAACATCATAAAGTTACGACTGGTTGCATTCATTCCTTGCTCGGATTTATGTAAGCAATTCAAATAAAAACCATTTTCAATTTTCATTTTCAATTCTTAAATCTTTTACAAGATAATCTTATAATGCTAAAACTAAAAGGAAATTCGTGTAAACTTACAATGTAATATTGATGTAATTGACAAAAAAAAAGTTGTTGGTTTTTTTTTTTGTTTTTGTTTTTTTTTTTTTTTATTATTAGATGTGTAATTATTTAGGTATTTAAATGTGGTTCATCCCACCCGGACTACTCCGGGATATGATGTTCTGTATCTAGGATATTGCAGTATATGTTAATACTATATGTCTATACTGTAAAAAGTAAAATAATTGTTAATATAAGGTTTAGAAGAAAAACCATGGTACATCTCTCCCGAACTTACCTTATCCTTATCCTTATTCAGTAACTATTCTTATATAATAGATAATCATGGACTAATATCTCAAATATGTAGACAGATATAGATTTGAATAGCCCTAGTAGTCTAACCTCAATTGCACCCTTTTCACTTCAGATTCTGTTGTAACTTAAATTTGACGAGGTTACATATTTGGAATATAAATTTAGGAAATGAGTATAAAATAACTTAAATACAAGCATAAAGAGAGTCTTTCTAAGAAAAAAAAGTTTATATGAATATTGTCCTATTCCGAAGGGTTTTCGTGATAGAGCCAAGTGAACGTAGAGTTGTTGATAAGAGATTATTACTTACTGTTTCCAATATTTATTGCTCCCAGTGATAAATTTGTTACAGTTTATAATTAAATGTTCAAAAATTCCACCGTCAGCATCAATGCACTTCGCAACTCATAGTTCAAAATGTAGTTGATTACGATGGAAGAGAAAGATAGTAGATCTCCTAAAATTAAAAAAAAAATATAATTAGTTCTTACAATTACATTAATTAGCTCTTTCTCGAAATTCATTAGTAAAAGGATACAGGATTATATATTTTAAATGACAGATATTATGACCTCCCAGAATGTTGATCTTTCCACTGGGACAGCCTGTATAATAAAATTTCAGTCAAAAAAAACAGTAAAAAAATATTTAGTAAATCTTGAAACTGATAAATGTATTAAAGAAGGTTTAACGTGCATTGATGTAATATGAAAAGGGAAGAAAAAATCTATAAAATGCACAAATTCGTTAGAATTGTTTGCTTTTAACGCATTGAGCCATTATCAATAGCAGTCTGGGACAGCTATTTTTCTTTAGTTGTTTGCTTTCAACCAGGTTCCACTTCCTAGAGCGGGAGACGAAATCATACGTACCGACGCATTCCGAGCTCCATTGCCAAAGCTAAATCTGGCTGATGAGTCCTAAAAGGACGAAACAGCTGTCCCAGATTGCTATTGATAATGGCTCAATGCGTTAAAAGCAAACAATTCTAACGAATTTGTGCATTTTATAGATTTTTTCTTCCCTTTTGATAAATGTATTGTTAACAAAATATAACTAAAATAATGCAATTCTCATTAGTGGAAATGTTAATCTGTATTTTCTAGACATCAATTCGTAAATTCAGGTGCTTGTTTTTTTTTTTTAAATTTAAATTTTTTAAAATATTTATGTGCATAAATTATTTGCAAATCTTTATATTTTAACTTTTTCTTAAAAATTAAGTATAAAAATTATACTTAAAACTTAATTAAGTAATTTTTCAGTTTTATTATGAAACTATCTAAATTGATTTCGTTTCTCATATATATGATTTCGTTTCTCTATATTTTTTATCGTATGGATGAGTCAATGATGGTTAATGATGTTGACTCTTTTAATACATCAACGGAATCCTCTTCTTTAACTTGAAAACAATTGACGACGTAGCATAGGTGTCGAGTTTTCTCTTCAAGAGAATCAAAAATTCCAGAAAAAATTGAAGGACTTTTTTTTTTTTTTATCTCCGTTAAAAAAAGGGGAGAAAGCCGCAAAAGCTAAACGAAGGTTCGGAACGGAGAATCTTTCCTTTTTTTATTTTCTTTCTTTTCCATCCGCCTTTTCAAGCTTGGAGGAAAGGAAACGATGAAGGAGCTTAAATGAAAATCATCAAGAATCCTTGATTACATTTTGCCCCGTTTGTCTTTTTTTTTATAAGAACAAAATAACGACAACACATAGAAGAAAAATACTTCTTTGATGACAAAAGTCGTACGACTGATTTTTGTTTCTGAAAATTTCTGAAGTTTGGTTTGTCTCTCATTTTTTGGTAATTGAGAAGAAAAGAAGGTTGACTTTGCAATAACAATTTGAAACTAAAAAAAAACATTACCACAGAATCGAGATATTGTGATGTAAATGGGTTGTGCAAGTTATTGGCATTCGCGAGGTTGATAATGGATGTGGTTGTAGTATCGGCGTTTCGTAGTTGGAATTTGAGAATACATTTTTGAAATCCAATATGAATCTAAAGCTTACTGATTAATGGTTAAATCATATTGAGATTTTAGAGATTAAAATAGAAAAAAATCGTTTTTTTATATAAAAGATAATGGAAGATTAATATTTTAATGTAATTCTTCTTTCTATAATCTTTTCCCACTTCTATGTATGCTCAGCAATCCCTTCTCTTATTCTTTTTCCCTTATTTCTCCATCTGAGCTTGGGTCTTCCACGTTTTCTCTTTCCTGAACATCCTCACTCGCTTTCCTACTTAATCTTCTACATACTCAAACCATCTCAGTCTACTTTGCTGAATTTTCCTGCTCATTGGTCCCACCTTGACTGTCCCTCTGATGTATTCATTCCTTATCCTTTCCTCTCTCTTTACATCACTCATCCATCTTAGCATTCTCATTTCTGCTACTTCCATTTTCCTTTCCTGGGCCTTGGTGACTGCCCTACATCCTTGCAGATCTTACCACTGTCTTGTACAATTTTCCTTTCTCTTGCAGCTTACTTTCCATTGCACAGTCACTTCATTCATTTTCCTCCAATTCATTCATTTGATCTAATACAGAGATATAATTAGCAAGCATTGACAAACAGCAAATACTGTTAGAAGAGGAGTGCAAAGAATTCTGAAAAATTCTTCCACTTTAAGCAAAAGTGTTTACCATAGTAGCCTATACAGTATTCTAAAGATATTAAATTATTTATTTTTTATTTTTTAAAATTTTTTATTTATTTATTTATGATAGATTATAATTCCAGTACAGTTACTTCTATTAACAGGTGCAGTGTTATTTATATTGCCAACAATTTATTGTATAAAAGTGTCTATTAAGTTTCTTTATGCCAATTGGCGTTGATTATTTTTTTTTCTAATAAGCCTTTGTTAGTTAATAGAATAAAATAGAATATTATAAAAGATTCAAAACTTTCTTATAGAAATTTTGAAAACTACAGAAAACAGTTGAATTTAGATATACCTATAACTATAAACAAGTTATTTTTTCACAAGAACACAGACATTTCCTCTCTATATATTCAGAAAAATTGCTTATTTTTAAGAGTAAAAAAAATTGCTTTCATCTCTTCTTGTCTTTTACTGTCATTAAATTTTTATAGATTCTACAAGCCAAGTTCTTATATCTTTTTTTTAACAAAAGAGGTTTTTTTTTTTATTTTTGAACTGATTGAATATCTTTTCAAATACAGATGTTGTTAACTTCACGATTGTTTGTCTTAGGCTATTTTGACTTTATCATGATACGATAGCGATGCACATAATTTTTTTGTCTAAATTCTCCAAATGCATACAATTTTTTGATAATCTAAATTAAAATATCAATCATCCTTGTTAAATGTAATTTTCTTCGTATTAATAAAGATTAACTGAAAAAGCAGTCAAAACATTTTCATTGAAATTCATTGCAAAAGTGAGTTTTATTTGTCTGATTTTCCTAACCCTCAGGATGGATCCCTACCTTCATTAAGAGGATAAGTTAAAGGTCTCAGTTCACCTTAAAAGATAAAACAGTGAGTATTCAGTCCTCTTAGGTATTTTAATTCGTCGCCTAAAAACCTAGCTTTCAGTCCCAAACTGGTAATTCTGGTTCCAAATAGGTATTAACAATCTAAACGTCTCTGAAGAAAGTGGTAAAGAAACCATATTAACATGTTGAATTCAGCGCAATGTATTTATAGATTATTTTAAGATCAATGAAATTTTACTTCAGTGAAAATCACAAATATATATATATATATATATACGTAAATTACAAATAAGTGTTATTTACTATTAAAACTTATAAACTTGATAGTGTTGTAAACCTAATCACTAAAACCTATAAAAAAATATGTAGTCAAGATCTAATATCCTCTTCTAAGAAAGAATTATTTCAGTAAATATGAAATCTACAATTTAAGAGATCGTACAAATTTAATTTTATTAAAATCAAAATGTATTGTTTTTAAACATTTTTAGAGATTATTGTTTCTTTCAATCCCTAGATGACATCATCATACATAATAATTTGTATTTTTAATAACAAGCATTTCTTAAATAATAAAAGTAAATAAGCAACTCGTTTTTTATCTGAAAATCCTAAATGTTGTTATAACAAAAGTTGTTACTAATAAAGCCGTGCCGGCGTGGTCGTGTAGTCTAAGGTGGCGGTCTGCCGTGGGGCCGGTGTGCCGGTACCCGGGTTCAAATCCCGGTCGAGAGCATGGATGTTTCAATTTTTCTTTCCTGTGTTGTCAGCCTCTTCTTCACTTTCTCTTCGAGTCTGACGTCAATTCTTAATGGGGTCCTGGGGCAGGCAACGGGAAACCATCCCAGTATCTTTCCTTAGTCCGTCTGTGGCCGTTGTGCGACACTAGAGATCCATCGACCGCGTACCTCCGGATCGGGGATCGCACTTAGTGGAGTGGAGTTACTAATAACTGAAATTTCAAAGAAGATAAAATCATATCACTGCGATTGTAGCTAGCATTTTGTTATTAATGTGGGACAGCATAGTCGTATAGTTACAGATCTTGCTTTTTTTATACGTAAAAATAATGTTTAAAAAAAATTATCTATGTGAATTTTTGTGAACTAAGAAAAAGGCAATTGCATATTCTTACTAGGAAAAGATTAAAATCATCTTCCTCCAAATGTTACCGTTTGTGTAATTTTCCATTTAGCTGGATTTAATAAATGAATTCCCAAACGTCAACTTCAAGAAAGCAGCATTTGCTTTAACAGCGTGCAGATGAAATTAGTGCATGAATTTTGAATTTTCATTATGGATCATGGAATCGAAATTCGCAATTAAATTGAGCCTTTGAACCCTAGCCGAAAGTGAACTAATCCATGACCACAGCTAGCATCTGCCAAACCATCCTTTCCATATTTTCACATCAAATACCATTTTTATTTCATTACTGATGATAGAAGGGATTATCTGAACCAATCAGCGGTTAGTTCGTTTCAACTTTGAAAGATTAATCCTTAACAAAGTTAAGAGAACCAGAAAAAAGGAAAAACAAATAGTTTTGTGGAAGACGGTGCAGTTTGTGAGGTCTGGGAATCATTAAAGTAAATTGTTAGCCATTTGGTTACAGAAAAAAATGAGGAGATGGAAAACGGAAAAAGGAAAGAATATAACACTGCGTGCCGAATTTGTCTGTGAGGTGTTCTGAAAAGACAAAAGACAAAAGCCTTAATGAAGTCGTATTTTTTTTTAGTTTTAATTGTATAAATGAAGGCTTTTACATAAGTTTTTTATTTTTTGTAGTACTCTAATATTTTAATGAACTCATATTACTAAGCTCTTATCACCATAATTAATCCTTATTTATGAATACCATTCAAAATATATTCGTTCCCTTTGCCACGACATGATGTCGTAACACGTCTATCATTGTAATAAAGTTTAAAGGGTATGGTAGAGATGCCAGTATCATATCAAATGAACACATTCAAATGTTCTTTTTAGATCAAACTGTTATAAAATTATTCCTCACCCACATATAGTAAGGATAGATTAGGATAATTAGGAACATTTCAAAACTACTGGAATAATGTTCACAATTTAACGTGTGTAAAATTAACGAAGTCATTAAAAGAGACCAGATGCACAATGCTTTAAAAAACATAGAACACAGTAAAACTTTTATAACACGACGAGATTTCGATTGGGCATGCCTGTCATTTACAAGTAAGCCGTTATGTCCGGTTGAAACATGGTTGTATCGTAAAAGTTTTATGATTATGTGTTTTATGTTTTTTAAGGTATTTGTGTGTCTGATCCTTTTTAATTACTACTGTAATTATCTTGAATTACTGCGATGATGAACTAACTGAAACAGGAAGTCATTTTTTGATATTCAAAAGGCCATTGTATAGTCATTGTAACACATCTGTCCCTAACGTTTGCTTTTCACCAATTTCCATCCATCCATAGTAAATCTGTCCGAAGACAGATCAACATTCCTGTGGAATTCGAGAATTCCCATAGGAGCATCTGGGGAAAGAAACTGAGGTGGTTCCCGTAGCCTTCCTCAGGAAGCCATTATGGAATGGCTTCAGACCGAAGAGAAAGTGAAGAAGAGGTTAACAAAAACAGGAAAGGAAATTGAAACAACCAAGGCCGGGATTCGAACCCAGATTCCGACAAAACGTCCGCACGGCAGACCGCCGCTCAGACCGCTCGGCCATGCCAGAACGACTCATCAATTTCATGGCATAACTAAATACTTTAGATAGGAATAAATCACTACTATTAAAACTAATAATTGCATTAAAATAAATAGTGGTACTAATAAGTAGTGCTAATAAGTGGTACTTCTTTGATCTTCACAATACCAATCTATAAGTTTCGCTGTTTTGTTTAGATAAATTACTTCAGGTAATTATCCTTTAACCTCTTAATTTTGTCTGTTTTAAAATTTCTATCCTTTGATAGACGGAAAACAATTCCAAATGTAATTGTGTACCAAAGATAGAACAAAATTCTTCATAAACTTGCAATTGAGATACTTAGCCTATATGTTGTAAATCACATAAATATGGAGAAGTTTAACGTGCACAAATTGAAACATGGAAAAAGAAATAAAGAGATTGCACATACGACCACACGGGTTCTTGTTTTGTCTCATTATTAAATGCCTTTTGTGCCTAGCGTTAGCTGGCCAAGGGTTTTTGAAACTCTACTGGTTACAGTGATTTTCTTAATGTTTGTTTGTGTGGGATACCACTCCCGGGAGAGGGACCCATCTCAAAAGTCTTTCACGCCTTCCAGTTGATTATCAGTATGTGTAAATCTGAATAATGATTCCTAATAAGGACGAATCTCAGATTCCCTTTGACAGTAGCTAAACTTAGGCTTGAGTAAAATCTGCAATCTGTATTTCTGTTTGTTTTTGTTTTTTTCAAGTCACATATCACAAAAACTTCTTGCAAGATTTGTAAGTGCTATATGGTAAGTTTTGAATTGTTTGCGATTCTATACAAGATTACAAGTTCATGAAACATCCTGTTATTTAACATAAAATTAATGCAAACAGGAAGTTCCGCTATCAATACCACCTTATATTTACTTCCCATATTAGAATGAGGGTTATTGCTCAAACTACAACTAATTTATTGATTATTGTAATCCACATATGAGAGAAACAAAGTTCAATGTGAATTTAGCAAACAAAAGGAATGCAAACAGTAGAATATGAGTAAAAATGAATTTTTATGAGACAACAGACAAAGTCTCCATTTTCCAGTTTGCTCTAAAATGCTTAAATGAATGCTTCGAGAATACAAAAGGCTGCTCATTTTTTTGGTGTTTTTTTTTTTAATGCTTGAAATGTGTGTCCTTCAAAAATATTATCCAACAACCATGAATTTTATACTACAACTAGCAGAAATACCCGTGCTTTCCTTGAGAAAAGAGTTATTGTGAAGTGGATGACGAATTGTAATTGTGAGATGGTAAAAAAGTTCCATAGTTAAATTAGTGTAGTGTACTTAAATTAGTGTTATATTTCTATTTTGGAACTCGATAAACCCTAGAAATTATGAAATTAATATCGAGATCGGAGAATAAATTTCCCATCCCTTTCTGCCCTTCTCCACACCCCTATCACTTCGTTAAAAAAGCACGTGGTTATTACAAAGTAATGTTATATTCTGATTTTGTAACCTGAACACACCGTAAAGTACCCTACAGTAAAGCTTGCTCTCCCCATCCCCCCGTTTACACCCTTTAGGACCCGAAAATAAAAATTAATCGAAAACGTTCTCTTTTCGATATTGACAAAGAACATTTCTGTGAAATTTCGTGTTTCCACCTAAAGCACTTTGAGAGATATGGCTACGGGGAGAGTTTTCCTCCCCTGTTTACACTCCTTAGTCCGAATCCATGTTTTCGTTGTTCTTAAATTAAGAACATTTAATTAAAAAAAAGTTAAGAAGAATATTATTTGTTTAAAATAAGTAAAAAAAAAAGATAAAAGAAAGTTGATTTCTTCTGGCCCTATCTCATCCGAAACCATAAGATACAGAATTCAAATAAGCTATAATATTAAATGTTAGGTATAGTATTGAAGATGCTCACATTTTCATTTTTATCGTGTGGGTGAACCTGATGTCCGGGAAGGACCCGAAAAAGTCCTGGGTCCCCCCCCCCCCGCAAGAGTGTCGTAGACTCGCTGTCTGGTAAGTTCGGAGAATCCACTTTTACCGTGTGGTTGCAAGAAAGGGGTCGAGAGTTGGATGGGAGAATCTATTTTTACCGGGTTGCTAGTCATAAATATAAAAGGAAAACAAAAAACTGGGAATAAAAGGAAATAAAAAAAAATTATTGCCACCAAGCGGATTTGAACCCGATAACATATCTCTACTTGAAAACTATACGAAAGTGTGAAAGGGATTATATTAGGGGGAGGGGGAGAAGAGTTCGGGTTTCAATTGCAGCCTGTTATTTCCGCAGGGTACTAAAGAGTAATTTTGCAAAGTTTGGTCCAGATAGGTGAAAGGACATAGGAATGTATAGCGACCAAACAAACAAACAACAAACCAACAAACTTCGTCCTTTATATAATATATTAAAGAGATGATAGTTAGCTTAAAAGAGTTTCGTCTGTGGAGTGCGTTTAACGTTTCTGTTATAATTTAGGCTGTATAGACTTTTCATTTTAAAGGTCAATCTCTGCACTGAAACAGGAGATTGTTTAAGCTACATTAACTAAATCTATGCATTCTAGTGCTTTAAAGGAATGAAGAAGTGGGCAGCGAACAGAGGCTCCTGAGATCACTAATCTATGAACGAATAATCCCTTCTTTAATCTCTGATAAGTAAGTAAAATAGAGGATTGAGTGAACTGTAAGACCGTCAGAAGGAAAAACCAAGGAAATAGCCCTAAATCTGTCCCCTCTAGCCTCCAGCAATTCTCATTGATGTTGGAACAACTGTACAATGTTGAATCAAAAGACATTTAAAAAATTTTTTGCAGAAAACCAAAACAAAAAAATACTTTCTAGGCATAACCTAAGTTCTAAATAAAACTTTTAGTGAGTTCTTGATTCCAATGCTGAAATTAATTATAGGTAATTACTCTTTTATTGAATCTTCTAAAATTTCTGTGATATTTAATTTAAAAACTCTCATTTTGATCGTCGTAACGCTTTCAGGGCTGTGAGGAATTTTGATAAGAGATAAAGAGAAAAATTTGGATTCCTTTTTGGACAGAATCTTATTAAAAATAAACCCGTTTTTTAAATCTTCATATTTATGTTTGTTACAAACGAAACTACTCAATATTGTTTATTCATTTCTAAGAAAGTTACTTCTGTTGTACATCAGAATTCATTGCCACAAATAAAAGTTTGAATGGACTTGAGCAAACAGATCGATTATCTGCACTACAGGTTCACATTTAAATAAATATTTGAATTGCTGGCAGTCATCGAAGAGCATTAGAGTTGTCTGAAGTTCAAAAAATGAAAACTGGAAACATGGGTAAAATTGAAATTTCTGCAAATATAATATTTTAAATAAACGCTTGACTGTGACCTGGAAGAACAGGCTTCAATTCCTAGAGGAGATAGGGGACTTTTCCATGTCAAATTCTTCTCAATACAAACAGATCCTCTGCAGAACTGATACCGGGCATCTTTCCCTGGGGTTAAGGCGGGCGGGCGTTGGGCTGACCACTTAACCTCAACTTAGTCCCATTAGCACAAAAAGGTTGGGAGTCTTATCTTCCTTGACCCCAAGGACCATGTATGCCTGTAGTGGTATATTTTAAATCTTAATATATAAAAATAAATGTTTCTTTGTATGTTTGTCCCGTATGAGTTCCTTTACCATTCATCAGATTGCGATGAAACTTTGGTTAGTTGTTGTGCGCACGCCCGCAAAGATTTCTGAATTAGTAGAACCATTTTACAATATCTAGCGCCCGTGCGCACAGGGACAATCACTACAAGTGTGGACAAAATTTGGAAAATCCATGCTTCACACATGTGGCCTGCTCACGCGTCGGAAAACCTTCTGATTTATTCGTCTATGCAATAGACGGAAAAACAAAAAATATTATATATCCAAAAGCCACTTCAATAAACAGAATGAAATCACAAACACTTTCTTTCTGTGAGTGGCATTGCAACGCATGCTGGGTACAGCTAGTAATGAATAAAACACACAGATAAAGAAAACACCAATGTTCTTGTTGTTTGATGGCACCAATAGTAATGATTATTAATTATTGCAATTTGTGTAAAACCTTTGGGTTTTAATAAAATGTCAAAATTTGTAAAGATAAAGAGAAAAGTTTGGATTCCTTTTTGGAATCTTATTAAAAATCCTTTCTTTTAATCTTCTTATTTATATTTGTTACAAAAGGAAACTGCACATTGTTATTTATTCGTTTCTAAGATACTTTCTTCTATTTTACATCAGCATTTATTGCCACAAATAATAGTTTGAGTTAAATCGACTTGAACAAACAGATCGATTATGTCTGGACTAAGGATTTAAATAAATATTTGAATTGCTGGCAGTTATCGAAGAGCATTGGAGTTCATATCTTTACATTTTCATATTTTATATAAAACTTAAGCTTAAATGCTTAATTTAATGATCATACTAATAAAAGCTTCTCTAATAACCATGTAGCATATAGAAAGTTAGATATTAGAAGTATATCTAAATAAAGGTCTCGACGAATTGTGTTTGCCTGGAGGTTTTGCTAGGAACGCTCCTGCTTAACCCATCCCCTGTGTATTAGCTTTCTGGTTTCCTCTATTAGAAATACATGGTATTATCGATTTTTAAATGTAAGCCCTTCATATCTACATAGAACGATTAGTTTGTTTAGTTCTGTGCCTTGATGTAGACACTGCATCTCTAGCTTTAGCAAACGATGTTCATTTGAACAGCGCTCCGTAAGATTTGGAGCCATTAGGTGAAAAGTTATTCGAAAATCTATGCCGTTATTCTGCAGAGTAAATGTCAAAAGTAACTTGGATTGCGTCATCAATGTAAAATTTTATATGGAAAATAGGCTTTGACATTAACTCTGGACTTTATCGATTGAGTTCTGTCTGGACCATGTCAGAGTTCACATAGAAAGTGTCTTCCCACTTTCCTCCAAGTAACTACTTTTATTTTATAAGAAGAATTGGGTTCTGTTTATGCATTCACCTTAAATAAAAACGAAACTTAATAATTGCTTGCAAAAACTCTTACTAGTAAATGAAAATAAATTTCTAGATATCTAAATTATTGACATTAATACTTAGAATTCTTTAATTAAAATTGAAAGTTTTGTCTTCTGTGTTTCCTCCAAGTTCTTGAATTAGCGAGCACAAGACCTTCTACAGGGGATCCCTGTAATGATATTTGTTGTAAACATTAACATTGAGTGAGAAAAGGTTAAACGTTTCCCTTAAATGAAGCAAGAAGAACTTGAAGACTACAAAGCGTGATTTTCTTTATTTTTTGTCTTAGTTATTTTTAAGTTGTGGAAACGATAAAAGCGAAAAGACTACATTTATTATCGATTTCTATATCTGTTAAATACAAACACTACATATTTTGCATTTTCTGCAAAATAAATAAATAACCAAAAGTCTTCATTACTTCATTAAACTGTCCAAATAAAAACTCTCCCTAATGAATAGATTAACAAAAGAGATTAAACAATGTTTAAGACAATGAAGTATTAGCAGAAATAAGATAAAATTCCTTTGTTTCGATTACTGTGCTTTTCTTCAAGAAATTTTGTCACCTTCTGTCATAATTTCTCGGCATGGACTCTATTGGAAAAGATTTCAGATATAAAAATTATATAAATTATATAATTATATAAAAAATTATCTTCAGTCCTTAAATGTGCATACTAAGTTACGAGAAGATATTTTAAAAATTATTATGACGGTACACACACACATGTGGACTGAGTGATCTGATAAACCTTACTTTCCAAGGTAAATAGGCTAAAACTTCAAAGCATTACCTTGTGGTAGAGATTTAGGCAAAATAACTCTACAAAACTTGATTCCGATAGATCGAACTGTTATTGGACTCTATACGGACGAAAACCCAGAAATAAAATATATAAACACTCTCCGTCCACTTTATTAGGTACATCTATCTAGTAGCGTGTTGGGCCTCCTTTAGCCCTCAAAACAGCCTGAATTCATCGAGGTATGGATTCCACAAGATGCTGAAAACGTTGCTGAGATATTGTGTACCATGCAGACATGAGTGTGTCACGCAGTTCCTGAAGATTTGATGGAGGTGTAGGCCTGGAGCGAACAGCCCGTTCCAGCTTATCCCACAAATTTTCAATCGGGCTGAGATCCGGGGACTGAGTGGGCCACTGCAGCAAGGAAAAGTCATGGTCATGTTCCTCAAACCATCCCATAGTGATGCGAGCTTATGTTCCTCAAACCATCCCATAGTGATGCGAGCTTTGTGCACCTGTGCATTATCCGGCTGAAAGGAGCCATCTGCATGAGGATAAACTGTTAACATGCATTTGGTCAGCTACGATGTTTAGGTAGGCTCTAGCATCGTGACAGGCCTCCGGAGGTATAATGGATCCATGACACTGCTCCCCACCGGCTTGAAGAGTTGTTGTGAAGCACGATGGGTTCAGACAGTCATACGCACAGCAGGGTGTAACTAATAAATTGGCCGGACAGTGTATATATTACAGAGCTTTAAGTAAATATAGCGATAATATATTCTCAGAGAAAGAATAGGTGCGCTTACTTTTCGAGAAGTAAACGATGATTAATGTTAACTTAATTAAATCTTAAGATATCAAATTTAATTTAGGCGAAATGTCTATCATTTTATTTCTAAAACCTGCAGTATGAATTATCATTTTAGCCAATCATAAACTTTGCTTCTTTTAAAATAAACTTTGAAAATATAATTACAAATTAGCAAAATCTTTCTTACCATTTATTACTTCGTCTTTATCAATTGTTATTTCTTAATTTCACATCTATAAGAAAAACTTTATTGTTGGTATTTTACATTGTGTTGTAAGGTTCCTTTTCTTTTCTTCTTTTCATTTATATCTGCTTTTATTCCACTTCCTCGTTTTCCGCTTTCTCAATGAGTTTGTCATCTATCATTATTTTTGCTCATGTAATAAAAAAAAAACATGTTTTATGGTTTATTATAATACACTTCTTTAATATACTAAAAGCAACTTGTTCCTCATCTTGTTCTTTTCTTCGCACGATAATAGCTTTCAATGCCCTTGTTGCTTATTCATTTTTCTCTTTCAAGTATTCATTTCCATTCTTTCAGTTTTCTTTAGTTTTTCTTTCATTCTTTTCATTGCTGTCGTAATTTTTTCTTTGGTTTTCTTCTCTTGTAAGTATTTGATATTCATGTTTTTATATTAAAACCTCAATTCATAGATTTTTTTTTTTTTGTTATCTTAAAAAGCAACAAGATCTTAAAGCCTATATTCCTTAAAAACCGTTTCAATTTTTTTTTAGTTTCTTAAATTCTTGAAAGAAAATTTAATAATAGTGGGATAAAAAGGCACACAAATAACAATCACTGAGTCGCTTTTTGAATTTTTGATACCGGTAATCCAAGAGAGCTAATCCAAGACTGTTTCCGGATTATTAACCTTCCTCAGTTGGATTTACCCAGTATCTGCAGCTCAGTGAGCTCTGAGGAAATAAGGAAGAAAAATTCTCCAAATTTGTAAATTATATCTTCCAAACAATCTACGGAAAATTCTACATTGTTAAGAGTTTATTAAAAGCAGCAAATTTCTAAGTTCAGGATCTAAATCCATTTAATTTTATTCAAAATAAAAGAACTCACTAAAGAAATATGAAAATGATTTTTGCAGTATTATTGGATATTTAAAAAAAATCATTGTTTGCTATCAGTAATAGGGAATTTTTTGTTACATTGCAATTCCTTTCTACGTTAATTTTTGGATGTCATCTATATATCCGATTAGGATCCTTGAGGAAAATTTCCCAGATACAAAACTAAGATCGCTTCCTGCTCATAAATAGGTCTTGTTTATAAATAGCAAAAAAAAGCTTAAAGAAGGTTCATTCCCACGTTCATAAGTTGAGAAACGTAGACAATTACACATATAAACTCGACACTTTATTTATTTTATGAGCCTACTTTGATTCTGAAAATTAGCCTTAAAAGTGGTTTCTTTCTATACGTTTTTAGTCGAAGAGGAAGCACTGCTAAAAAATTTTGGACTATTAACATCCGTTTATTAGATCCTCTAGCAAAACAATCAAAGAGTTTTAAAATTTTTAATCGAAACCAAAAATTCGGTCATAATTCGGAAATTATTATCTGGCTTCATTTCTTGGCTCACGGCTGCTTTACACACTCTCGAAATCTTTCCATTGGCCAGTTGCAGCTGGGCTAAAACTCCGTCGCTTTACATGTGTCAGTGGCAAGTCTCGTTTTGCTCACGTTGAGATCGCGATTTAAATTCCGATCGGCGAAACGATAAACAAGTTGATTTCGTAGCGTGGTTTTGCTACTAATTCTCAACTCATTCCACAGCAGAGATAAGGAAAACGGAAGAAAAGATCCTAGCTGAAGAGAATATGGTGAATGAAGCCGTATTTGAATTAGTATCTTCAAAATAATCTTACTTCAGTTAATTCTCGGAAGCAAGTGATCGTATTGAAATACGACAACTCTGAAGCGAACGGCCTTATGTAAAATAAGTGAATTTAAAGTTGGTTTACTTTCTTTGTTTTATTTTGAGAGCAGTTGCATAAATATTTACTAAAGAATAATTAGAATTGCCGTAAGACACTTTAAAGAAACGCATCCAATAGTTTTAGACAGACAAACAAACGACAAACAACAAACAAAGAATAATAATCAAATCGGATGCTAAAGTCAATAACGATTATTATTCTTATCATTATTATTACTAGACTTACGATTAGTTATCCATCGCATAGTGGAGATCGAACACTCACTGCTGATGGGTTCACTTTCAGGACTTGGGACGTAAGTGGAGACCAAAAAGAAATACATTACGTGTTATCATACTAGTAATAGGCAAAAAAACGTACGGATGTTTGTTTGTCGTCATAGATGAGAGAGCGGAGAGAGTCAGAGAGAGAATATTTTAAAGATCAGTAGTAGTCCAGTGGTTAGAGTTCCTGAGTGCGAGGACGGAGGTCCTCGGTTCGAATCCCATGCAAGGCAAGAAAAAAGATAATTTGACTTTCTCAGCAAGGGAAAAAGCAAATAGAGCGAATACAGCAGGGTTTATACATTTTATTCCTTTTAAAAAATGAGCTTAGAACATCTTTTTCAATCTTGTATTTTTAAAAAATTTCACGGTATTTCAAAAATGTGGAATTTGTTTTACTTCCGTGAATATTTCACGGGTTGCAGCTAGTTCTTATTAATCCGTCTTTACACATACATGATTTTACTTTGAAATGTTACATAGTCTTGAAATCTGATGACAAAATTGCTTTTAATTTTGAACTTATAATTTGATATTTAAACAAACTTCACTTTTGAAGGCTGTAATTGAAACGACCTTGCCAATTTTGGCTTTAATAGCTGAAACTGTCTCCGAATACTCGAGTATAAATAACAGACAAACAACTGGACAAATAAACTGTGCTCTGTAGATATAGAGGCAAGAATCCAAAACATGTTTTTAATTTCACACAAAAAAAACCGAGATTAAATAATCCAAACCTGATGTCCGTTGGAGAAGATGAGGATAATGCAAATCCAACTTCTGTAATACAAAAGTAAAAAATGAAAGACAATTGACACACATCTCCTTCCTTTATGAAGTTCATTTAACAAGTCAAACAAAATTACAATTCTTTGTTAGCAGAACACAAGGACGTGATTTACTGCAACTTCATAAATAACAAAGCAAAAAAAGCCAGTGTAATGAAAACCAAAAAAGAGTAGATAAACATCAAAATAGAATTGGTAATTAAAATTCCACTTTTTATATATTACAGTTTTTTCAGACGGTATCATTAACTTATTTTCCTTTTAAAAAAAAGTAATCATTTCAAAACTGATTTTTTTCAGAAAGACATAAATCACATTCAGCCAAAACCATTAATAAACATAAACTTATCAGTATCGATTATTTAAATTATTATCTCGAATCCTTTATTATCAATCGGGTCATTAAATTCATTAATGATTGATTTAAAACCGTTTACGCTATCATCTTTTTAATCTTTCATGTTTTCGTATCAGTTTCCTGACATTAATTTATATTTATGAGTATTTCGATTACCCTTGGGTTTTTATAATTTCCATCCATATATTAATATTAATGTATAAAATTATAAACGAAAGTAAAATAAAATATTGTTACAAAATGGCGAATTTTCAGATTTTTCGAGAGTTAAATTCTATGTTTAATAAATAATTTTAGATCTGGAGAAAATCCATTTGATTACGGCGGGCGAGTATCGGAGTGGCCTTCCAAACTTTCCTTCAACAACTCTTCCTTTTGATTTGCCACTTCTTTGAGAATACGAGTGTTGCTGTTTGAACCAGTAATCATTCTTCTTTTATTTATCAAAAATTTGTTGTTGTTTTCTCGTTTTTAGTTTTGTAAATTTTGAGTGTTTCTTAAGTGATCAGGATGAAAGTTTTTTTGGTACTTAATATGTTGAGATTTGCTTTTTTTTATGTTTATATTAGAATGGCCAATATTTAAAGGCATTTTTATAACAGGATATGCAATTGCTTTCGATTTTGGATTTCGGGATCAATAAGTGAGCCTGATATCCACCGATCTTTAATCCAGAGAAAAAAAAAACGAAAGATAAGCAAAAAAAAACAGTCTATCTAGTCCTAAGACCAACGGACTATGAATTAATAAGGATAATAATAAGAAAGATGGTAATGGCAGGAATAATAGAATACCAATACAAATGAACTAATATTCACATTCATATAGTATAGTATAGTATAGTAAAGTACTACCGAGCTTTGCTCGGTAAAATAAAACAAAAATAACGTAATAACGCTTTAGACTAAAATCACCTGGTTCTTTCGGGGAAATGGACAGCTCCACAGTGAATACACGCGAAGTTGAAAGGAAGAAGTTTTAAAAGTTATTATTAAGTAAATTATTATTTTATAATAAGTTATTTAGATCAAATATAATTAAAAACACATTTATACATATTAAAAATTTACAAGCGGTGGCCTGAATAACTATTATAAGCTTTTTACGCACGTTACATATTTTGGAATTATAATTTTATTTACACGTAAAAACGCACAGAACAGAATTTATTAAAAATAAAATAAAAAAAAGAAGTAAGAACACTTAGACAATAATCTCATACCCAGGTCAATCTAGACAATAATCTCATACCCAGGTCAATCATTTACCCCCTAAATAATTTTCCCGAAGTCGAGATCTAGCTAAATCGCTTTCTCGTACGAAAACGGTACATTTACCCCATTTCATCAAAATTTTTATGTCCGTTTTCAAGTTAAAATTTACAAGAATTGCTGGCTTCAATTGATTTGATTATGTTACATTATACAAGATATACGCTTAACTATCCATCGCGTACTAGAGACTGAACATGCAACGCTTAGTGCGGATCATTTTTGAGCACAGAGGGAAGAGAAGATAAAATAATTTAATTATATTTGAGTTGAACCATAAATAAGCATCGTACCAAATTTTAAAGAAATCTGTCAAGCCGTTTCAGCGAGAGTTTCATTTTTTCGTGGGATGGTAAAATGTGCACATCAAAATAAATGTGCCTATATTTTAACCTCGACTCCCAAAGCAGTGAACCATTTTTTAAAAAAATCCGTCCTGCCGGTTTAGCGTGGTGCGCATACAAACAGACAACAGACCAAAGAACGAAAGGAACAGACTGGCAATGAAAAAAAATTCAAAAGGTGTGATAAGAACATCAAAATAAAAGCATACAGGCACGTAAATAAGAATTCACTGAACTGTTGTTAGTATTTTTTTGTACCGGGAATCAGGACAACTATCATCAGCTGGATTCACCCAGTGTCTAACAGCTCATTGATCTCAATAATATAAAGAGACAAAAGTCAACAAGATAACGGCCCTACAATATATAAATTAAGAATGAAAAATGCCAAACAATCAATCTCCTTAGCTGATA
Organism: Thereuonema tuberculata; assembly: GCA_023159025.1. Classification (NCBI taxonomy): domain Eukaryota; kingdom Metazoa; phylum Arthropoda; class Chilopoda; order Scutigeromorpha; family Scutigeridae; genus Thereuonema; species Thereuonema tuberculata. Next base: position 52,847,645 of record JAFIDM010005346.1, on the reverse strand, counting down.
AACGATTAATTGATAGAAAGGAATACATTTAACAACAAATTTAACCTGCGGAAATTAAAATAACATCACAATAATTAGGTTTTATTGTGATGTTATTAGAATTTCCGCACTTTAATTTATTGTTAAAGATATGTTAAGACTTTGCATGCCCTGCTACTTATATTATTTCTTATCATTGAATTCAAGTAATGTAATTTAATCCAAGATCACAACTGATCGTCAGCAGTATTATTTTCTTTCGAATTTTCTCGATTTGTATTTTTTTTTTTTTTTATATTGAAGTGTTGTATGTTTTTGCTTTTTAGCTTTTATTAAAACAAAAATATTTTCTTCCACTTCATCAGTCTGTTCAAAATTCTACAACGATATTTCGGGGAAACTATCATTCCGCTTTGTCAAGTTTTTTCGCAAATAAATTTGTTATTTTTATTTGCGAAAAACTTGACAAAGCGGAACAATAGTTTCGGCGAAATATCGTTGTAGAATTTTGAACCGATTGATGAAATGGAAGAAATAGATTTTTCTTAGTTTTTTACAAATTTTATTCAAGATTTGTATTGTTTTAAGGAAATGAAACTCGACAACTTTCTACAATAATGATATTGTTTTAAAAATGGACGATTATGAAGGCAGTTCTTTCAAAAATCAGTAATTGGTCAAATTCCTGATTGTCCGCGCCTTTCCGCTTCTTCATCAAGAAAGGGTAATTGAACACAGTCCATAAAACGGGTCGGAAAATGAGACTAGGACGGTCAGAAAGGAGAATAATAGAAGCAATTAAATACATCAATTCATTGCAATTTAACTAAGGGTTATCATTGTGAATAGCACATCCCGCTTCTATTGCTTTCATAAATAATGGCAATTTCACATCGAAAGGCTTGGAACAGCGGGTCTCAAATCCGTTGATGAAATGACCAAATACAGGTCCTGAAACGTACAATCGATGAGGGAGGTTGGCGTTGCGACTGGCAATTATAAAAACAATTTATTTAGAATCAATAAGCGAGAATCCATCTCATTCATTACCTTATTCGGGTGTTGGAGAGTTTACCACAAATTTATCAAATTCTGATAATTCGTTTAGTTCTAGGCTGTTGAACATCCAATTTACAACCTTGTCTCTGCCAGAATTTCGCCAAAAACCTATCAGTATAATTATGAATTGTGCTTCAATAAATTATAAATAACTAGACCTCCTGTGGTGAAGCAGCTTCTACAGTTTATTAATTATATCTCCACTGAAGTTGCAGTCCATTGTGAATGAATGAGAGTTTTATTGATGAAAACCTAAATTTTGAGAACTCTTTTTGTATGGAATGGATTCAGTAGCTAAATTCAAATGAAAGAAATTATTCTAAAAAGTATTTAAGAATATTCAACTCCACTTTTTACAGGCCTCCACTTTTTATTTAAACTATATTGTTTGATTTCATCGAAATAATGGGAAAAGAAATGTGTCCTTTGTTATGGTAACATAAAGTAATAAAACTTATTTGTTTTGGTTTTGTTTATGCTTTTTTTTCTTTTTTTTTTCCATTACGCTGACATTGAAAAAAAATATCGCTTTCTTTTCATCACTTTACCCTCATAATCTTTGTGAATTTATCAACGTTGGTACTACAACTTCTATTTTAATATTTATAAATGAGGCTGAATAAGTACATAATGAAAATCGTTTTAATCAACATCTGGATATTTTAATCATTATTTTTTGAACTCACAGTAATTTTTACTATTTAATTCAGTGCTGGAAATCGTTAGGCGTAACATAACGAAATATGAAAAAACGAAATTATTTTGATTAACGCTAAGAAAAACATTAACAAAATTAGTCGAATGGCATTAACATAAAACGTAATAAAAATGAAAAAAATATAATTTCGTTTTTTCGTTAAGAGCTAATAAATTAATTATTTATTTTACTGGAATCCGAAGGTATTTCAAAAGAAAAGTAGTTTAACTCTCTCCCTCTCCTGTAAGTTTTATTAGTTTTAACGAAAATTCTCCTATTTATAGGTTTTTCTCCTATTTTTAAAAATTGGGGGCGGGGGGGGGGGGTCGTTGGAAAAAGATGCAAAAAATAAAAAGGAAATTTCAATATGTTTTTTATGGCTAATAAATTTTAACATATATATAATGTAACATGAAAAAAGAGAATCAATGAAATGCCAATTGTTTGCTTTCAAGCCTTGCGCTATCATCGATGGAATCTGAGACAACTGTTTCGTCCTTGTTAGGACTAATCAACCAGATCTACCCTCGACGATAAGCTCTGAAAATGTTTTCAGAAGTACAGGGTAAATACCTTAGCCTGAGAGCTAAGCCTAAGAGCTTAGCCTAAGAGCTGGGCAGAAAAGGGATTACGCAAACACAAAGACAAAATATTCACAAATAAAAAAAAATTAAGAAGGACGAAACAGCTGTCCTAGACTCGCATCGATGATAGCTCAAGGCGTGAAAGCAAACGATTGTGCATTTCATCGATTCCCATTTTTCATATTACGTTATTTATGAACCGGGAGAAATAATTGAATTAAGTTATGCCACAATAGAATTAATTAATTAAAAGCATTAATAAATAAAAAATGTTTATTTAATGTTTTAAAATAATTATTTCCCCTCTCCCAATATCGACAAAGTTCCGACGAATAAGCGTATTTAAAGTAGATACGTAATCTCTACGCATTCTTGATAAAATTATTTATTATTAAAAATAATAATAATGTTAGTTTTTAATTTAATAAATATATCGTCAATAAATATACATGTATTTTTTATTAAATAAATTCTTGTATTAAATAACTCATAAATGTCTTATAATTGGCAATTTCGAAAGGGCACATCTCGTATTTTTTGGCATAGTTTTCTTTCTAGATAGTAGTCTAATTAGGTCTCCGCATCTTTTTGTGCGAAAAGGGCAAATGACTAACATTAATTCATACCCAGTAGCGAGGTTTATTCTACAAGTAATCGCAAAACATTACAGTGATAATGACATAACTCAAAGACATTTTCAGTCTTTCAAAAGTGAAAGGAACATATACTGAAATACCAAAGCTTACAGATTATCCAGCTTTTAGTAGCAAAATACCTATCAATCATCTGAAAATTGCAAATCTAGCAAAGGTGAAACAGTAGGGATATGCAGAATTCAAAGATTTTTTTTAATGAAATATCACAATGGTCGACTATGACTGCAATCTAATCTTCAAATGACTTCTGACGTATTGTTCTATTATATGATATTCTATGATTTTTATATAGTTTTGTCACATAATACATGTTCTTGCGAGTATCAATACTGATTTTTTTTCTAATTCTAATTCTAATTCCTTTAAGTTCACTTTTTCTGTAAATTTCGAAAAGGACACATCTCGCGAATAAAAAAGTAAAAAAACAAAACATGTAATGACCCCTTAAAACTAAATATGTTTTTGTTGTTAGATTGCTATTTGACCCTAAATACCATTAATAGATTATTGTGTTACTCAATTCAAAAATTTTCGAATAAATTAGGTTTTCTTTTTCTGTAAAATTTTAATGTTTAGATATATGCCCTTTTCGAAATTGCATATTCAATTATTTCGTTATAACATTAAACATTACGATAAACGAAATTTAAATTTTAACCTAACGAAAAACTCAACAAAATACGAAATCACTTTTTGTCTGAATGTAACGCATCATTTTTTTTTTCTTTTGCCAGCTATGATCTAATTTAAGGAAAGAAGTTTTTCGTTATATAATGCTTCTATTTGCACTAAATTACGTTTGTAAAATGAAGCTGGCTATAAACATTAAAGAATGAATTTTGCGAAAGTTAATCTTAGAGTTTGGTATTTTTATGAATTGTCTGCTTCAAAAAAGCAACTTGCTGATTTGGTAATTTTAGAATAATCCTATAGTTCGTCAAATGAGAGAAAAAGGAGCCACGCCCATTTTCAGAGGAAAATGGCGGGCAAAATTGTTATTTTGCTTAGCGATTGCATTTGCCTAGTTTCTTCTCCTGTAGTTTGCCTGTTGTCTCTTAGAGGGCATCGCGCTTCCGTTTTATTCTTCAAATTCCTTTATTTACTTTTTTTTTATTTATTTTTGATTCTTTATATTAAATGAAATTGTTAAATTTATTGCTTAGAATAACTTACGAGCTCAATGTATTGAAGTGAAGATATGAAGGGAATTGTTTATTTTAAGTGAAATTTAAAATTACAGTGCCGCCGACAGTTGAAATTCCTACGTCTGTTGCATCAGCAGTAGCTTTCCAGAGTTTTGTTTTATTTTCTTCACCTGCAGAAGTCTTGAAATGCAAGTACACATTGTTTATAATCTGCCGTGCTTGGTTGTGGGTTGTCTTGAAAGAAACGCCATGGAAAACGCCATGAATTTCCTAGAATCCCTAGATGACGCCAAGTTTAACAAGTCTCAGGAGGGAGAGCGGGGCTTATGAACTCTGCCAGACACACTAGTAGTACTTCTCTCTGATTGCTGGTTCTTCTCTCATTTGACAGACTATAGTAAAAGAAATTTTGAACTTATTTGAAAAGTTGTGATATAACAACGAACTATTGAATGGAATAGGGGGAGTATTATAACAACTAATCGATATGTTATTTAAGATAATGCAGTTTGTATTTGTTATCAAAACGTAAGATAGGAGCTACAAACTTTTTCTTTATTTTGCTGTCTTAGGTCGGGATCAAGTCTTAATTGGAAACCGGAATGGCAGTAAAAATAAACAACAGCAGTGATTCGAAAGCAATTTAATAGTAAGGCTTTTATCCAATTGGATTCATTTTATTCTCGTTTGTGTGTTCGTTTTAGTGTTTTCAGCGAATTCAGATACGAATTGCTGTTCTTTTTGTTCCAATTTGTTGTCAATATTTCCTTCAGGTTCCAGTAAAAATGATTCTGAATTCCTCTAAACAAACATGTTTTTGTTTGATCGAAGTAATTCAGTTCTAGTATTATTCCATTGTTTCATTTTTTCGGTGAAAAAAGATCTTTTAGTTATTAAAAACAAGATACAAAGGACAGCCTACAATTAATTCTACTGATGCTTCGAGATATAAACTCGAAGTTTTGGTGGAAAACTCAAAATATAATATATTTCTGACTAATAATAAGAGAATCGACTATCATAGAAAAAAAGCATAGATCCTTATATAGTCTTAATCCTATCCACAGTTTAAGCTGATTGAAGTCATGACCACAACGAGATTTACTTCATATTTTCAGAGGGGCTTTGGTCTCAAGAATATCATCTTCTTCCTCGCAGGGAAACGTCAATCGATGCCCAATTTAATTTACACTTGAAACAAACCTAGCGTCAAATCTAAAACCATAGACCGTAAGATGCTGTTCAATTTACTACAGATCATTGTTTTGTAATGATTAGAGTTTACAGTTAGATTCAGTGTTTATATTTTTGCTGTTTTATCTACATCCATTGAACGTTCAAATAATGTTGATTGCTCTGTATTCTTGTGATCATTGCAAACAGGCATTATAGACCAAAATGTTGTACAAGGTAGAATTGCTTGGTATTACTACTCAGTGTAGTAGTCCTTTATTTTTTGTATTATAATTATAAACACAGATATCCAAATCTAATAAATAATACACAATAATCCTGTTCTTGATTAATTTTGAAATATTATAATTCAGCAGACAATCGGTATATTTCTTTAGACCCTAGTTTAAAATTTTGAAATTCTAACGTCGAGACAACGTTTTGAAAGCATTCTTCCATAGGATACTACAATTTCATCTACTGCTTTTAGCATTCCTTAGCATTCATCGCCGACCTGAAAATGTTAGAATAAAGCTTTACTTTTTATTGTATTCGTCATAAAAAATATTTCTCTGTTCGTCTATCCTATTGTAATCATATTAGAAATTATTTAACCTTGGAAACTTTACTTTGATATATTCATGTAACTTCAATTATCACACATTTTGAAGCTGAATTAGCGTTTATTAATGTGTGTAGGAGAGAGAGAAAGGGTCGTTGTTGTTTTCTTTAAGGAGGGACAAATTATAAATAAAATTTTAAAAAAATTAACTGAAAAGAAAGAAGATGAATAAAAAACAGAAAACAGATTATTAATAAATAAACATTACTCCACATCTTAAACGTATTTAAAATATCAAAATAAGTTTAATAACCGCAAATTTTCAGAAAGAATATCCGTCTTTCCTTTTTCAAGCTACAAATAAATATAAAAATCTACACAACAAAATAGGAAAAAGTGAACATTAACTTACTTAACAAATATACAACCTATGACAGTAACAACAACATAAAAATGTTAAATAGTGTTTATAAGTAGTGATGTTGTTTTGTTCTGTGGTAGGTTATATATTTCTTCCGAAAAGCAACAATATTCTACGTATCTTATTACAAATCATCTTTACTTCAATAAAAAAACATCATAGCTATAAGGCGATATTTCATAAAATTTTTAAAAAAATACCACAAAAAGGTTACAAAATTCCAATAAATTGTGCTTTTTATTATGAAATAATTATGCTTATTATTATTCTGTAAGAATTGAATACTTGGTGAGCGTACTTAATGTTTTTGTAATAATTTGAGTATTTTAAACATGCTAACAATAGTAGGATACTAAAAAGACCTTTGTAATAACCATTTTATTTTAAAGTGGAAGCTAAGGAAGATACCTTTGCGAAATATCGACTTGTAGTTATGATGTTTTTATTGAAGTAAATATGAGGTTATATATTTGTTAAGTAAGTTAATGTTCACTTTTCTTGTTTTGTTGTATTGTGTAATATATTTATTTGTAGTTTGAAAAAGGAAATACGGATATTCTTTCTGAAAATTTACGTCTATTAAACGTTTTCCAATATTTTAAATATGTTTAAAGTGTGGAGTAGTGTTTATTTATTAAAATAGAATATATTTCAAAAATAGAAATAAATTGTTTCTATCCTATATCTTAAAAAGTTGCAAGTGATAGATTTATGTTTATAAATGCAAAATTTTGTATTGAAGACTATATCCAACAGGTAAGAAGTAAGGACCTAAATACATTTTCTATGCTTTACTTAAAAAAGATGTAATCTTGAAAAGAGAAAACTACTTGTCTTAAATTTTATTCCTAATTTTCTGATACATATCAGAAGTATGTTAGGAAGTAATTCGGTTTTGTAAATTTTTATAGCAAAATTGTCACAGTTTCTTCATATTTCTCTCTGTCAAAATTTCTTAACAGAAGAATAGCTTATTGAAGATTCATTCAAACGCACACTATTGTATTTAGTTGATTTATTCATATAATCAGATGAAGCCATTTCAGTTGTCTTCTGAGCATACGCAACACAAATATTTTCAAACCTAACAATCACACTATAATAAACATGTTAATGGTCTAATATTTACTGCGGAAGATGAATGAATGCCCTATCAAAACTGTTCGTTATTTAACTATAAACGAGTTTAATAGTTTGACTAATACACGTCAGAATGGCCTTTGTTTAATTCATTTTATTTATGGAATTCATTATTAGTAGTTATAAGCCTAAACCTTCAACATATTAGTCAATAAACGAAAATATTGTTTGAATAGAAATAACTATTGGAAGCAATATTCTGAAACTAAATACATTTATAGCCTACGATTTACATTTACAGTTATGTGATTCAAATTTTCCTGAATCTTTATTTCTCATGAATATCTTAAGTTAGCAACAAAAAAAAAAAGATAAATTAATGCTTTTAGACAGTGTCAATAGCAAAGCGGCCCCATAATATGCACAATTTTATAAACAAAATGTGTACAGAAGGGTCGATATTGGGGGACGTCTATGGCCATTTTCCTCTTTCTCGGAAGCGACCACTTTTGACCCCCAAAATCCAGTCAGGGAGTGGTCCTAGAGGTCTGATTGTTTGGACGTAGTCACCTACTTTTTGATCCTGAACACAATGGTGATGGTTTAATTCGAATATCTCTAACCGTTTGGCCACTACAGATGTGACATCCAGCAAGCGTAAAAGCAAGAGCGGTCCCCTACGTTTTACATGCAAGCTGTAACCTAGAGGCTGGTAAAAATCTTATTTCTGTTGAATTTGCTCGAATAAGAAAACATTTAATTAAAGTTGTTAGTGTCTTATAATGAAAAGGAGACCATGAGATTTACGAAGTTCTTCTGTAGCCTCTGTTGGAGGTTTCAGGAAGTTAAACCTACTGCATATTTCTGCTCATACAAAAAATTCAATTGCATCTTCTTGCAACTATGTATTCACAGTCTACTGATAGAGAATCTTCAGGGTCAGCTTCAGCCGGACGCAGTGAAGCAGCCTCTTCCGGATATGTAATCGTTATTTGTTTGATTCCGGCTTCAAGATTCTTTTTTTGGTTGGACGATTTTATACACACTGGCGATATTAAGAACCAACCCCATAGAACAAAGTTTAATTCCTACAAAATAATTATTGTTTGCGGGGTGCGGAATGCCATCCAGCAACTGTAATCAAGATACTCTACCATTAAATTTAGTTCCTTTTCTTAGAAAGTTGTAAATCAAGATTTTAATACTTGACACGCTTTGAAAAACAATTCCGTCCATACTTTTTGCATTTCAGAGAAGCTGTGGAAATTCAAGCAATATGGTTTTCACATATTATCACTGCATCCTGGCTGAGAGCGCTGTAATATTGGTGGATTCTATTTCAAACCCCTTTTTTGTCTCTAATCCTGTCAAATCCTGCTCATACATTATTTTGTTAAACTTCTTCTACCAACATAATTAACTAAGATGGATCTCTTCAGTCTTTAAGGGTTTTAACTTTATTTCGTATATTTAATTCATTTGAACTGAAACCTGAGGAATTCGTGGTTACATTTAGGAATTCTGAGACGTTCTCGTAGCTAAAATTTTATATTTTATTCACGACAGCATCTCAAAGTCATAAAATGTGTATTTGGTCAATGATATGCAATGGTGTCAAAAATAGAACAAAAGTGATCTCAGTAAAATCCTTGCAAGAATATTCTGGTACTTTTACAATCTGAAAAATTACAGTTTTAGATGAAATATAAATTCTTTACATTTCGTCCTTTTTTGAAAAATTGTTAAAATTAATCTCATCTTTACAGAAGTGGCCTTCAAGTGATAAATGGATGATGTCAGAAGAGACAGTATAAAATATTTATAAACGTCTAGAAATTCGTTAAAATCCTTAAAATTACGAGACTGTATTCAACGAATGTAATCATTTATGTTACCCGCAAACGTATTTATCCGAGAAACCACATTGTTAGGGGAGAAAAAACAGCAAGATTTACGTTAGCAGCATTAGACTTAGTTTAAAGTCGAGATCTAAGGCTTAGAGTTCGACAAAGAAATGTAAATCTCAGCTACTGTAAAAAGCTGAGAAGAGTTATTTAATTTTAGAACATTGAAAACGAATGTTAATGAGATTTATAAAGATATTTATTTCCTAAAACGTGTTTTTCTCTCAATATCATAGTACGTGAAATAGGATTCGAAGTTATAGTCAGGCGTAATCGAAATCTATCGACTCTTAGATAAATGTCTCGGTTACCAGACATTGAGGTTCAGTTCCTAGAGGAGATATAGTTGCTTCTCGTGTGTAATGGACATATTATTGTAGTAATATTCTAAAGTTAAGGTGAGGCGGAAGTCAGTTTGAACGATTTTGTAGGTCTAAGTTCATTAAATCGTTTTATAAGTGTTACAATTAAAAATCTGAAAATTTAAAATATGACAGTTTTAATATGAATGAATCATATTCTTCTATTCTTGATTTTAATATAATAACTGAATTAATTACATTTAAGCTCAAACCCGGCTAATTTTTCGAAAAAATTTCAGCTCTACTAAGTTATTTTAGCTTAAAAAAAATCTATGAATAAATAAAGTAATAATCTATTCCCTGAATTCAACATTTCCATTACTTTCCCAGTAGTTGAATTTAAAACAAATAAAAATCATAAATCAAAACTACCAAATTTATGGTTTTAGTTTTTTTTTTAAATTTAACTATTGGGAAAGTAAAGGAAATCTTGAATTCAGTTACTAGATTATTACTTTATTTCTTCATAGAATCAGAAATGGGAGCTTTTTAAGCTAAAATAATTTAGTAGAACTGAAATTCTTTCGACAAATTAGCTGGTTTTGAGCTTAAATGTAATTAATTCAGTTGTCATGTTAAAATCAAGAATAGAAGAATATGATTCATATTTAAACTGTCATATTTAAAATTTTCAGATTTTTAGTTTCATTTTTAACAATTAAAGAACGATTTGAACTTAGACCTACAAAATCGTTCAAACTGACTTCCGCCTCTCCTTAAAATAGTCTACACATATTCAGTAAAGACTGAAGACAATCAATTAAAAAAAAAATCTTAAATTGAAATAAGAAATAAGCATAAAGAAATAACGGCAAATATGTGTCTTTGTTATTAAATGAAACACCAGAACAGTGCAGTTTCTAATTATTTTTTCTCTTCAGCTAGAGTTACTCAGTGATCTCCATGTAAGTTGGATTACTAATAAACAAGTGAAAACAAAGTAATCTTACAAAACAAATACTTATGTCACTTTAAAACGAAAAAAAGAAAAAGAAATAAGTGGAAGAGTCACTCGTCAAAGCCTCATAAAGGAGGCGAAACCGGTTGTGTCCTATGTAATTTTTAATGTGTTAAATGTTTTTTTAAATACTAGTCAAGTGTGTTGGCCTTTTTTATTCATTATTTCTGAAATTATGCAAAACGCACGTTAAATTTTATTTAAAAGTTATCTTAAAACACACTAACAATTAGAAAACACAAGTTTGCACCCCTATTGCGTTTATCGACTCGACCGCTTATCAGTGGTTTCAACTTGTCTACCCATCCTTGGTTGACTTTCCACATCAACTTTGAATGGTTGTTTTATCCTTAAATATGATGCCTTTTCTCAACTCCTTGTCTTTTGAGGAAGAGAGCAGAAAGCTTCTCGAAGCTAGTCACGTGATTTATTGTGTTTTTAAATTATTAGTTTTTGAAAGGACTCTTATTGTTTATTTTATTACAGTTACATTGCACACGTTAAAATAACTATCTAATAAGTTAAGAAATATCTCATATGTTTATCAGTAATTTTGAATAAAATTTCCACTATAGGGTCCGGATTGTGGTTTTCGGTTCAGCAATGCTCCGCCCATTCAGACACTTTGTTGTTCCTGAATGCTGCAAAACGTTCTGTCATTCTTTCTTTAAGTGTCCTTCCTGAATTTCCAAAGTAAATTTTCTGACAAGTTACACATTTCAATTTATACACTGTACCCATAACATTCCATATTTCTTTTTTCTTTTCCTTTGTAAATAAAGATTTCATATTTTTAGATTTTATATTTATTACTATTATTTCGTTTTTCTTGTACATTTTTCTTACTTTTTTATTAATTTCAACTTCATTAATTAATACCCTGAAGGTTTCATAAATAAATGTATAAACGATTTTTTTCAAAAAAGAAAAAATTAAAAAAGTAGAAAATAAGAAATCATGTAATAAAATATTAAAATTACCTAGTGAAGTTGAAATTAATAAAGAAGTAAGGAAAATGAAATAATAATAATAATAAATACAAAAGGTAAGAATTATGAAATCAAAAGGAAAAGAAAAATGAAATATGGAATGTTATGGGTACAGTGTATAAAATAAAATGTAGAACTTGTCAGAAAATTTACTTTGGAAATTCAGGAAGGAAACTTGTTCTGTCATTCTTTTTTTAAGTGTCCTTCCTGAATTGCAGCATTCAGGAACAAGAAGCTCAAAGTGTCTGAATGGGCCGAAAACCACAAATTCAGGAAAAATTCACAAAGATAAATTCCCGAAAACACACATCATATTATTAAGACTCTATTACAACAATAATTAAGTTTAACCTTAAATATATCCTCAAATTTACATTACAAGACAAATCAACTTATTTCTATACTTTCATTTTATATTTAAAACTATATTCTATCTATTATTTTGTAAAAGCTAAATTAATGCTTTTGGACTGTGTCAAAAGCAAAGCGGTCCCATAATATGCACAATTTTATAAACAAAATGAGTTCAGAAGTGTGGATATTGGGGTAACGTCTACCGCCGTTTTCCTCTTTATCGGAAGCGACCACTTTTGACTCCCCAACTTCCGGTCAGGGAGTGGTCCTAGAGTTCTATTTTTTGGACGTGGTCACCTACTTTTTGATGCCGAACACAATGGTGAAGGTTTCATTCTAATATCTCTAACCGTTTGGCCACTACAGAGTATGACATCCAGCAAGCATAAAATCAAGAGCAGTCCCCTATGTTATACAGACAAGCTGTAACGTGGGGGCCGCTAAAAAGAAAATTTAAAGGATAGATTTCACAATTGTTAGGGTATCGTTTAATTCCAAAAGCTCTTTTTTTTTTAGATAGTTTCTAAACAAATTCTTATTTTAAAAACTAATATTCTTTACATTGCTTTTAATGTTTTGTATTTGAAAGGTCACTAGTCCTCATTTAACAATTAAATAATTTCATTTTGATCTGTCAAACAATGAGTTACCGCTACTGATGCGAAATAATGATCTCTCGAAATAGTACTTTTCTGAGGTCCCATTAGACAAACTTGCTGTGTTTTTTTTTAAACTTTCTCATTAGCACTCTGTTTCTTTTATAATCTAAAGACTCAGCAGTGTTAAGAAAAGCATGGTTTGAGATTAGTAGCTGTTAGTTTTATCGCGGTAAAAAGACAGACTCAGGTTACGACTTCCTTCTTATAACTGATCAACTCGTTTTACAACCATATTCGCTTTTATGACCACGTTATTAGCTACTCTAATGCAAACGACACTACATTTTATTTGTCAAAATTTGAATCAACCCGTTCCAGATGACCAACTGGCCTCTAAATCTTGAATTTTTTTCGAACATCTTGAACTAATCTTTGAATATCTTAACATTAAACAACACAGTCTTCTGGTCTAACTTGCCTTGAATTTTTAATAGAATTTGTGAGTGTATGCTTATATTTGCAAATATATACAGTATCTTCTGAGCCCTAATAACCATTATAATGTGAATATGTATCCTCGCATTAATCTGAATATCAATGAAGACCTTCTTACAACGACGTCTTTAACAACGTTTATTGTACATCTCGATTTTTTTGGATTATTCTCATACAGTTAACATTAACATTTGATGCATGTCTTCTCTCTATTAAGTCTCAGTATTAATGAATCGATTTAATTCAAATTCATTGTACCATGATCGAATAGAAAGTACATTTCAGGACCACCTAGTAACCTGGCATTGAAATCTGAGGCAGATTTACTGGTCATAAATCAGTAAGGTCGTAAGAGTTAAAAGCTAATGTATGTTCAGAATGCAGCAATAAGAATAACCAATTAACTTAGGATTGGAGAACTGTATAAGAAAGAAAAAAATTATTTTATTAGATTGCTCCGTGTACTTATAGCGAAAAAGAATATATGTGGCAACAGTTTTGATTAATATTCAAAACTATTAAAACAACAATCCAACAGTAATAAACGGGTTAAATGGTCTAGCATTTATTGCGGACGCCGAATGATTGCCCTATCAAAATGTTCGTTACTTAACTATAAACAAGTTTAATAGTTTGCTTTCAGTAGTTTTATACCTAAAAATTCAGGTTGAAGTTAAAAATAAATTACTTTAAAATAAAAATAATTTAAAGAAGGAATAAGTATGACACTTCAACAAAACTAACTAAAAACAAAATACACATTAAAGCTAAAATAAATTAAATTCATATGCTGCCTATCGACAATCTCAACGAATTTTCCATGAGCAATTAAAATAAGAAAAAGCGCCTAAAAAATTAATACATTAAAAAAGTTTCATTTATATTTACCTGCGTATCGAGACTTGATGTGTTTACAGTGACTACTCCCGACTGATGATCACCAATTTAGAGAGAAAAGGCTGTTTTGAGATGTCACTTATAAACAATACCCTTTTTAAAATAATTTACTATTAATTACATACAAGTTGTCATTTTACAAGACAACTACAAATAAGAAAGAAAATAAGAAAAAGTAAACGACAAGGCAGGAAATTAGGATTCAGGAAACAAAACACTGTGGACTGTGTTTGTCTAAAGAAAATTGGAACTTTTGTTCTTCGTTTTAAGCTTTTTATTCTTTTTTATAATAATAAAAGAAAATTTAAAAAACAAAACAAAAAAAACATAGAAATCAAATCGAAAAGCATTAGGATTTTAAGAGTATAAATAAGAAATTATTTCTTTCAATTGGACAGAATAAAGAGCTAATTTTACAAAATAACTACAGTTCTACAGTTTTGATAATTCGAATTTTATTCAAATGTTAGAAGTCTCAGGGTTTCAGGCATCTTGAGAGTTAAGAAGAGAAAAAGGGATTTTTTTTTAAGTATTTAACTTTTAAGTACTTAAAACTGTTAAGTATTTAACATCAAATATAAACATTTGAGAATAAATCCATTGGAAGGTTTTACTGTCGTCAGCTGGTTCGTCTCGAAATCTAGTAATGATTAAAAAAATTAAAATACCTGATGGTTTTAAGATACGAAGAGAACTGATTTACAGAAATTTTATTCTTTGTGTCACAAGAGCAATGATATTGGATGATATTGCATAATATTGGAGAATCGGTTGTTCATTGATAGGTGTTGAAAGCTTTACAGCAGATCCGGCTTTAATTAAGAAAATAATTATCTGCTTCTTCAGGCTTATAGGTGTCATCTGCGAAATATAACTATGTTTAGAAAAATAATTACTATCTGTATGTGAAATTCAGATTTCCATTCTTTTCAAGCGAAATTGTAGAGAAAACTGTAACAGTTGACGGTCAAACAAAATTGTCAAACTTTAAATGTTTATGCAAACATTTTGATGCAGTCCAATTGTAAGTGATCGACCGTACAAACATTTGTTAGGGGTACCTTCCTTATTTTAAAGGAATCAAAACAAGATAAGATAATGTCTAATTAACAACAATCAAATGGAAATCCAGAAAAGAAGTAATGTAGTTTTCTGACAGTAATAAAAGCAAATTGGTAGTTTCCTAAATGTTGATTCTAAATAGGCCTAATGTATAAGCTGATGTTTCCAAACTTCTTTATAAATTGAGAGAGTTTATCTTGTCTGGTATTACTTATTTTAGACTTCTTTAATGGGCTTAGATTTCTATATTTTTTATGTTAGCAGGTTCAGTTCTGAACTACATTTCTTTTTGTGTTTCCAAAAAAACCCATTCTCTTACTTTTTACTCACTGAACCTCTGAAAAAACGTGGTGTCTGCTTTAATCAAATCCTGTTATTTTTATTCCTTTTACACAGTCCAGTCACTGTTGTTCGTTAAAAATTTAACGGTCAGTGATACATCAGCCTATTTCAGTTACTATCTATGATTGATGGTGATCTCATTTCCCATTTTCATTTCCAGATCCGTCGCCTGTGTGATGATGAAAGTGCGCAGCAATCAACGAAAGAGCTACATGGATTTTTGATTGAGAGGCATTGCTTCACAACTATTGACTAAATAAATTGAATTTAAAATCGTTCTAGCAAAAGAGATTGGGTTTGGCCAAGCGAACAAAATATGGAATTCTCTACATTTCACAGTGACCAGACAGTAAGCTGCCCTTTTGCAGTGAGGTCTTCTACAGAACTTGAGATCAGGATTTCCCTAATAACCCAGTTCTTCTGGGTTATTTACTAAGTTTGCGAAGTCTTACTATTCTTTCCTTGTCCATGTTTCTGTTTGTTTGTGCATCACGCTGAAACTGCTGAACGGATTATCATAAAATTTGGTATATATCTTATTATGATCCAACATAGGCACATTTATTTTGTTTCCAACCTTCCCAACCCTCATAAATGATACCAATTCCTTTGCTAAAGTAACTGGATTTGCTTAATATTTGGTACAATGTTACTTTTATCTATTTTTATAACTTAAAATAGAACGAATCGGTCTCTAACCCACCACCAGTCCTCTGGTGCTATGCTCTTGTCTATACTATGCGCTATATACGAAGTATGTTTATTACAAAACAAAATCTTGAAATAGGCCTATTCTTGAAAATTATTAAGATACCCTTCAAAAGCAAAATTCAAGGTTTGTTTTCGTAATCGAACTGAACTTTCAAAACCACTTCCGTCTTCGAGTTAGCTCTTTGATAGCAATGGGAATGTTTTTGTCACTATTCTGTGAAGTATATATATGTATTGTCCGTTGTTATATTTTATTGCAAATCGTTGTCTTTCTCCATTATGTGACAATAAGGTTAATAACAGATTTTTCAGTTCGAACCTGTCCCCTTCTAAATTCCTTAAAAAAATGAACAATTATTTAAATTAAAGTTTCAAACTTTAAATCGTAATTTAGATCATTAAGATCCGATTAATTTGATTTATTTATGATCCTTATAAGGAGCTAAAAATTTGTTCCATTAAATCACGTTAAAGCACTGTCAGCAACTCTATTTGAGATGCAATGAAGGAGGAGAATCTTACAGTAGATATTTTTTGAAATGGCAATAAGTACTTAAGCACAAGATACAATACTGTAGAAAAATACAGTAGTGTTTTTAAAAGTACATTTACTTAAAATAATTATAAAGATGGCGCAGCAATCAAAGTATTTGTATCTAGTATTATAGTATTATTAATTAGATGTAGTTAGCTAGCAATTAGGGATCATCGCAAAACGCAATTAAAATAACAAAATTGGAAATCATACATTTATACAGGATTAAAATCACTTTTTGAAGGTCAGAGTCCAAAATCTAACACGCATAATTTAGCAACCAAACGATAGATGTTCATGATATGTATTAGATATCATCAATTTAAGGTTGTCATTGTTTACTGCTTGAGAAAAGCACCCGCTTATAAAATAAACTCAATGTTAGGTAAATGTTAATGTCATTTTCATAGAAACACAATAAGATGGTTACTTATAAGACTCGTTAGCTTCATTTTAAAACATCTTTATTATTTTGACAATATTTCTCAGAATTTGATCATTCTGCTTTCTCAAGTAAATATTTACATCAAATAATAAGTAGGTCTCCTCTTATTATAAGTATAAGAGTCTTATATTGAATTAATATGAAGAAATAAAGTAGTTTATATAAGATGGTTATTTACTATCAATAAAAGTTAAAATCGGCATTCCTTCTCTCTCTCTCTCTCTCTCTCCTTTACATTATACTATATCTTGTAAAACCAAATGTATTACAAAAAGTTTTCTCTCCAATTAGATGAAAGCGAATATAATCTACGATTACAGTACTAGTTGAATTAAAGTTTTTTTTTTGGTAACTTCAGTATTAAAAGATTTTTGTTCATTCTGTCTTAGCACAAAAAAAAAATTGGTAATAACGAAGGAACAGGAGAGAGAACTAAGAACAAAGTCTTCTTTTTCCTCCGTCGCATTGGATCAGATGAAATCAATTTATGTGACGGCAATCGGATCATCAACGAATGACAGCATCTCCATGAATTCTCAGATAATCCAAATTGAGCTGTAATTTTTGTTTTTATTTTGTTCTTATGTTTCCGATATCAATAGAGACAGTATATTAGTTACTTTCTGTAGTATTTTTTTTTAAAAAAAGGTTTTTCCATATATGGTCATTACGTAGCGATCGATTTTGTCTTGAACAAACGTCACCAGTCATGACGTCATCAACTTGAACTCCGAGCAGTCAGTCCAAGATGGCGTCGTTTTGTGATCGCATAAGCGTTACCAAGAAAGGACAAACTTTGCATAGCCAAGCAAGGGGAATAGTGTAGAACGTTGTTGAGTATTTGAATTTTAATTATTATTATGTATTCGTAACTGTAGAAAATACAAAAACCAGAATGTTGTCGTAATGTTTCTAAGATTCAGGTCATATTTTAGCAATAGATGGCGCTGTTATGTCCTGGAAACATCAATCTATAAGGAAATTACGTCATCAAAAGCTCTTCTTTCATGAACTGAACTATCCATCGCACAGTGGGGACTAAGCTGCTTGGGGAAATCAATTAAAATGCTGGGGATAGGTTTAAACATAATGGAATTCATAAATAACCATTAAAAAACCATCGAAACAAATTTTAAAGAAATCAATCCAGATGTTTTATAGGTCATTCTGAAGGATGGAATGAATGGAAACCAAAATATATGTAACCATGTTTTAATTTGGATCCTATCTAAGCAACGGACCAAATTTTATGGAAACCCATTCAGTGTTTAGCTTGACACGCTGACAAAGAGGCAAAGAAAGTAGAAATATGTTCAAGACTTCCCGAGCTCAGTCGATAATTGAAATTCTTGTATCTCGGGCATTGAAAGAGAAGTTACAGACGTCCATTCACTTTGAATCAACCCTAACATTTACTCTAAGCCACATACTTTGCGCATTTCAGTTTGAATTTTTAATCTGAAATTCCAATAATCATTTCATGATTTACAAACAATCAACATTCGAAAATGGATAAATTATGTCGATTTAGAATCTCCTGAGAATAAGTAAGAAGAACAAATGCACTTTTTCTTTTCCAAAAGCTACTCTGTGATGCGTCTACAGACAGAGAAACACAGGACTAAAAAGTTCAAGTGCAGTAGCGTGAGTGCGCATGCTCAGTAAATATTGGTTTCTATCGCATTTATCCTTCGGTTAGCGTTGATTGGATATTGAAGATAATTTTTAGTCACCCCCTACACAAAGTGTAAATAATGTGAGCTTAAGATCTAACTTCTTTTCGTCCATCCGTCATCTCTACAGCCCAAACTATAAGTCGGACAGATATTGTGGTTTCGATCTACTGTCACTTCCTGTTTCAGTCTCGTACTAATACTTAAGAAAGTTATTCTCAACACTCTCAACACTTTACAGACTTTCTGAGTAGTAAATTCATCTCTTAGTCGTAGCTGTAAACGTAAAGTGTTTAGTACATTGCATTGTTGCCCAATAATTCAAGTTCGAATCTGGTCAAGACAATGTTTGTTTTGTTTTGTTTTTGTTTTGTTTTTTGTTTTGTTTTTTTCTTATTTTGATTTATTTATTCTTCTATTTTTTTTCTTCAATTTTTTTCTTCATTGTATTTTATTTATAATATAAATACACTATTTATTGAAAAATGAAACTGTAGAGGCTCACAATGGCTTTATAGGTCATTCACTATGAAGCCATTTTTACTTTAAATACACTATGAAGCCAGTTTTATATTGAGTATTTTAAGCATTGCAAATGTAAGAGCTGCTTTAAATTCTCCTGCTATTACGAACAAAAAATATAATATTAAAGAAACATAGTTTAAGTAAAATATCTCCTTACAAAGGAGAAACTAAGATTCAGGTATTAGCCTTCAGTGTTTGCAATAACAGTGACTGAAACGAAACTATAATGCAAATAGTGCTAATACTGAATTTAGTTTCAAGTAAATATTGACAAAGAATAGAGGCAAAGTACTTTCTGAATAAATTCAAACCATGAAACATGTTGTACAGTTATTAATGCAATGTAATTAATATATCTCAGTAAATAGTAATGCCTTGAATAAACAAAAATTAATGTTTAATAAAAACATGAAATTTTCTAGTCTTGTTAAAACAGGTTAGTTTAATTATAATGTATGATGAAGTCTTTATGGAAACAAGTAAGTTCAGCCACAGTTTGTATCTAACTTATGAATTATTAACATAATGAATCATTTGGTTTAAGAATGCAAAGTTTGGTCATCTTTAGGAGTAATCAAGAAACCTTGCCAATAGAGAAACTACAGCCAAAGTCTCGATTAACTGAGAGAAGAAGATTTTCATGTAATTATTGAGTGTTTCTTACTGATTTCTATGTCTGTTAAATATCATCTGATGTTATGAATTGCTGTGCATTCTTGAACTATTACTGAAACACTAATTATAATCACAGCAATCACTGTGAAACTCAATCTTTAATTTTGGTGAGGGCTTATTTTACTTTGAATTATTGCAATTTAACGAAGATAGGTCATTATCATAGAAGACATGGAAATTGATTGATTCTGATTGCGGAAATGATGGATGATGATAAGCAAGGTTTAATGAACTGGAAATGAATGAGATTAATACTAAATTACAATGTGGAATTAGGAAATAAATCCAGCAACGATTATTTAATGGCTTTCAGCGAATTAAGTGGCCTGGGATCTTTAATAAAATAATGTTGTATCAGAAATACTTGAGATAGTAGATATATTTAAAATAAAAGAAGATCCACCATCAGCAATTCTTTTGATATAATTTATTAGTTTTTAATATTTAATCACTTTTAAAGTAATTATTGGAAAACTGTTTGTAAGAAATTATCATGTTATGATAAAAAAATAGTGTAATAAAAATACTTATTAGCAAAAAGCAGGAAAAATGAACATAAACTAAAGACAAAAAAGATTCGTATTTTTTAGACACTAAAAAATATACTTGGTCTAAAAAAAATCAGTTTAGTCAAAATCTGTATAGCCGGATTTGGGAAAAAGAAGAAAATAAACGATTTTTGACGATAAATAATTATAAATAATGATACAACAATAAGAAAACACAGATTTTTAATGAAGTATTCAATAAATGAAAGAGGCAATTACGAGGATATTGAGATAAGTTATCTTTCATTAAAATGTACAATTCTTTGTTTCAAGAAATACTAAACATAGATTAACAAATTAATTAAAACATGAAGTAAGAACTTCTGATTTACTTTTTAACTGTTACTTTTTACATTTACGAACGGTATTCAAATTTAAATGTAAATAAAGATCAATAAATGAAAATAGTAATTTAATAATTTCATAACAATTGTCTTCTACAATTCTAATTTGCTCTTAGTTAAAGAACCTCACGAACTTATTTTCTTTTAACTATTATTACAAATTTAAAGTTCCTAACACTTAAATTTTCAAAGTTTCCTATAATTGTAAACATAGCTATTAAAAGCGAAATTAAGTAAATTGAAGTAAGGCATTAAGTATGAATTTATACTTCATTCGTCTTAAATTAATAATAATAAGAATAATAATAATAAACATTGGTTACACTATAATGGGTTTCAGCAAAATAATTAGGTATTTCACACAATTCCAAGTACACAATTCTTCATTTTACGCTTTATAGTCGTACCCCAGACTAACTGCAGGTTAAGTTCCGGAATATATCCGCAAGTCAAAGTAAAATAATTGTTTTTCTTTTTCCTTATCATTGTACTTAATGCACACTCAACTGTCAAATGCTCACTCAACTGCACTGGGTAGTCAAATTCAAATTCGATAGAAGAAAATAACACCATGTAATTCCAATGTAGACCTACTTGTGCCTTATATTCTATATGCTATCATTAACTTAATTACTATTTTAATCACAAGACAACACTAAAACAATTTAATAACAAAAGAGAAACAGTCAACCACAAAAAAATGTGAAGCAAACCATCTTTGAAAACAATCTGATAAACCTACATAAATAATAATGTGGCTTATTGTGCTGTGAGGGCGGCAGAGTGCAGCGTATGCAATGTATACGTAACTCGGAAGCAAACGCCGTAACTTCGGGGTATGGTTTCAATGCAACGTGTACGTAAGTCCGGGTACTTTAATAGGATGAGTATTTAATGTCTTATACTGTGTAATTAGCTAAAACAAATATGAAATACTGTGATAAAAATGAAGGAAATGGCGTTTTTTAATAAAATTCAATTTTTTCATTAAAATTATTAGAATTTTTCTTTAATTGCGACATATTTCAGAATTAAATAAATTCGATTTAATGTTGCTATTACTTTAGTAATAGTTATATGAATAATATTACTTTACTATCAATTTACATGATTATAATGCAGCTTAAAAATACTCGAAATGCACTATAGCTTATTAATTTCACGTCATTAACTTGATTCCTAGTCTATTTTGGTTAAA
Organism: Thereuonema tuberculata; assembly: GCA_023159025.1. Classification (NCBI taxonomy): domain Eukaryota; kingdom Metazoa; phylum Arthropoda; class Chilopoda; order Scutigeromorpha; family Scutigeridae; genus Thereuonema; species Thereuonema tuberculata. Next base: position 52,825,673 of record JAFIDM010005346.1, on the reverse strand, counting down.
TTACAATATTTCATAAACGTACTGTTTAAAGTAAACTGCAAAACCATAAATAATAATTAAGTGAGTTAATTAAATTTTTTGTTCACGCCTTTCTAAAATATGTTCTTAAATCTGCGAAATATAAAATTCGTGCTTAACTTGCTTGTTTTTGTTTCTAAATTACAACATAAAGCACACCATTTGCTTTGTGATTAAAACCTCCTTTTCTCTCTCTCAGTTTTCTTTGTGATTGAAATCTCTATTCAAAAGCGTCGTATCGTTTGTTTTGCTGCTCTATCCCTATTAGTTTTTATGGCCTTTTTATAACTGAGAGCGCTTTATAGCAATAAGACGCGGATTCATTTCACGGCAGTTAGCTCTCAACTAATTCCTACATCTTACTCCTATAATCCCCTCCTTTCAGAAGAGAAAAAAACATCGTTATGGTTTCGTTAAGATATGGATTAAAAATGAATAAATTAATTAATCCAGGAAATAAAAGCAAATGACGAATCTACGACCACTGCAATAAAGTTGAATGTGCAATAAAGTTGTCGCAGAAAATACTGGAAACATATTTAGCTATTAATTCCTTTAATAATCCCTTTAGAAATTTATTGTTTTTAAAGTAGAGAGATCGGAGAAACATTAAGAATAAGGTCCCGTTCTTTGTAGAGTTAACAGTACATAGCTGTGATGTCTTATTTACAGGTTTGAAATGTTTAAAATATTTAAAATACCATTGTATCTATGGAGAACTGACATTATAAAATATCGTAATGTTTTGTATTGCGAATTGTAATTATTTCTATCTGCCATTTATTTATTTTTTAATTTCTTTGTCATATGAAAGTAGGAAATAATTATTGAAACAAAGAAACTTATTTTGACTTTATCTTTAATATCTTCTATAACTATATTAAAACTTAACGACATACACTATATCGCCATTAAATACCGGACACCCACTGGAAAGTAAGTGGGATCGTCCGTACACGTCATATCCCTACAAAAGGACATTGAACATTAAATTGACGTGTATAGCAGCTACAGTCGTCAGTATGAACGCACGACGTGAGCTTAGTGATGTTGAACGGAGCAGGATTATTGATGCCTACAGGTTTGGTGATTCGAGTAGGGAGATTTCAGGCAAGTCACAGATGCCCCGTGCAATAGTCGGTGATGTAGTGGTGAAATAGAAACGGGAGGGAGTTTCAACACGCCAACCCAGACCCGGTAAGCCGAAAACATTGACAGATCGGGACCTTCGAAGGCTCTGACGTATGTTGAGGTTCAACCGTAAGACTTCGTTACAAACGGTGGCCAAAGACTTTCGAACGGCATAGGGAAGTGATGTAAGTGATTGTATCATCCGTCGGGAGCTGATTGCACTTGGATTCGATGGTCGAGTTGCAGCCCATAAGCCTAAGATCACTGCATGGAATGTCGCCCGTCGCTTACAGTGGAATGGTGCCGTCATTGGACTAGAGAACAATGAGCATACTGGGGAGTGAAGAATCACTGTATGAGTTGTTGCGATCCGATGTATGTGTGCGCGTGTGGCAAATGCCTGGCGAGTGTTATTTACAGGACTAAATTGATCCCACTCCGTGAAGTTTGGAGGAGTGGATCACGGTTTGTGGTCCTGTTTTTCGTGGTATCGTCTTGATACCACTGGTTTTAAGTGGCTGGATGCCAAGGCCTATGAAGCAATTTTGACACTGTGTCAACAATTTGAAATAACAATGCACCCGTCCATAAAGCAAAGGCTATAAGCGAGTGGTTTGAGGACATGGGAGTGGATAAACTCGAATGGCCGGTCCAAAGTCCTGACCTCAACCCCATTGAACACATTTAGGATGAGTTAGAGCGGCTGCTGAAAGCCAGACCAAACCCTCACAAAACACAACAGAGCTGTTCAACATCTTGTAGGACGAATGGAACCAAATTCCTGCAGAAACCTACCGCAAATTGGTGGAAAGTCTTCCTCGAATGGTAGAGGCTCTGTTAGCGGCGAAAGGCGGACCTACATGATACTGATACCATACCAGATCCTGATTATAACAATATCAGGGGTGTCCGGTGATTAATGGCCATATAGTGTATTTCCCTAAATTTACCTAAATGACTGCCATGCATGGGCGGATTTAGGTCTTGATATCTGGGGGTGCGAGCTCACCGGAAGATATGAGATATTTGTACAGTATACCAAATTCAAACACCAAAACCCAATTTAAATTGTCCGTTTTTAGGCCTAAAAAGGTAGTCTATTTCTTTTATCTAACAATAACCCTTTCGTATTTTATGTTACAGCTCATTACAATTGTTAAAAGTAACATTTCATTTGTATTATTTTTAACCATAATAGACTAATAATGTCACCGCTAGAAAAACATTTTGAGAAATTTTTTGAACTTGACTCGTTTTGTGAAGTTTGTTAATAAAGAACTAAGGAATCTATAAACGTACATAACAAATCTGATTAGGTGAATTTATTAAAAATACAAACTTCACAAGAAAACATTTGAATCAAAAGACTGCATTTGAGTTATTACTACTTCATTAATATCTAATGTCTTATTATATTTAATGTTTTGCTCCAAGTTTCCTTATTTTCGTCCACCTTTCGATAGAAACAAATTTGCAAATTTGTCTTAGTCCATGGCCTTCACAATATCACTTTCCGAAAACAGAACCATCAAGTGTAATAGACGTTCTTCATTCATCGTCGAACGCAGCCAGTTGTTTATTCTTCGCATAGCTGAAAATGTCCGTTCACAAGTTGCGCTGCTGGATGGCAAAGTAAATGCAATACACATCATCTTATACAAGTTAGGGTAGGTTCTCTCATTGACGCTTTCGATCAGAGCTGGAATAATTTTTTTCAGTGAGGAAGTTTCCAAATTTATGAAAACATTCTCAGTGTCCTTTTTTTTCTCGCATAACGAGATTTGCAATTTGCATTTCCGCTTTCAACGATTTTACATTGACACTTGCTATGGGATAACTGATTATTTAAACGCAAAAACTGTTCACAAGAAGTTACCAGTTTCAAACTGTCTTCTGAAAATCTTCTTTTCATTTCTGCTAACAAAATGTCAAGAAATGGATGGTAAAAACTTGTCAGGAAGTTAGCTTTAGCTGTTGCCGCCGACCCTTTCCCATCGGCATTAGGATTTTGGACATTGTCTGAAGGTCTGTGTCCAACTGGCGTAATGACAACATAGCTGTCAAGTCTACTAGACAGTACCCTCCGCCGTTTGCTGCTTTCCGGTAGGCTCCTATCAGTGGATCTACTTTCATCATTACTAACGGTCGGGATCGGAATGCAGTTTTCTTTGGCAGACTGAATTACCTTTTTCCAAATTTGGTCTCATTTCTCCTCGTTTCTCCAACCTTCGAGAATTTTAATCGCACCTTTAATAGATAATGAGCAAGAGGTAATGCTGTTATCTTCTTTCTGCAAGGCTTTGCTCAATATATTCAAGTAGGTCAGGGTTTCAGAGAAAACCATAAGGCAGACAATGAACTCTGTTTTCGGGTACTGTGCCAAAATAGGCCTACATGGACCCCTGATAAGTTATCACTCGGCTTAATATATGTTGAGGTTGAAGCTTGGCTTGTTGACGGAACTGATGTACATTCACTTGAAACATTAAGTATTTTTTTTTTCTTCATTAGGCTTTAAAAAGAAAGATCATATGTCACGGCCACTCCCCCCGCCTCGCACTGGTTTACTAAAACTCATGTTATTTTTCTGACATAAAGCAATACGAATAGTATGTAGTAACTATCATTTGTAACACTTATAAAATTAAATACTGCACATTGCACAAAATAACATCGTCTAAAACTGGCCACTGATCAACTGAAACTACACCTGCATACACCCAATCAATCATCCACTATAAATAACAAGAACCAGATAGCGCCTGCCACATCATATTCTGAGAAATAATCAAGTCGCTACAGGCAAGGGGTGAGAGAGAGAGAGAGCGCGGGGGGAGGCAGTACTAGTGTACACTCGGCTGATCGCTTCCCTTCGAAATAGTTGTTCTAATTATGCGACTCACGTCTCATGTGTTATCGTCGTTTTAACATCTTAAGATAAATGAAGTTGGTTCTGGATTATTTAAGAAATAAAATATTTTTTCAAACAAAATTTAAAAATTATTATAACCGAAAACATTTTTATTTATCTGTAAAAAAAATTATCATCCCAAAAATCTGGGGGTGCGGCGCACCCCCTAGCACCCCCGTAAATCCGCCCATGGTTTCTTTGCAGAGGACGATGAGGGTCGGACTGGCTCTCTTTGTCCCGCCTCTCGGAGATCGCACAAATACACAAATGAACTTTCTTAAGTGTTAAAAACAAAGATCAGAGAAAAAAACAATGTAACTGGAGTACTTTTTCCCACACTGTGATGATATGTCGAGGCCTTAAAACCTTCGCACTAATGTTCTTATCATTTAGATAACATTCTTGACAAAGACTTCATCAAATGTCCAAAGGCTCTGACGTGTCCTTATCAGTATATGGCCACTCAAAAAGAGGTCACTTAAATTACATCTTTGGTAAATTAACCCACAGTGACGTCAGAGTCTACCAAAAAAAAGTATTAAATAGAAAATATCAAGTTTAATATTGTATCCTTAGCTAATATGTACGTCTGATTATTGTTTGTTCGTAAGAAACAAGAATTGTCATTTTCTTCATTTCAGATTTCTTTATACTGTTGGATATCCGATCTAAAAATCAGTAGGTAATTAAATAGAAAGTTTTCATTTTTTATGAATTTTTTTTTAGCATATATTTTTAGATAAGAATCATCTAGATTTGTGGTCGGGTTTAAATTGCCGTTTCTTTTTGAAGCTATCTAAAACAGAAATCACAAAACCAAAATTCATTATCAATGGGAATAAAAAAGAAAAGCATCATAATTTATTTAAAACTCAAATAAATCCTAGAAATTACGAATATCATAACTTCATCAATTGTATAGCGAAATTGTATAGTGCTGGATATTTTATCAAATGTCATTCTTTCCAAAAAAAATTTAAGATTTCGGCAAAAACACTTGAATCCATGATGAGCCAACAAAATTTTATTAATTCAAAACTTCAAATTTCTTAACAGAAGTAAAATTAAATTCAATATTGTTCATTCTAAATATTTAATGTCAGATATTAAGATTGATTTTCTGGTAAAGTAATAAGTTTCTGTTTTCTAACTTAATAATTTTAACCTTGTAAAATCCCTCAGCTTAAGAGAATTATCCTTTTAAGACTGCGACTTCGATATGAGGATCTACAACAGTGGTTCTCAACCTGCGGTATGCGTACCCTTGGGGGTACGGGAAAAGACATTCGGAGTTTGCGAAAAAAAATTGAATGATGGCGGAAAAAGGTAAAACAAAAGACAAGGTAAAAGTTGTCAAAATAATCGAACCCTACCGTGATGGGTGGTGGGGGTTTTTTCGTTGTTTCACCAGGAGAAAGGCCCTCGTTATCCCTTTCTAAAATGTTTGACGGCACTGTTAATATATTCATATTGCTTGTTCAGCTCATTAATAAAATCCCATTTATTTTCAATTACAACATAAAACTGACATAACAGCAACTACATTAATTACAAAATCTTGCTAATGTTTTGGGTACATTTATGAAATTCTTATTATTAAAATCCACAATTTTAAAAACAGCAGAAACTTGTAAATATAACTAGCCGTGCTAGATATTGGTTTAAAATCCTTGCTTGGAGATGTTGATAAATTTCTGATGAACTTGTGATTCTAATATCCAATTCGGAAATACATTAATATATATACGAAGAATTTGAGATTTTGAATAATATCGAAACTTAAATAAAAGTCTGATTTTTTTTTTTTATTTCGTAAAATTCCGTTATTATATCATCAATTATTAAATTTTTTGTTTAAATTTTTATGTGTGATAAAAAGGGAATCTAAAATACATTGTCATAGTTTATTAACCCCTGTACTAAACCAAAGAAACTTTTTTTTCTTTTATCTATAACTATTTTAAAACCTACTTATTTTTAAATTTCGTAGGACAGTAAGTAAATACAATGAAACGGCGATTATCCGGGGCTCAGTGAACCATAGGAGCGGATTACCCATAGTTCACGGCTATTACATACAAATTTAATTTTATTTTAATTCTCTATTCGTAAAATCACTTTATCGGACTTTCAAGTTTTAAATATTGCCTACATTTTTGTTCGTTTGTTTTTGTTTTTTTATATAGGTCCTGTATTTAACCCAATAAAAGTAATTTGGCTTAGCCGTGTTTTAATCAGGGCTCTATCGTTCCCCAATTATCACAGAATTGGACATTACGCTGTAATTAAAACATACACACTTGAAATGCAAAACGAATTTTAAAAAATTGAAAATGGACATTGGAAGTCAAGCATTAGATTGACAGTCAAGTAAGATGATTTAGATTCACTCTTATTTAGGTATAAATTTTTTCTACGTGACAAAAGAAATTGATGATATTTTTGATTCTTTTAAATTCTTTTTCTTTTTTTTTTTTTTCAAGTAATTAACGTAGGTAATTAGAATTATTGGGGAATTTAAGGCCACCACACATCCCAATTAAAAATAAAATTTATGTACAATTAAAATTCGAGAACTTTAGTGATGTCCAACATTTCTTTGTCAAGTAGTTGTAATACCGTAAGTTTCTGAATATAAAACCTAGAATCCATTAGAACATGTGATATCAGACGGTTCGATTGAAAGGCAGGGGACAATACAAAGCTTCTGTTGGATATGACAAGGAAGGGGGAGGGGGATTTCCTTTTTTTTTCCGTTAGATTAAATTCTTTTCTTAATTTGAATCCTTTAAAAGACAGAGAAATTATCAAAATACCCTTTTCCATTATACTATGGTATATATTTTAGATAAAAGATAATGAGCAATAACAAAAATACTGAATGACTGTGAACAACTGGCATCTCATTATCTTTAACTATTTTTTTTTTCAAATACAGCTCATTCGTTTGATGAAGATTAAACTCATTGAGGAATATTCGTTAGATAAGAAAAATATTTTCCTTTCAAGACTCCAGTGGATCAAAGGAGCGCCGAAGGTATAGCTCCATTATTTTAATGTTAATCTGGACTAGTGGAGATTAAATGATCTTTAACCGCCTTGAAAGAAATGCGATCCCCATTTTACAGAAGGCTGGGAGAACCCTAGAGTCCATCCGGGAAAATAACCAACGAAAAATCGCTGACAATTTTATTAAAAGTTGAATCACAGCATTATTTAGTGAGGCTAATCAAATCCATCAGTCTGTGCACATGTGTAAATGTGTTTATATTCGTGTGTGAATATGTGTGTGTGTGTGTAGTTTCCTTCCCTAACAACTTTTCAACTCTTAGATGCATCTTCTTGAAACTTGGCGTATATATTCAAGAGGTAGAAACGATCTAAATTTTCTAATTTATTTTTTTACATAATGAAAAAAACAAGCTACTGTATTGCTTAACAGAAGGACATTATTCCAAATCCAGAAGTAGAAGTACTGTTTTAATTAATAATAAGTATAGTAGATAGATGCCTGAAGCATATATAATCCAAAGTTTCCCTTGTATTAACAAGGATAAAGATTTACTTATTAATAGTAACACGTAATTTTTTTTCAAGATATTAAAGTGAGGGAAAGATGGAAAATTTGCTTGAAATACAATGTCATTTCATATGATCTTTGTTATGATGTGAAATCTTTGTTACATAATATACCAGCAGAACATTGCTTTAGGTTGTTATTAATAAATTGTAACTTTATTGTTTATTCAAAATCTTGTTCAGTTAATTCTAAGTTGTAATTCAGCTTAAAAAAGCAGAAAGATAGGATGAACTATCGCTTTTTGGAACAGCTATGAATATGAGTTTTTTTCCATTATGTATATAAAACTGGGTGATTGTTCTTTTAATAGAATTTTTTTTCTGTTTATGTTCTTGTCGAGAAAATAATAAAAATTCCCACAGAACGGCGCAGACAAAATAATGCACTGATCAACATAAAACTTCAAATTTAGTGATTGTAGCATTATTCTAAAAATCTGATATTTGTTGATCTTTTTCAAGGGCCACTTTAGATAAGGGCAAAACACTGAAAAATGAAGAAATTTTCAGAATAATTTTCTAATCAGTACTAAATTATTAGAGTTTATAGTTTTTGTTGAACTTTGAAATAAATCAACTTTATCCATCAATGCGTATTAAATCAGTAAAGTAATCTGTTATTTTCTGCCCCCTTTGGTATTAAAATTAAATCGTATTTAAGCAATTTGAGTAATGAGGATTTTTCAGAAAATAAAAATTTTAGTGTTTATTCGGTAGATATTTTAATTTATTAAACGAATATTTTTCGCTCCTGTCTAGAAAATGGGCAAAAAACTGTCTTTCTAGAAAAATACCATTTGAAGGAAAGAAGGTTTTAAGTTCTTGCAGAAACTTTATAATTTTCATGGAAGCTCAACATCCAATGAATCTCTATACTACTCTTAGCCATTAAATCTCGTATTACTTTCACATGTAATTATTTCTAATCATCATAATTCTCAAAATTATATAAAATAATATATTTTACAAAAATAGCTGTGTTTCGATTTTGAAAGTTTTCTTGCCTCTAGGAGATAATTAGATGTCTTAAACTTTAAAAATAATGCACTGATCAACATAAAACTTCAAATTTAGTGATTGTAGCATTATTCTCAAAAATCTGATTTTTGTTGAAGGGCCTTTTTCAAGGGCAACTTTAGGTAAGACCAAACACTGAAAAATGAAGAAATATGCAAAATAATGTTCTAATCTAAACTAAATTATTAGAGTTTATGGTTATTTGTTGGTTTTGATAGAATTTGATGCTTGCATCCCTTTTATATAAGTCACTTTATAAAGCGAGAACATCATTAAGAATAATATCACAAAATAAAACTAATTTTCATCAGCTTTCACAGAATCGTCTGTATCTCATTGGATATGTATGTTTAAATGAAAACTTTATTTGTAGATCGCTTAAAATATTGGCCAAAATGCTGCACCATCAAGTATTTTAAAAAATAATGCACTGAGCAACATCAAGCTTCAAAAATTCAGAATTTAGTCAAAATATTAAATTTGATGAAATTTTTATGCTTCCACCAATTGAACTTTTTGTAGCCTAACCAAACGCAGGGTGATATAAATTAAATTTCATATTTAAAATTATAGTTTGAACTAAGGATATTATAGTGAATTTTCTTATATTTTTAAATTTTTCTCGTATTCGATTTTAAGGTAAAGTATTTAAGGCTGATTATAAAATATTCTGTTCCCGAATTGCTTGAATCATTTAAGTACGAAGAAATAATGGTTTTTATTTTTCTTCTGCTTCTCATTATTATTAAAATCAGAAAAACGAAATCAGGAAAGATATTCAAATATGTGATTTCTCGTGATAGTTTTTTTCCTATTTTCTTTTTTTTTATTTGAAATGTCGGAAAAAACAACACTTTTAAAGAAAACTTTTTTTTTTTTGTTAAAAAAAATTAATAATTTCTTATGTTAAATATAAGAATAAGTTAATATTTTTTGGCCTATATATTATTGAAACTCGATGTAAAATTAAAAAATTAAAGAACTAGTATTTATAAAGATAAAGTAATGTTTCAACCAAGAAAACTCAACTAAATTTTATGCAATAATAATGAAGAATAAGAAAGGAAATCATTATACACGATGAATAAGAAATGGAATCTAGTATTTGTCTAAAACAAATAAGTCGAAGCCTCTTTTTCATGATGAATTACAATATATAATATTCTACGGTTAAACAGATCTTTAAACCCATATTTGAATAAACCTTCCTGATTAAGTTTCTGTTTTTAATAATAATGAGAAGCTGAAGAATAATTACAATAGGGCTCCTGAAATTACTCCATTGTAATAAATTGAATGAATAACTGAGGCAATTTTAATTATATCTAGTCAGTGAAAAACGAAATTGTTTATTAAGTTGATATTTTTCTTGATTTAAATTTCTGTAAATCAATGTAGTAAGTGTTTTCTTGGTATCAATTTCAGTAAATATTTCATTACAACTCGATTACATAATCAGATAGCTCTAGTGGAATAAGCAATTTAAGAAAAAAAGCATTTCAAGGCAATGAGACGCAACCAGTTCTAGAAATTTCTAACAGAAAGAAGTAAGGGCTTACTACTGTTTCAGAAAAGTGAGCAGTGCTTTAAACGTATTTACAGTAGAACTGTCAAACTCAAAAGCTTTCATGAATTGAACTACAGTAGAACATCGATTCTCCGATTATCAATCAACCGAAATATCGGTTAACCGAAGGCGTTTCAGTAGACAAAAATTTAAAAAATTAATTTGCGAATTAAAATTAAAAATTTAATTTCTTTCCTAGTGATAGGTCTGATGATGAAACATAGTTCGCGTAACGACAAAAACAACGCAACGAAGTCGCAGGACGGATTTAAAATAAGGTAATGTATTATCGACAACATGACTTGGACCATAATTAGCAATGTTTAAAATACAATATAAGGTTTTCTGTTTAATAAGTATCACTGTTTCTGTGTTTCATATTGCTCCGATGATACTGGTACAAATTTTTTGGTAAATTATCGGCTATCCGAAATATCACTTATCAGAACACCCCCCGTGCAGCATTGCTTCGGCTAATCGATGCTATACTGTACGTTCTCTGTAAATCGAAGGCAGGTTGCTCAGTTCTTTAAAATTAAGCAGATTGCTTACTTTGGGAATTAACATATTTATGTTCACTAGCTTTTCTGGGACTTATAATGAAACAGAGGGAACATGTTTAACTATCAATTAAGTAAAATTAATAAATTAGTATTTAGTTCACAATAACTTCCTAACATGCCATTGCTGATAGGCTTTTGTAGGCATAGAAGCCCGGGCTTTTTGTAAACGTATGTATAAAAGCACGGGCATGATTCGCAAATCCACGCATGCCCAGAACCTCACCATAAAACCCACTCTACCAATTCTAGGATCCTGCGTGAGTTTGACTCTTTATGTTTAATGCTCGTTTTGTGGCGCTTTCTTGCAGAGACACTTGATTTTCCAGCATTATTTTTTGTCATCCTTTTATTTGCCGTTCCTTCTTTTCGCGCAATCGGAAAGATAATAAAAGTATCCTGCTGCTTTTTCCTATCTCTTTTTCTTGTCTACTTATCGTCTTGTTACTTAGACCAAAATTATTCCCTCTTGTCTGTTGAAGATTGATGTCACTGGAATGTAAGTTATGTGAATTGTGATGAAGAACTTCAATAATTTTATCACCTACTATCCTGTTGATTTCTTCACTTTTTTTTAATGTTCCAGTTTGGAATATCTTTTTTTGGAATGTCTTTTTAAATGGAATGCCATTTAAAATGAATATGTTTATTTCGAATAATGATAAAAATAATGCATTTGATCAGTGAATGTTGTAAGAATAATATTAGGAAACATTTATTAATGCAGTCAAATTGGTTTAACAAGATCCGACGAACCGTCGAGAAAAAAGTGCTTTTTATAACAGCTATTCGCTATCCCATACATAGGTACACACACGAATATAACGCACAAACTTTCGTAACAAGTATAATCTCTTGCAATGACTATATGCAGTTATAACTGTTCGTCATAAATAAATTCGACTAAATTTACAGTGGATAATCAGTTTTTAAATTTTTATTCTCTTGTTGATTTTAATCCTTTTTAAATTTAATCCTTTTCGTTGTATACTTATCTGTATTATTCCATTAATTAGCAGGAAAAAAAAAACTATCTGAACACTGAAAGACGTGATAATGAATCAAGAAGGGGCAAATACTATCCTGAGCCTTGTATATCTATACATTTCATGACATCTTTGGAATATGGTTATTAGATATGTAGATCGTCAAACAGCATGATAGTACCTTACAGTGTCCTGAGCAGGAATTTCTGTAATTTTCTATCTGCGTTTTTATCATTCTAAATATATTATTATCATAATGTATTGAGTTTAGTTATGTATTGTTTTTTTAATTGAAAAGAAGATCCATTTGCGTATAAACGGAAATAATTTACAATAAATTAACAGAAAGAAGAGCCTCCTATATATTGGGGAAATAAATAGGGGGAAGAAACAGTAAAAATAGAAACAAATTTATGTAAAAATATTGTAAATAACCCATATGCTAACTTATCACATGGTTAAAAGAACGCTTTTGTATTTCATTATCATTTTTTTTTTATTTTGGTAAAATAAAAAAATTAAAAATAAGGATTTTTTGCTAAACTTAAAACAAAAATATATTTCTTCCATTTCATCAATCTGTTCAAAATTCTTCAACGATATTTCGCGGATACTATCGTTTCGCTTTCTCAAGTTTTTTCGCAATTAAAAATAACAATAGTATATACTAATCATAATGTCAACAAAGTGTATGTAATGGCTGTTCACTGTGTAATCTTTATCTTTGTTGATGCATGTTTTTTTGATATCCATTATTTAAATTTCTTTTCTTTATTTAAATTTCTCTTCTTTGTGCCGCATTATATTCTGAAAATGAGATAATGTATTGCTTTTTACTGTGTAACCTCTATCTTTGTTGATACATGGATAGCTTTTAATAGTACAGGCTTCTATCATAAACCTTGTGTGCTTGTCTTTGATTTTGAATAAAATATCTATAATTGGGTCCGGATTAGGGTTTTCATTAATAAAGTGTTCCGCCCATTCCGACGCTTATGGTTTATTGTTTCTGAAAGCAGCAGTATGTTCCTGTATTCTCTCTCTTAAGATTCTTCCTGAATTTTCAAAATAAATTTTTTGACAAGTTCTATTTTTTAATTAAACTTTCATTTACTAATTATATATATCACTGATGATAAAAGAATAAAAATCGAAGAAGCTAAAATATTTAAATTTACAAGAAAGCAATTCCAAATACATCTCAGCGCCTTCACAGTGGTTTTTCTTAAATAATAGAAATTCTATGATTAAGTCAGATTCTTCATTTTCTTCTCTGGGGACTATTTTGACTATTGACTCGAAATCTTCTCAACCAATATTTTTTGTTAATTGAAAATGAGAAGAAATAGAAACTTGGGACAAACGAAAAAGGAAATAGACAGGAATTCTATTATTCTACCTTTCAAGAACTCAATTTAGGTAATGTGTTTTTATGGAAAGAATGATTCTTTTTTACATTTCGTTCATCGCAATACTGTCTCCCTGTAATTCTTGTGCCCCGCATCAGGTGCCCATAAAACTCTAATGCAACTTTGTCATTTAGGTCTATCGGATCGGCTTCCCTCACGTCTTCTGTTTCCTTTATTGTCCTTTTAGAAGGAGCACGACGGCACCAACTTGGATCTTAATGCGTTTTGCGATGCCGCTTGGAATCTATCAGCCCAGGGTGAGCCATCTTCCTTAAGTTTTTCATATCTTATTCTCCGAGGCAACTGGAGGTCCGGAAATGCGGTAAAGAGGGAAAAACGAAAACAACTTTCCAGCGGTGAAGAAGGAGTGGGAGGACGAGGAGAAAGAAAGACCGATTCCGCAGCCGCCCACTTCCAAAATTAATCAGGAGTTGGTTTTCGAGAAATATCGTCCCTTGCAGGTCACCCGGAGGACAAGGAGGCGTGAAGAAGAAGAAGAAGAAGTTCCTTTTCAACCTTTTTTAAGTTTGAAATTACTGAGGTAAACATCTTCTTAAGTATTCTTTCCAACCACAAAAACGCTGCTAGTGTTTCCGTTTTAATGAGAAATCTTGCCGCTTCTTCCACTGGTTTATCTGAATAACTTTTATACCTCATTTTAACGCTTATGCATAATAGATACGCAATAAATAACAAATGAGAAGATAAATTCAATTCTGTTTATTTGTAAAAATTATTCGTAAATTTATAAAGCGTAGCTTCCTCATACACTAATAGAAATATCGATTGCTATCTTTATTTAAGGAGAAAACTAGGATAGTTAATGTTTCAGAATATCTGCATTGAATTCATCTTGGAAATAAGCTTTTCTACTTCTTTTACGACGATGATATCTAAATGTGGCTAAACTTGTCTGATGACTTTAGTTTTAGAGAAAACTTAACGAGAAAGTTTAAGTCTTTTTGAAGAAATAACCGTCATTTGAATACAAAAGTCAATATACCTAAAATTTTATGTAAACTTACATCGTAGAATGTAAGCAGTATTAGCATCGGGATTTACCGTCTATCCAAAACTCTTCTCGCATTTTCTTCAAACGTAGCCAAGTAACTTAAAGGATTATTCAAATTCAAATACTTAGAGGCATTTGTAGTCTATACGCTGTAGTGTAATCATGCTGAAATGCTGGCATTGGGAGAAATGTAAGTTTCACATATTGAATAAGTTTCTCTGCATTGTAAGTTTGTGTGCTTACATATACAAAACTTTTACATTATTTCCTTAGCAAACTATCATTCTTCACTTCTCTATCTTAGTTTATTAATTTAAAAAAAATCCCACTATTTAGATATATTCTTGAGGTTTCAGCTTTTGAAGATCAAAGAGTATGGATAAACTAATTTCCAATATGCTTCTTATTTGTAAGCATTTATTTCTTGTTTTGATAAAAAGCCAATTTAAAAACCAAAGCTACAAAAAAAGATTTTTTAAATGCATAAAAGGTTGTTACATAAATATACCTATAATGATGTAAGAGTTATTATTTAAGTTTAGATAGGCCTGAAATTAACTTTCTTTGCAATAGAAAGATTTTTATGTTTATATGTTGAATGTGGGTGGCAGAGAAGCCTAGTACTAGCACTGATCTATTAATAGACCGGAGATCTATTGTACTAAAGTAACGATAGATTGAGAGAAAGACTGAGAAAGAAGGGTGGGAGAAGTGTTGGGAAAATGGGAGAACCCCGAGAAAACTTAGCCAGCGTGGATCGTCCACCATCAAGAAACCCGCATGAGAACCCCGGTACTCAGAGGTGACAGGCCAATGTTATATCGACAACGTCAACCGCGCGGCCTAGAAAGATTTTTAATGCCTGTATTTGAATTGAAGATGATTCTCTAGATTTATCTGTCTCTTGAAAAAGAAACAATCTTCATCATTCTCAATTAAAGATATTCATTTATTAAGAAAACGCTTGAATAATCTTTATAAAAAAATTTCTTCTTTATTATTAAGCTTATCAATGAATGATTTGTTTGCCATCTGTTCCAAAGCAGAGGAAACCATGTTTACGCGATGAAATTCCATGATTTCGAACATTAATCTTGTTTACTGCAAATGCTGATTTTTTTTTTATTTTTTTATTTGATGGATGAAAATAAATCCTGGCAGAAGAAATTAATTCGTGAATTCATTTAAGAGCTCTCCCACTCATCATCGCACCACCGTGTTCATCAGACTGAGGAGAGTGGTATTTTTTTGTTTATTGTAGCAATATTGAAATTTTACTTAAATGTAATATGTAAATTATCTGTTTTTGAAAAACATCTTGTAACTTTTTTTTTAATTCAGATATTTTAAATTGGCATTCTAAATTAATAGTACTGAGGTTTAGTATACTTAAGCACAGCTTTACTGTATAGTATTTTCAAAGATGTTTTTTTCAAAAGATATTATACGATGTTCATTAGAAATGCACTGTATAGACACATTTGGATGTTTGATGTAAAATTACAAGTAGTTCAATATTCTGTACAATTTAAAGTAGTAATATACCAGGTACACTATACTTTAAGACTAGATTTTCAGGATCTTGGGGTTCTAAATAAAAGCTAACAACGGAATGAATTTAATACATTTTTTGTTTTTTTATTCAGTAAAATGTCCTTTTAATAACTAAAAATTTTTAAAGCAGTCTAACTCAATAGCATAAACAAAATATACATTTATTTTTTTATGTACATTTTGTATATGCTATTGAGTTTAGGCATCGTACAATTCTTCATTGACTATCAAGATGTCTGCATCAAACTTTTA
The DNA here is from genome assembly GCA_023159025.1 of Thereuonema tuberculata. NCBI lineage: Eukaryota > Metazoa > Arthropoda > Chilopoda > Scutigeromorpha > Scutigeridae > Thereuonema > Thereuonema tuberculata. Next base: position 52,809,677 of record JAFIDM010005346.1, on the reverse strand, counting down.
TATAAATTTCTTTTCATAAGACAATTAATTGTAATTAAAGCTAGATCTTATAGAACAACCAATCTTGTATTATGTATTTTAAAGGGGAAAGAAGCCCAAAGGAATTATTTTGTCACTCAATAATTTTTTTTATAATTTGCATATTTTATTTTAACATTGAATGTTTTAGAAACAGACAATTCATAGTTTTATACTAAACACAGAGCCATGCGACCCCGTAGAATTTGGGATTTTTAAAACGCTTGCGTTGTTAAAGTGAACTTCTATTGATTGACGCGCAGAACTCATTTATTATTCAAGCCGTTGTAATTCAAGGTTCATTTACAATTTCCATCCACCGTTGGCATACCAATGGGCTTGCAGAAGGAGTTGTTGAATTCATTTAGTATGACTACACCTCCATTTCGCACCATTCTGGCGAATCTTCAATAAGTGGCACTCGTCATTTTGAACCGCAAATGGACATATTGGGTCAATGGTATCATATTCCGTATGATCTATTCAGGTAAACAGACTCCCAGTTTGCCTATTGACGACGTTACAACACATATACGAATACACACACACAAAGACACACATAAGAACATATAAACGCAGACGCGGATCCCTAAAAACAGTGAGAAACAATATTTTTAACGCTTCAATACTAATAAGATAAGCGTTACAATTTAATACATATCTTAGACTTTCACGCATTCTAAAAAAAACAAAACAATTAAATATTAATTCTGAAATGCTTTAGTTATTGTAAAGTTCACTAGTTTTAGTTATTTTAGTAAGGTTAGGGTTAAATATAGTTATTAATTACATCCACTATAAATCTAATAATTCATTCTAAAGATAAAAAGCTACACTCTTTATATGGTACCAATAAGTTGACATCAATGAGTTTTTCTATCAGTTTGTAATTCCATCATTTTAGCAAAATATTTTTAGACCTTAGGTCGCGGTGCTAGGTACAGTAAAACCCCGTTATTACGCTCGTCAAGGGACCGTGACCTACAAGCGTAATAAGCGGGATAGCGCTATAAACGGGGAATGATTTATATGATGGGGAAACATTTAGACACCATTTTACAGGAAAGATACTTGATTCTGAAATAGATATAGTGCAAATGTGAGCTTATTTCCTATTAAAAAAATCTTTGATTGTGGTTTGCCGTGTGTGTATGCTACTGTTATAAATTATGACATTTTCAATGCGGTTCAAGAAACTATTAACATCAATTGATACTCCACTAGGAGCAATACAAATATATTTTCGGAGCAGATTTAGTGCACTGCCCGCTATTTCACGCGCCTTTTCTTGAATGATTGGGTCACTTAATGGCACTGATGCATCACGGGACTGATGAATCCATTCAATTAGAATTTCCTCGGCATCTTCACATTTTCCACACTTTACTTTTTTACGTTTGCAACCATCCTTCGCTGCATTGATAATTCCATTCTT
>JAFIDM010005346.1:52722286-52803224 GCA_023159025.1 Thereuonema tuberculata | reverse complement strand
TTGAGGAAAGGAATAACGTTAATATTTGTTCCCGAAAATTCGCAATAGTATTTAAATAAACATTTTTAAATACTTAATGATGGGTGTGGAGTCATTTATCTGATTCATCAATAACTATTCTTCACAAACAACTTCATACGTATTTTATCATTCATCATATTTTATTTAAATGTCCTGCGTTTAATCCGCATTTTGATTAGTTTTTATCGTCCTTTCGATCACAGCATTTCAATTAATATTTCCTGCTTTTTAAATAAATCTGATCTTTTATCGATTTCACCGATTTTTTTTTTTTTTAATTTCTTAAGCAATAGGGCCTAGCAAATTGCCTGCTATATTTAAAATCTATTTTCCGTTATTACTTTATTTATTCTTACTTTCTTTTTTATTTATTTTACTTTATGTATTTTGCAAATTAATCGCTTTATATTGTATTTCATGTTCTGTTCAGTATTTTCTATTGTAATTTACTTTACATTACAATTTTTCCTCGTTCAGCAGTTGCAGTCTATTAATGCTCTTTTCTGTATTTTGTGCCGTTTTCATTTTATTTTTATGTTTTTTGCTCTGTACTTGTGCTTCATCGCAATTTATTCTTCCTGTGCTTTACTCCTCTGAATTTTATTTGTCTTGGTTAGCTTGAGCTTCCTGGCGCAGCAAAGCCACTGCTGCTTTTCCACCATTAAATACCAACCAACCGTCAGAACATTCATCCTTTATTTCTTATTGCTTTTTAGGAAGCTTGAGTTAGATTCAGGCTGCCTTTCAAAACGAAATACCTACTTATTTTCAGCAATTAGTTCTGCAAGAATTGTAGATTATATATCGTCCAACATGGAAAAGGCTGTTGTTACATATTCAATGGTAAGCAGTTAAATCTGGATGGAATTTTTTTCATAGATATTAAACTTACCTATGTTAAAAAAACAGATGAAAGCAAGTGTACTGATGTAGAATAACAATGTAGTGTAACAATGCAGAAGTAGAACTGCATTGTAAAGCAGTAATTCTTAATTTATGTTGCGCACTATTGTCCTCCAAATGAGAGATGGCCGCCCTGTTTTTGTGCGATCTGCGCATATATGATCGACTAGTCTGGTCATGCACTTCCGTCTGATTTTATGACAGGACGCCGCCATTACGGTAATCGCTTGTTACTTTGCAAAAGAGCATTGTATTTATAAATAATATATATTTATTTATTTATTTATATAAATACTTATTGTTAGCAACTGGTATTGAAATAACGCTAAATAGTCGAGAGAAGTTTTAATTTGGCGTTATCAACATGTCTTTCTCAGTGAAAACAGACGATTGGCGTCCATTGTGACAGGACAACGTAATTGATCAGCTACCGGAAGGGCTGCGCAGTTCAAACTTGCGCCGGCCATCTCTCATCTGGAGGACAGTACATCCCTTTCACTTTAAAATATGTTTTTATATAAAAAAATATCGCTTAAAGGGATCAAAAAGACATAGGATTATAAATTTTAGTTTAATCTCGCCGAAACATTATGAATATCTGAAAAGTTTTAACCTTATGTTACAAAAATAGGCTGTTTCAGTTATATTTTTACAGAAATAATTGTTTATATACCCAGATTTTTATGTAAATATAATGCGAGTATGTTTGTGGTGATCTACAACAGATGCATGTGTATGAATATGTTTTAATGTTTATATTATAGTGTTCGTTCAAGCAAAATTTCAAATTTTATTTCTGTTTGCAAATGAGTTGATATTTTTATTATTGTTAGCTCTTTCTTGCAGAGAATCACAGGTGCTTCTGAACTCTTTTATTTTATTTTATGAGTACTTTTGTCTCTTGTTTCAAGCAATTCCATTTCTTTCAAACTACTGTTTTGACTCTATTTTCTTACTAATGCTGATGCTTAAAACTTCTGAACCGTTGGATTTAAAAGTTTACGTGATTACTCTACCCATACATTCTCCACCTATCATTTTGTACCTTCTCTTGAATTGATTGCGAAGTATTGTCTAATAATTTTACATAACAATCATTTCTTATAGCTTGTCACGCCCTGCCTTCAATGAATCACTAAGGTCAGAAGTCCAAGTGTCAATACGCGTCCGCCTTTCTATTTCGAAAGCCTCGCACCCAGACGATGGAAATTTATAAATTATAATTTTTTATAATTATTCTTTATTAATTTTAAATTTAATTTTCAGAAGTTCTGCTGTTGCAAGTTAAAGCAACATGAATTTTGAACTGAACTATCTCTCTATAAATAATAAAGATGATGGAATTCCACAAAATATCCATTATGCATAATATATACACACATTTTAAAACAAACAAATTAAATTAGTGTTAGATACAATTCATTAATTAGTTATTAATGATTGAAAACTTTAATATATAATTTATGTTATAAATTATATTTTTCCAGAGACTTGAAAATATAAAATATCAATTAGAGAAAGAGGCAAAATACTGGACAAATATATTGAACACATATTAATTAATATATAGAATGAAAATATTAACGTTTAATTTAAATTAATTCTATAATTTCATGCATTTAAACACACAGGCTAAAGCATTTGCAAAAGACATAAAAAAGGTAAAGTAAACTGTTGAAAATACTATTGAAAAGATGTATTTTTGGATGTATTGTATTTTTCAAATATTCCAGATGATGTGATGATATTTTTTCTTAAGATTCTCCTTACTCTCTTATTGACAGTCAGAAAAGGGTTCTGTATCTTAAAGAGATAGATTATCAAATTGTTCTGAAATAAGCATAACTTTTTTTAACATTCTACTTTATTCTCTACTTATTGCTTGAGTTTTTGTGTTACAAAAAAAAAATATTATTTTTGGCATTAGGTATGTTTTAGTTTATTGTCTAATTTCCTAGTAATGTAACTTCATTATATCAAACAAGCTACATGTATGTCTGTGGCTGTCTGTGTGTGTAAATCCTTCTCTAATAATTTTTGAGCCCTTGAAACTTGGCGGGCACATTTTAAGGACAAAAATCTAACTTTTGCATTTGAGTTTTCTTCCGTGTGATTGAAGTTAGTGTAAGAAGTACACAAAAATTCCCATAGACAAAAATAAAAATTATTCTTTAACGAGCTTTAATATAAAGTTAAGCTCGGCTATAACGCGGTTGTTTATATCGCGAATTCGGATATAACGCGATTTGGTCTTGGACGCCTCCTATTTTGGAAAAGGTGTAAAATTGCAAAATTTACCATATTTTCGCCCAAAAAATACGAAAATCGATTGATTTTAGAGAACTGCTTGCGATTTGTATAATCGTCGTTTGTACAAGAACCAAGATGGCGGTGCCAAACCGTAAGAAAACAGAAATATGAAGATTTTGGCTAATATAATCCATCAAAGTGTTGAAAAGGTAATGATTTATAATTATTTATAAATACTGTATAAAATTCTCTCACATCGCTCTGAATGATATAGGTAATCGCGAAATGACCATTTTAAATCGATTTGGAATCGTCTGGGCGATAATAGGGTTCGAGTATTTGACATCGCGAAGTAAAAAAAGCTCGGGCAGATCGCGATCTTCGAGATCTTGGATCCGAAAGATCGCGATATAAACGAGCTTCAGTGTATTTAGATTTAGGTAAATTAGGGAAATGTTTGCCGATTTAATCATTTCTTTCAGAAAATTAAAAAAAAATTCTACTGCTATATTTAGATTTTTTATTTGTATTATTTTTCACAACTGTGAAAAAAGCAAAACACACACACAAAAAAACACGAATTTAAGGAAACTAAGCTTCAAGTTCTTTAAAGATAATTAAGTGAATGTTTGGATATTTCTGTAGATGTTTGAATTAAACAAGATATGAAATTAAAATTTTGTGAATTATTAAATTCCTTTGTATTTATTTTAATTTAAAACGTAACTCTAGCAAATATATGGCTGCAAGAATGCATATTTGGAAATCTTAATTAAAAAGCTCTATGTATTCCATTTATGTAAATTAGTTTCAGAATATCTTCTAGTTCTTGATATGGAATGTAAAGTTTCAAAGAATATTCACTTAAATATTAGGAAGTACTTATCATGTAATTTCTCTGCAGTTATTTTGGTAACTATCACGTAACTATTGAATTCGAGGAGATAATTCAGTAGTTAAAAGGTTAAAGGTGTCAGTCCATTACACAGTTCCTTGAATATCAGAAAAGGTCACAGCGAATGGAAGCAAGCAAATGCCGAGCAAAGATAAAACACTGAAAGACGAAATCCTCTACGGAAAATATAGAAAATTAGACTTTAAAACGAAGATAAATTACATTTTTATAATAAGAGATAACTTGTTATATTATTACGAGGTATTATTATTTAGTTTTTCTTTTTCTTTTTATTCGGATTTCTTAAAGAATATTAATTCTACTGTTTAGCCCATTTATTAGGAGTTCTCCATAAACATTGTAGTTCCAGCTGAATGCGGTTTCATGTCTGTGCATTCCTGAAACAACTGTAATCCCACCCGACAGATTTTCATGAAACTTGGAAGGAAATAAGATACAATCCCAGGCGGAATTTAATTCCATTGTACCCGACAAGGAAAAAAAAAGAAAGAAACGAACATATATGTGACCATGCAACTGGCCTGTCTGTCTTGCGGTCTAGATCATACGATCACACCAAATCTCATTATTTGAGATGTCTTATAAATCTTGTTCAATTGTGCTGAATTTTAAAGTTTTTGAAAATTCTTTACATTTATGTTGTATTTTATACGCTGATATTCTTAAAAAATAAATTTTGTCCTTTAAGATATATAAAAGATCTACGTAAAAAAAGACCTGTATTGGTATTTTAATGATTCCGAAAATTGGATAAAAATATTAGTACAATTTTCATATTTTAATAGATATTTAACATGTGTCAATAATAATTAATAATATACTGAAATAAAATTCAAGAAACACACATTTGGGTTTAAAAAAAAGTATTAAAAAAAGCTCAAATTTTATTCAGGCTGATGAAAAGCCCTGTGTAAGGGCTTGAAAACCGGTTCCCTTAATGTAAAGTATTACATTTTTTTAATACATTTTTTGTTTAAACCAAAATGTGTGTTTCTTGAATTTTATTTCAATATTTAAAAAACAAATAAATAAATAAATATAAAATAAACAAATACAGTTTTCATATTTAAAAAACAAATAAAAAATATTTTGGCAATTGAAAATTATTAGGCGATTCATGAAGACCTTTATTTATTTCTGATTTTTGGAATTTTTACTAAAATTTAAGAAGAGAGGCTGAAAAATTCTTAAATTTGAAAATTGTAACTTGGAAGGAATTTTATTTATTTAATAAATAAATCGAAATACTTAAATAATTATATTTTAACTATTAATATAACAATTTATCGGTATTTTGTCCTATAAAATCTCATAATTGTTCTTTATCCCAAGTTGGGAATTATTATTATTAAAACTATTTATTATAAATCAAAAGTGCAATGCTTTCACATTTATGAAGCAAAGTTTTATATATTTCACTACGTTAGCATTCAAGATGTAATAGATTCTAAACGTCTCGAATAAGGAAGAGAACTAACACATACAGGTGTGGTTCCACCTTCATAATTTTAATTTGATAAATTAATTTTCTTTTTAATAATAGATAGACACATACATAAAGGATGTTTTTCAAAGTTGACGTCAGTGATTTGTTTACTGATTTGTCACTGACAAGTTTATAAAGACATAGGGTCTGAAATGGATGTTTCCTAAACATCGATAGCAACATAGGGACTATTTGATAATGCGGAAGATGAATAATGTGTTAAGCTAGAGGTGAATGGCGCAAGGATAGTCATTGTTACAAGCTTTCACTAAGTTATTATAAATAAGCTTGAAATTGTGAATAAAACATTAAACATGCTCTGCTACCATGATACTGTAATGCAACTTTAAAATAATGTGACATAATAAAAAAATGCAAAATTTGAAATTTCATGTAAACTAAACTTATTGTGCATTAATTTACATCATTAGTTTATTACATGCCGTAAAATCTCTCGCTGCACCACTCTGCTAGAAAGATTCATCTTATTTGTCTTCACTGTACTACTCTGCTCGTAAAGTTCAACTTTTTTGTTTTCTATACATTGTGTAAACCATAGTGACAAGCTCATTAAATTACCTATCTTTCTCGTTGACTGCGACAATGTTCAATGGAAGCGTTCGAACTCTCTGGTCGGACATGATTCTTGAAGATTCCTTGTTCTCTGCGCAAAATAACTGCTTGTGACAATGTATAATGTTCTTCAACACAGTTTTAGATAAATCTGTGTGATAATGCTCTTTAACGATTCATCTCGCCCTATCCCTATCAATCCGAAGAAGTCATAAGAACGGTATCTTACTCAGCAATAAGTCTGAGTCTTCAGATCCCTTTAAACTTGCTTTCTGCCATCGCCGATCTTCTTTCAATAATATAAATTGCATTTCTGCACGTGTATCGCTTACACACTACTGCATCACACAATTTTCTTAGCTTACATATGACCATTGTTAATGACAAAGATCTTTTCAAATTCTGAATAATTGATTAAGGTACATATATTTAACACCAAGCAAAAATCAGTCAAGTGTCTACAGAATTACTACAGAAATATGTTATTAAAGATCCAAAAAATTGCTTTTGTTTGTTTTTTTTTCTGTAGGTATTTAGTTGCATAACTGCTAGAAGTATTGAATTTGTATTCGTTTTCTGAAATGGCTGACATGCATTTGATGAATGCACGGACTGAAGGAAATGAACAAGAAGCACATCGGCTGTACCAAGAACATTTCCTAGGTAGGCGCATAGCGTACCACACAACATATGTTGCCACAGATCGGCTCTTCAGAGAAATGGACATATTTGAGTCATAGGCAAACAATAGATGGTCTAAAACAACACACGAAAGAGAAAATCGAGTCTTGACGCGGTAGGCGCTGATTCAGGAAGAAGTAGTAGGACAAAAGCAGAACAAAAATAATTTCGGATATAGCGGTTTGAAAACTTCCTGAGGAGCTACTGTAACCCTACCTATCATTTTCAACGCTTCCAAGAGTCAATTGCCACAGATTTTCCTTTAAGCAGTTCTGTCGTTGATATCTTGTTTATCCTGTGGATAGTATTATCTACAATAGTGTAGATAATACAGTATTTGCTTGTGTAATTTTATTCACTGATGAAGCTTCATTTTCCCCTAACAGTATTTTTATGAATTTTCATAATGTGCGTTCATGTACATAGAAAAACCCACATGGAATCTTCAAAGATAAAATACCACAGCAATTTTCTTTAAATGTGTGGGCCGGTATTTGGGTGATCGGATAATTGGTTCCTACCTCCCCGTTCTCCGTTAAACGGCGTAGTGTATATATTGATTTCCTTCAAAGGCATCTAACCGAGAAGTTGGAAGACATTAATCTTTAAACTAGAAGACAATTAGGGTTCAGATCGATAGAGTCCCGGTCCAGTTTCATCATGCAGTCCGTACTTTCCTCAACTGTCATTTTCCACAATGCTGGTTAGGTCGGGGTGGCCATGTTACCTGGCCTCCATGGTCCTCAGATTTAAACCTCTGAATTTTTGGCTTTGAAGGCATATAAAAAAACGTTTTTTATCAACTGGAAATGTCTACGATTGGATAACTGGAACTACGCATAAACAAACGTGCGTTTCAGACATACTGTATACTTTGAAGAATGTTTTTTGGTGGGGACTTCGTTGAATACTTATTTCTGTATCAGTTGTTAAGGTGTTTTTACAATGTTATATTAATTCACATAGACAATAAAAATTAGAATTTTAATTTTAATTTTAAGAACGTTTTACACAATATTATGTAAGTTATATAAATATCATTATTATGTATACAAATATCATTATATAACGCATTGGTTGCCTAAAAGCGTTATGCGCGCATTCATCCATCACAAATCTAATGTAATTATACATTTTAACTCAAACGATCATTTCCGACTTTATGTTTATTGGACATTTTTTAATAATTTTTCTCTGTATAACGTGTCACTGAATCAAAAATCACCCTCTATAATTATACAGATTAGCATTGATTAAACTTATATAATATTTGTGCTAAAAAACGTTTTGAAAGTTTTGTCTAAGTTTTTTTCTATGTAATAATGTTAATATTGCTAAATTTTAGCAAAGTTATTGTAATACTAATAATAAGGATGAAATTAAGGCCACCACACATTGATGATTGAAAAACAAATATGTACAAATTAAAAATTACATTTTTTTCAATCGTCGATGTGTAGTGGCCTTAATTTCACCCTTATTATTAATATTATATACACACGATAAACCTGCAAGTATTATTTTTGTCGCAAATGTGATGAAAATAAATGTGGTTCACATATTTACGCTCTTGATTATTCTTTTTTAAGATTTTGTTGAAAAAATTGATAAAAAATAAAGGTTTTGTGATGCCGAAAATAGTTGAGAGCCTTTAGTTTACGAATTCTAATTCTGTATTGGTTGCATATTAGATATAAAATGTTAGAATCAAGCATTAATTAATTCAGATTGCTCTTAAAATGCCAATTACTCAATAACTTGCTTAAGGAAGTTGGTTTGAAATGTAATGTAGGAGTTTTACATTAATTTTGATGGAAAATATAGCTAAATTGAAGAAATTGAAGTGTAACTATTAGAAAATTTAATGGTCGGCTTAAAGTTGACATAACTTGCTTTCTTCAGTTGGAATTGAGCCTCGTAATAAGTTGGTTGAAGTAAAATATGAAGGTTCATTCTTGTGAGATTAGATTTTAACTAAACTTCTGTCGTTTAGTTGTGTTTATAGAATGATGGAAAATAGCGTTAAAAGAGATGCCAATGGTCTGAATTGAGGTTAATTGGTCACTCTCATCTGGTTCTTTTGATGTCGGCTATTCGCTTAAATTGCTTATTGTTAAATCAGGGATTGCAAAATTGCTCTGCGAAATTCAGTTATAATGAAAGGCTAGGTCTGTGTTAATAGTAGTTGGAATCAGAAATAATGGCAGCGCTTCAACATAGTTTTCCTCAATTGTCTTTTTCTATATTTTTGTTTAACTTACGAAGCTGATAGATTGATTTTCTATTATACAGTTTCTACCACATGTTTTCCAACCAATAGGAAGAATAGGGATGTGCTGTGTTCAATCAACAAATGATGAACTCCAGTACAACTCAATCTTTCTTAATACCCGTCAAATTTTGGCGAAAATCGACGACTTCTGTGGCAATTTCATTGAAAATTGTAATAAAATTATGGTACTTCTTGAGTAGGTAGTACAGAATGCTTTGATGTTAGACATGTGATAGCGCACTTTACGAACATTGTAAATATGTACTGTAAATGCCCCAAGTCATGTTTAACTAAAATAATATTAGTTAAACAATAATATTAGTTAATATTTGAACCCTGCATTAAGAATTTCTCAATTGTAAAAACTTGCAACATACAATTACAAAGAGAATATAAAAGCATATAATTACAGATTGCAGCAGATTTAAGTAAGATATCGGGAGGTAAAATACAAATATATAGCTAAGTTGTGGAGACAATTTTAGAAGAGTAAGTCTTCTTGCTCATAATTCACTAACTTTATCTCAAATGTTTTTTTGTTTTTTTAAATAACAAATATTTATAATCTATTTTACAACATGACCCTAGAAATATTAGCTTTTCTTTTTAATTCCATCGTAAATTTTAATCTCTTTTCAAAGTTGAAATCAAATTTTTATAAATTTATCGTTTTTGTAATATTTGTATTTCTGTCATTTATAATATTTCGCGGAAACATTATTGTAATTCATTTTAAAGAAATAGTATCAGAGATTTCATTAAAAGTTAATATTTCCTTGAATCAGACAGACTAATTCTAAAATTGTCATCAAAGATATTATAAATCTTATATAAAGATGTTATGTAAAGATGTTATAAATTTTATAAATGGTGATTTTTAACTATTGCCTCTTTTTGGCGATAGCTTTTGCTGCAGAAATTGCTTATTGGGAGTTGTACCGCTAACTAATTGCAGTATTTACAGAATATTTTCAATTATGTAGAAACTTACACAAATAAGAAGCTTAAATTTTGTTTCAGTTGTTGTGTCGTAACTCCCATTATTAAACAAGTAAGATCACAGTTTTGTTGCAAACACAGAACCAAGTAGTCCGTACAATTTCCAAACTATCAAACGCTTGCGTTGTGAGAAGTGACACTACAAACCGAATGAAATTGGTTGATAAAATTCATTTATACAAACTGGTTAACGTTCAAGTAGAATTTCCATCACGGCCTCTTGGGTACACCATTGGCACAGAAATGCGCTTGTGAGAGACTTGTTGATGTCCCAGTGTTCATTGAGCATTCCCAGTGTCCTCATTGAGTTCAATTAATATGTCTAGACCTCCATTTTGCACCATTTGGGCGACTTTGGTAGCCATCTTGAACTGGAAATTGGCCACATTAGCTAGAGGATATCACATTCGTTCTGAAAATAGCTGAGTGAGCTCAATGTAGACTCCAATTTGGCCAGGTATTTTCTTGATCTGTTCAGTAGCCAACAAAACCGCATTTGGGCCGAAGTCGAATTTTACGAGAAACCTCGAAACGATGGGGAGACCAACTCATGGTGCTCCGACTCCCCGTTAAGTGGTGGAGAGCGTTACATAAATATACACACAGACAAGAGAACCCCAATAGTTTCTTCGTAAAACTTGAAACGCGATTATTATTTTTGCTTTATTTTTACTTAAAAATTAATAGGATAATTTTTTTTTTTTTTAGGCTACTATCCTAGGGGTATCTATATGAATGTGTCTCCTCTCCCTAATAACTTTTAACCTCTGTTTGGATCTTCTTGAAACTTAAAATGAATATTTAAGGATTAAAATCAACTGATATAACTTTTATATGGGAAGTCTTTGTCAAGAAATTAACGCATGAAGTAGGTTAAAAATTCCCATTTTAGATGATCCATTAATTTGCAAGTTGTTTTATGTTATTAAAATTAATCAATTTTTTCAAATTAATCAACAATTGAAGTAAATAATGCGAATTTAATTAATTTTTCAAAAAACTTTCCATGGTTGTATTTAGCAGGAATTTTAATTTGAAATTAAACGTAGTATTAAATGAAAAAATTACTTCTCAATAAAATAAAACTTCTCAATAAAATAAAAAATAAATTGAAATTGAAAATGAAGATAAAATAAAATGCAATAAAAATAAAAAATAAAAATAAAACCAACAGTTTCGATGGCTAACAAGTTATCATTTTCAAGGCACACATAAAAGTTTATTTTATTTCATTTTATTTTCATTTTTAATTTAATTTTTTTAATTTAACTTTTAGTTTCAATTTCTCCATTTAATTATCTGTAGCCATTTCGTTTGTGTTGTTTTTACGACATAAAAAAAAGAGTAAAAAAATCAGAATAACATTGCACGGAAAATAGACATTAAGTTCTTTCAGTATTCCAGGATTTTGATCTTTCTGAAATATTTCTGAAAGAGAAAAAAAAAATTCTTGTTTTTGTTTTTAGTTGGCTTTGTTATCAGTTCTCTTGGATTTTGAATGCGTTGTGATACAATATCTTTAATCTCGAAATGGGATGCAAGAATCTCTACAATGTGGGTCACATAAAACCATTTTTATGGTTTCCTTCGGCCCTCTTTTATGTGGACCATTCTGTGTACAAAGGAGATACTCAGTTGATAGAACAATGTAAATACCAATTGGTTTTAACCCCGCTTTTACCAATCAAGAAACAAAGCAGTTACTCTCCAGAATCCAGATTACTGCCCTTGGCTGAACAAAAGCTAAAACTTGTGTTCTCTGACTACAGTTTATTTGCGTTTTATGCGTCATTTACCAAAGCATAATCAGTTTAATGTCATGAAGTTTGTATTTGATTTCGCATAATTTTATTATTATTTTTTTAATGGCAAACATTTTTTAAACTTTAATATAGTAAATGTTACTAATTTTTACAAATAAAAAGTGGAATAAAGATTCAGAAAAGGCATAAAGTGTTTGAAATGTTTGAGATTATCACACATTTAGGGCAGTCATTCGGTTGGTTTTGTAGTAAAATAATAAATATCAATATTGAAGAAATTTTGATTTACGCTAATGAAAATCTTTTCATTGCAACTGTTCTTCTTAAAAAAATTAAGCTTTGTCATTATATAAAAGTTTTAATCCATTTCACATTGTCTGGTTGTTAGATGAATGATTAAAAATAATTAGATACAAAACAAATACGCAATCCAAATATAAAAATTAAAATGAAAAGAAATTTCGCTAATAATTAAAGATTACAGATAACGTAGAATAAATATGATGCCATTTTATATTGTTTGCAGTTTGTTCGAAGATTAGTGAAGAGAATTTTAGTGATTCCATCTTGTCTATATACTTGACTCAAGAACTATATACTTCAGAATACTGCTTTATATGATTCTTGAACATTTCCTTATCCTCTACTCGAATGGTTAATGAATATTCAGTTGATTCGCTTTTGAATTGTCTTCCAAGAAATTTTACAGTAACTGTGTGTATCGTAGTAGCTTTTCATGATTAAATTAAGCAGACGAAGGAAAGGACAAAGTATTCGCTGCAGTTTAAGTAATCTCGAGTGCACCAATAAAGCTATCTCCTAGCTTCTAGATTTAAAGTAGTTTTCTATTGTTAAGACTTCGGAATGAATGTAACAAGGAAATTTACCTCCTTTAGTGGCAAGATAAAAGTTGAAAGTATTGCCAAGAGGAGATTTTTCCTTAGAATTTATTTCTTTAAGTTTTAACAATTGAAAATGTAAATCCGGCACAGCCTTATGGTCAAGGCCTGCCAGGAGGCTGATGTGTCTGAATGTGGATTCGAATCCTGGAATGGGGCTTGAATGTTTCTTTCTTTCTTCAGTATTTGTTTCTCTTCCGAAATCTGACTGTGCCTCTTGAATTATTATCGAAACGACAGCAGAATATCACCCGATCGAGTGCAATTCCATGAATAATGATCCAAAAATGGATCAGATGATAAGTCACAAAAAAAAAGCAATTGATAAATAAGATAGAAGTCGGTGATAGATGTATAGAAGAACACCAAAATAATTCTTGAATAAATAAAATATATATCGTTCTCTTGAATGTCTACAGCATAATATATTTATCTAAAAGTAAATAGAAGGATTAATAAAAACATTACTTGTGAAATAGTTGTATTCTTTAAAGTTCAAAAGAAATAATTCAGCACGTTTATTTCCACGGTTCATGGAAGAGTTCATTGTAGAAATAAATTCCTTTTACACAATATACTTCATGTATCAATGATATTTATCAACGCAAAATTCACATGGAATGAATGGACTATTTCAACTCTTGTACAAGCATATAGATGAGTTTCAGTTCCTTTTATTTGTATGTATATTATTTGCTATATGTTACTTCACTTTAATAGAATACATTTATTTCGTTGATTTTTTTCTGACTTCACTGTAACTAAAGTTCGTTGAGTATTCATAAGAATTCTTGTATTCAAAGTCTACACAAAGTATTTCCAAGTCATTTATTATTTGATATAAAAGTTCTTTATTTTATTCTTTTCGTAGAACCTGTTCTGCATCGTTCCAATTTTCTTCCCATACATCGATGCACTGAGCAAGGTCTTCTTTCTTGGATTTCTTTTATTTCGTTTCATAGAAGAAAAAAACATATTCCTACCTTTAAATCCACCAATAATGATTTTTTACCGTGAAATTCAATTCATTTTAAGATCTCATTATTTTCTCTCGTAGATTCGTTTCATCTTTAATTGAAAAGTTCGATCATGAAAAATAAACAAATAGGAAATGCATTTATAAGATGACTTCTTTATCTGAGAAAATTTCAATGCTTCATATAAGCATATTCTTCTTAATTGACCGAATCCATCTTCCGTTCTTCCTATGTTGTTTTCTACCACCGTCATCACAACAAGTCAACAAAAATCATCATCTTCTACTTTTTTTTATACTCTCGTTAGGTCTATTATTTTTTAAGCAATACTTTTACTTGCTTTCATTATTTCATCCTTAAAATATCAATTGCATCCATAACATAAATTTTAATAACAGGCGGCAAATTGCAGATTCTTTTGCATAGCTAATTTTATAGAATATTAAGTAATGACATTACTAATAAGTACTACCAGTTTTCGAATAATGAATTTCCCTCTGTTAAGCTATTCCGAAAAAATAAAACTAACAATTTACAAAGCAGAAAATGGATTAAATTGTATATTTTATTGTTTAGGGAAATGTGAATCTTTTTCTAGATTAAAAGTTTTCTTGATGGCCAGTCAATAAAACTCACCATTAAGTTGATGATTAACAACATAAACATAGCGCCAGTTTGATTTCATGTCATGTATTTTTTTCCTTTTAGTTTTGTTTATCTGGTCATATTGGATAATCCAAGTTTGATTTCTAAATTTGATTTCTGTTTTTGTTGGAATGTTCAATATATCTTTTTCGGATGTAATATAAACTATTTCTCCTCCTCATGTAAGGAGAGTAAAGATTACGTGAAAATAATCTATCATAACTTTTAGCCTGTCTCTGGAACAGAGACTTGCCAGTAGACATACAAGTTTATTCATCGAGGTATGCAGGTATCGCAATTCTGCTGATGTGAATCCAATTCGAGAGAGAAAGTAACTTTGTTCAAAATGATTGTCGTCAGTCATTTGATGATCTTCCGTCTCAAATAATGAAAGTTGCTTACTGAATTTGGAACAAAAGTTCTGGTTCTAGTGCAATATGATCAAACTCATCTGTCATTTCTGCATTCTGCACTTGTTGAAATAAATTATATTGTCAAAAACTGACTTAATTGAACCGTATAAATTTCCGTGGTATTTCAAAATGTAATTGAACCGGATGCAAAGCACTTCATTTATAACATCCCTAAAGCATCTCACATAACTGATGGTGACTGGATAAAGCAATTTGAATATTTTCAATAAGCAACGAACCAAATGCAAACCAATTGGATATTTTAATGCTTACAAAGCTTATTATGTAGATGGTAAAATACAAGGGATGTATATTGGTCCAAGTAAATTAAACGATGCTTTTAAATTATTAAATAATGAGCTAATTCTGTTTGTTAAACTGAAACAGACTATTGACATTATTCGAATGCAGTGGCCAAGCGTCTGACAACAGAATGGTATTGATTGGGGTCGCAGATCCCATCTTCTGTTTTCGACTGTTTTGGGAAAACAACTCGATGTTCGATAATCTGTGGAACATGTAGATTAAATGAGATTAAGTTGATCCCCTATCGTAGAGTTCTTCCTTTCACTGTAAATCTTGTTAACAACGAAGGTGAAGACCTTGAAGCTCTCACCGAAATAAACTGCAGTTTTCAGTTGATTTTCAGTGTTGATCTTTCAAAGGGATGTGTAGGTATGAAAAATGGATAAACAGAAACTAACCTTTTTTTTTTAATACTACACAGTAAAACTATCTCTCAATGGTTATTATAAGTGTGATCAAACTTTGATAGCATTCTTCCATAAATATCAGAGATATAAACAGGCATGTTAATTAATATCATCCTAATTAATAGAAAATTAATGAATTACAGAAAACTTAAATAGCACATTTTGCAGACGGAAATATCCGCATTTTTAAGAAATGTTGAGAGAAAACTCTGAATTAGCGTAATTTTTACTTAAAGCATTTTATCTATTAAGATATCTGTATTACTGAAATCTTTTTTTTCTCTGTCTGTCTGTCTGGCGCAATTTCCTGTAAGAATGGAAAATAGAAATAATTTTTACAATAAAACGTCGGCGGCGAGAATAGAACCTGCAACCTTCTGATCCGAAGTCAAACGTCTTATTCTTTAGGCCACCGGGACTACATCTCACTTTATGTTGTTTTGTTTTTTTTACACATGAGTCCTTCCCATTGCCCCCATTAAATAATGAATGTATTCAACCTTTTTTTTTTAATCTCAAGATTGTTTATTTATTTCCGATCCATCTGTTTATTTCTAATTCGAAAAAGACAATTAGAAATTAGAATTAAAATGCCGAAAAGCGCATGTACACGGTGGATGGCCTAATTTTAATAAACTTTGCTTTCGAGCTATGGTTAGGTCGAGAAAATTGATGCTGGAAGTTGGAGTTTCTTATTATTATTATTGCTACAAATATTACTCTACAGTCCTTTTAGGACCTTAGCCTTCCTTATGACTCTTACCGATAACTTTCTATCATTAGCTTTAATTCTCCATGATTTCACTTTCATCATTTTGAGGTTTTCTATGATGCCTTCGTTTTCTAGATCTACCTATCTTTCTTCAACGTCCTGGATGTCCTTTAAATATTCTTGTGAAAAATCGTTTCTCTTTCGTTCTGATAACTTGGCGTTACCATCCTAATCTTTTGCTTTTAATCTCTCCTATTGAAATTTTTCCTTACGTTTCTCTCAATTCTAGATGGTTCTGATTCTTTTGTTCGTTTTGTTAACATACGTGAAATATAAAAGCAGTGGATTATACGTCTTCGGTGCAAATCTACTGACGAAACTGATATTGTGTCAGTGTAAGTTCAGCAGTCTGGAATGATTTAACAACGAGAAATTTCATTGACCGTACTTCATTATAATTGGCGATTGCTTAAGTATTGCAAGTTGTGGGAGGCGTGAAGGAATTATATAGGCATATTTGAATTCCAAGACAGTTATTTTTAACATGGTCATTTTAGGATATACTATAATACTTGAAATATAAAGAAATCTCAAAAGTACATGAACTATTGTCTGTCAAAATTTTATATAAGTTATATCTTTTTAGATGTTCTGTATTCAGATTACAGATGATTTGTATTGATAAGAGAATTTATCAAATCAAGCTGATGTACTAAAACATAAGAACATCATTAATCAAGTGGAACAGTGATCAAGTTTTTGTTAAGTGTTATAAGTTTTTCATTAGCTTGAATGCTTTATTAATTCTATTACTTACTATAGTAGGGGAAGGTGGTGTACCTAGGTCCTATTTTAACTTTTTAATTTTTAATTGGATAATTACTAAAAGAAAGGTAATAAAACACTTTTTTTTCATATTTTAGGCCTTTATACACAACACATATTTTTTGTAGATTTTTTTAAAAAGTATATCAGTGCATTATTTACAATTTAAAAAAAAGTGCAAATAGGACCAAGGTACACCATGGGTAGTGTACCTTGGTCCTAGGTATAGTGTACCTTGGATCAGCTATTTTTAGATGAAAAAAATCTAACCGAATAGTTTGAACATAAACATTTATTGGTATTTAACTACAGAAAAATGTTAATAGGCACTTTTACTTAATGAGGTCTTAGATTAGACCTAATATAAAAATTATTAAAGCAACAGTTTCATTCCTATGAGTAGGCTTAACCAACATTGTAATTAGACAGGTCAATTCCAATTGTTAATTTCTAAAGCTGCCTTTCAGATCCTCCAGGTCAACATGGGATGTGGTAACTTCCACATTAAATCACATTTTTCCACAACATAAGTGATAGAATCCTGTCTTGTAAATTTCTGTGAGTTTAGATCTTTCTTACGGTATTTTACTTCATATGTAGTGTCACTTAAAGACATAACCTCAGCAACGAAGTACTTCATGGTTTTCTTCCCAGCAAATTTTACCAGAACAAAACTTCCAATATCTATAAGTCTATCATCAGGATCTTCTAGTTCAGCAATATCTTCTTCAGAAAGACCAGATTCTTCATACAAGTTATCAATGTTTTCAGTTTCTGACTGTGAGCAATAAGAGACGGTTTTTCTAGTTGACTTAAGAATAGTTTTTGATTTCTTCAATATCCTTTCAGCCTTTTCTGCCTAGATGCGTTTTTTTCGGTTGTCAGTTAAATGGTGTACCTTGGATCATGCACCAAGGTACAAAACTTGGGCATGGTCCAAAGTACACCACTTGGCCATTTCATGAAAAATGGCTGACCCCCACATTAAGGTTAGGCTTAACATAATTTTTAGCACATATTATTATAACTAAAACTGTGCTTTATAAGTTATGCTTTTTACTATAAAATAAACTATGTATGTTTAGGAACTATTAACACAAAATTCAACAGAAAAAAGTTACTTTTGATGGGTCAATTTCCTTTTTCAGAAATTATTCATTCAAATCAGCAGCTTGACAAATAAGTTCAGGTTCACTGGGACCTCTGGTGGCCAGTGTGCCAAAACAAATATAGCGTTTTCTGTACATCTATACAGATGGTGCTAAAATCGGCATAAGTTCAAGGTACACTTATGTCCAAGGTACACCACCTTCCCCTACTGTTTAAGCTAATATAAAAAATATCAATGTTAACGTTACTTTACACAAATACAATATATGGATTATTGCAGTTTATGATACAGTGTATGAACTAAAACAACGCTCATTATTCATACATTTATTATTTCCTTTCAATTTTGCAGTGTAGTATTTTGATATTTCTGTGTTTCTGATCTGAGAAAATACGATATGTAAACGAATTCTCACATTTAGATGGAAATACATGGAAACAGACATTTGCTTTTCTTTAAAAAAAACTATTAAGGAAAGGAGTTCTGCAAAATTACTGGATTAAGCAATCTGGCACCTAAATAGTATAAATAAATTAATAAATTAATAAAAATAAGCACTGTTAGAAACACATTCCGCCATAAATTAATTAATTAAGCTAACTAAAAATAAAAAAAGGAATGCATTTAAAATAACATGAAGTTAGCTTTTTAGCTTAGTTATCAGCAAATGTCAGTACGTTCAAAGTATTTGTAAAAAGAATACAGCGTTAATATATCTTCTCTCACTAAGAAGTTCTTTTGGTATTAACAACTTCTTTCTGAGAGAAAGCTTAATGACAGTAAATATTTAGATTGTAAATTCGTACTATTTCTTTAGACTTTTCACTTTATTCTTATGAAAGCACTGTATTATTTCTTTCTCGTAATTTAAGTCTTCCTGCTGAGAAATTGAGACCTTTGGTGTAGAATGGAGATTTTTATTTCTTGTTTTTATGCTTTCCCAAAATTTTTACTCCGTCCAGTGTAGATTACGTCCTTATCTTGATTCTGCTTTTAGCACAAAGAAGTAAATATAAAACTTTATATCCCTGCAACTTTAACAGTTCGTCGCTGACTAGAATTCTTAAATCATTTCGAAGAACAACGGCACATTGAGTTCCTATTCTTAAGACTGCAGCGTTGTAAGGAGACGACCCGAGCGCAGAATCTTTATCAATCACGTTCGTGTCTTACTCCATCAAGAGCATGCGATTCCTCGAATACCGGAGTCGCTTTTACGGCCGAATAAAATGCGCGTCAGGCTGCATAAATTACCCGGATTCAGCTCCGTATCGAAAAGGGCTTGCACTTCGGACACAAACCGACCGCCAGCGGGAGCAACTTCACTTCACTGTTAGGCTGTTTGGCCTGTCGGCAGCTTCCTGTTGTGCATTCAGACGAAGACTCCATAACGGAAAAAAGATAATAAGGCGCGATTTCCGCATTAAGAGTTTGAAAACAGATTCTTAAAAGTTTGGGGATTCTTGGCCGTCATTAGGAGCACGTAATCACAATAGGAACCCCAGGTAACGAACGTGTGTTTTTCTGGATGTTTCCACCCAACTCGACAGCGTAAATTGAAGACTCTGCGGCCTCGTTACCGCTGCCTAATCTACCGTGGATTAGCTGTTAAAGGCAAGGTTGTTAGGCCTAATTCGGGCCTCGTCACCAACCTGAAATCCCATTAGTGATTTCCCATCGTAACGCTCCAACTTGACTCAATATCTCGGTCACAGGAGATATCGTTCTGTTCGTTTGGTTGGCTGAATTTTACACTCCCCATATTGTCTGGTGTTAAGAGCGGAGGTCTCGTTCCCATAGTTGCTCGAGGGCTTTTACGAGCTGTAGGTGCCCTCCCCAACAATAACAGTAATCCAGGAATTAACGAGAAAGAAAGATTATATTGAAATATAACGAAACATCATCTACATCACAAAACTAATGTCTCTTAAAACCAATCTCTTTGATTCTTAATATTTCCCAGAGGTGGCTTAAAGAAGAAAGCTCCTAAGCCTCGTTCCCTGATAAGCGTAATCCTGTCTTTAAAGATTAACTTTAAGTTTTTAAGTTGAAACCTCATCCAAACAAAAAACGGAAAAAAGGGAAAACCTCGAAAATAAAAACTCCTCATATACAATATTTAATGCAAAAACTTTTGAAATCCGCCAATAGCCTCGAAGAAGACGAAAACAACAGTATGTAAGAAATAATTAATGCCTAACAAAAACCTATTAACAAGTATCTCAATAAAGATAATTATTCTTGATGTAATTTCCTACTAGTAATCAAAAATGTTATCCTGGTACAGTATAGTCACTCGTGTTTTATATGGTTAAAGCCTCACAGTGGGCAGTACAAGACGTAGAGGACATCTGCGATCATCAATCTCAAGGAATGGAAACTAGAGACCGAAGCTCACTCGCCTTAACACATTGAAAGAAACTTGGTGCTAGTTTTATGGAGGATTGGATAAGCTTAATAACTTGCTGGAGAAGAAACAAGCAGAAAAAATACCCGATCTCGTCTGGAATAGATCCTACTTCTTCCAGTACTTTAATTGAAGCGAAACTACATGAGGCACTGATCCGCATTCCTCTTTAAACAGCATTAGTTTTTATTTTAAATAAAAAGAAATGTCCCTGAACTATCATACTATTAATAAGCAACGGATGTATTTTGTCATCAAAGTGGAGAGAACAGAGAGAGTCGGAGAGGAAATAATAAAATTAAACATATCAGAATGGCCAAGCGGTCCAAGGCTGCGTTCAGGTCGCAGTTCGGACTTCCGGGCGTTTCGGACTTTTTCATTTTCTGCGGCTCATTCTCACTTTATATACGAAACATTCAAGAAGGTATGTCTTAATGTTAGATTGCTTTGATGAGATTGACCACATTGAAATAAAATTTCACGGTATTTCAAAATTGTGATATTTGTTTTACTTCCGTGAATATTTCGCGGGTTGCAACTTTAACTTTACATTCCTTTTGAAGTAACTGGTTTTAAACTACAAAGGAATGTCCTATCTCGTACATTCCTTTACATTGATATCATACTATTAATAGGCAAAAAAACGGATGTACGGATGTTTGTTTGTGTGTAATCAAAGTGGAGACAGCGGAGAGAGTCGGAGAGAGAATATTTTTAGTGTATTTTTAATTTAATTTTATTAAAAATACACTAACAAATGTATAAACAAATTAGTTTAAACTTTTGTATCTATTCATTTAGTGAATAATAAAACAAAATGAACTAGAAATAATTCCTACGCCCCTGTAAGGCATTGTGGGGCGCACTCTCATAGGCTCAATTTGGAGGAACCTATTATTTTAGGGCAGGAGGTTAACTTATTTCGCCGAAAATGCCAAAAAAGTACGTTGATATTAAAAAAATCAAGAATCGTATAACGATGGTCTTTCAATCAGCGCT
This sequence comes from Thereuonema tuberculata, assembly GCA_023159025.1. NCBI lineage: Eukaryota > Metazoa > Arthropoda > Chilopoda > Scutigeromorpha > Scutigeridae > Thereuonema > Thereuonema tuberculata. Next base: position 52,781,659 of record JAFIDM010005346.1, on the reverse strand, counting down.
GTGGCGCTATATAATTGCCAAAGCACAAGTTCAGCAAATAAATGTAGGAAGAATTCCAGTATTGGTTAAGGTAAATGTTTAAAAATAAATTTTAATCAAAAATGAAAGAAAATAACCAATTTGAAGAACAACGTGAAAGAAAACGAGCTGCTGCTAGAGAAAATGCGAGGAATTTAAATCTTGTATTTTCGAAAAATTTCACGGTATTTCAAAAATGTGGTATTTGTTTTACTTCCGTGACTATTTCACAGGTTGCAACTAGTTTTAATTAATTGAATCAAAATAGCTGTTCTTGTTAGGATATTCTATCTATTGTACGATATCCCGAGTTGAAAAACAATCCAAAGATTTTGAAATCCTGGTCTAATGTTTCTGACAAACGTTTTCTGTCTTCTCAATTTTTTTCTTTTCTCAAAAAAAGTCGATAATTTTTAGTCAATTTTTTCCTACCTGTCACTCCTGTCTCTATTTTTATTAGCGAGCCATTTGGGAGCTATTGTGACAGCTATCAAAATCGGTAGCTATTGCGTTTGTCCTGTCAGTCCGTCCATGTCTGTTCACCCCCAACAGCTCCCGAACGGAAGATCGGATCGACAAACGGATTTCACCATCTTATTCAGAGGCCCAAACACTGTAGGAATGGGGTATTTTCAGGGGCCAAAGCCCCCCGCCCCATGTTCGAGATATTTGGCATTGTTTTCATTTGATTTCCGCTATTACCTTAAATGTTAGAAATGCAACCATTTCATTTCAGTTGTCAGCTGGAGCGTGAAGTTTAAGGTCTCGGATTCATATACTGAAGTTTGTCGATTCAAATTCGTTTATCTACTTTGTGTTTTTTTTTTGCATATCAAATAAATTTATTTATTTAAAAATTATAGGGGAAATCTCATGTGAGGGGGAGGGGGGCGCACTTCATCTTACCAAATCTCACCAAGGGGGAGGGGGGGTCCAAATTTTTTTAAAAAACACCTCACGTAATTAATGGACGCCCCCTTAGAAGTCTACTACTCTAAAAACAAGTGAATGTAATATTGTGCTAAAGCATAAATTTAAAAGCGACCCAAATTAACACAAAAATGTAAAAGTAATAATACAAACAAAGTATGGATAGTGATTAGTAAACCAATCACAGTGCTTCGCAATGGCTTCTGAGTCACCTTTACTTTAGAATAGACTGCGCCGGGGTGGTCTAGAAAATGCTCGCGCAAGTCTGTTTGCGACCCCATGCTATCTTACCCATCCCTATTTATATGGAGTAATCGTCATTCTTAACTCAAACCTTATTAATACACTGAATTCCTAATAATGATTTAAAAAAAAAAAAAAACTTAAGTTGAGAAACTGTGTAAAGATTTAAAATGTGGAGAAAAAAAATGAAGAATAAAAATGGCCCAGGAGGGGATCGAACCACTACCTTCGCGTTATTAGCGAACTGAGCTAACAGGCCACCTACAACATTCAACATTCAGGCCACCTACAACTGAGCTAACAGAAACCGTTGCCTCTGAAAATACTCCATTCTAACTGTATTGGGTCTCTGAACACGATGCCGTTTGTAGATGCGATCTTCCGTTCGGGAGTTGTTAGGGGTGGACAGACACGGACGGACAGGACAAACGCAATAGCTACCGATTTTGGTCGCTAAAAAGGCGCGGATTTATTTTATTATTATTGTTATTTTCGTTAAAGCCCTAATAATAACAGAAACGGAATGAATAAGTCAGTTTAAGTGTATATTTTAAAATATAATATCGGCTTCTTTGTATGTGTTTTGACTTATATTAAATTATAATATATTTTTAAATTATAATATCTGCCTAATAATACAGTAGAAAACTTTTACTTTCTAAAAAAACATTTTGGTACCTTTACGCTCTAGTTTTTCCACAAGGATGCACGTGAAGAACTTTTAAATGCTACTTGATCTTTAGTCGGCAAATGTGTAAGCCATGTTTGAAGAAGATCTATTCAACTGTTAAAAGTTATTACGTCACCCATGCACACACAAACAGATAAACAGACTAATTAATTTCAAGAGAATTTAAGAAAATAGGCTAAAACGTAAGGAAACCTTTATATTTTATGGTGTAATTTCTCTATTGAAAAGCACTCTTTGAGGCGTAATAAAAGCCTATTCGAAAGCGCCGTATTTGAGCTGTGTTGTGTGTATTGGAAACAGGAGAATAACCTTCCAAATCCTTCTCTTATTTGTCTTTGTAAAATCGAAATAAGCTTTTCTTTTTTGTTTTGTATGAAAAGCATCCTTATCCCCTTTTATGTATTAAAATACCGTACAAGGAATTATATATGGTTCAAACGAACCATTAAGTACTTTTTTCCTTCTTTGATACGCATTGATCTTTGTCTCCATCTTTGTTTCCTCCAAAAGGAGGAACGATTCCTCGAACATCAGTGAACGCCACACACATAAAAGTGGTTCACAACAAAATAGGAAAAAGAAAGTTCTTTTCTTTCTATTATTTCTCAGTCAACAATAGAATAACGGTTGAGAGATTACGCAGGCTTCGTCCCAGAATTTTCCAGAGCGGATAGACTTTATTGGATGAACCCATTGTTATCCGCTTTCCTTAGCTTTGTTTCTTTATTTTTCTCGGCACTGGAGATTGGTGAGAACTTTGTTCTTGATCGATAGATGCTGCCAAGGAAAATGTTGCAAGCGTTTCTTCATCGGGCGGCAAACAACTGCAGATAGAAGGAGGTTCGAAGGAGATTACAACAATCATCGATAAGGAATTCGCAAAAAAAAAAAATCAATAGGGTAGGGCATTCCTAGCGGCAAAAACAAACAAAGAAATATTGGAAGCTCCATTTCACGTTTTATCTATACCAATGAATATTTCCGGGCGAATGGAATAATACGATCAATTAAACTCAATAAATATGTTTACATTCCAATTGTTCTCTATGATAAAAGCAAACGATACGATTCGCAGAAACCAGTCAAATGTCAATGATAGGATAATAACAGACATCTAAAAAACAGAATTCCGAATTTTGTTTTATTTTCATTCTCTGTGCTTTTCATTTTCTGAGAAAAGATTTCAGAATTTAAATATAGATTATTTAAAGAAATGCATTTTCTTTCTCTCTTTCGAATTTTGTTTTGTAGATCCTTTCGTCATCCAACATTTAATATCAGTATTCTAAATTCTAATTCTAAAATCTTTAACTGAATATCACGAAATAATAAAGTAAGAAAAAAGATAAAAAATAAAGCTTACGAAAATTCACTCTGAAAAAGCATAGTGAATTAAAAAAAAAAATTAATTTTTCTACACCTACTTTGAGTCTTTTGTGTATTGTTCATTATTCAATTCTTAAATATTTATTTATTTATTTATTTATTTTTGCAATCGTAAAAGACTATAAACCTAAAACGCTTCTACATTTGAATTTACACATCTTTTAGAGCTTCCGACTTGTTGTCTTCTGTGGCAAATGAAATGGGGTTTACAAAAAGTATTCGGAATAAAAATAATTGGTGGATATTATCAAAACTATAAAAAAGTTGATAAGATTTGTAAAAAAAAAAGCTCCTATATTTAAAATAGACACTATATAGTTTTTAATAGTCGAAACTATATCTCCAGTAAATACCTTATTTAATACAATATTTCAATGGACTGTTAATGGAGTGTTAAATTTAAAAGTTGATTGTGTGGATTATTAACGAATTTTAGATGAGGAAGAGGAAAAGATTTTCCTGTCCTAGCTTAGCCTGAAGAAGTTTCTTGTAAAAAGAAATGAAATATTGTATTAATGAATGTGTTATTGGAGAATTAGTGTCCACAGAATCTATATATATATGTATATATATATTCAAGAAATATTGTAGGACTTATGAAGCTCCCGTATTTTTAGTAATACGTAAAATTTGTTTATTACTCGACAAAACAAATGTGCTCTCATATTCTCAACAAATTCTCTATCCTAACGTCTTTGTTATTTGCATTTGAAGAAATTTCGTATCCTGTATTTACAAAAAAAAGCTTATTGAAAACATCCAGGCTTAATGAAGACTCAAGTTAAACCGATATATAACATTAATTATATTCTAAGCTAATGTTAAAAAGATAGCTTTTATATTCAATTCACAATAAATGGTACTATATAAAGTACCATTATGTAAATTCATAATGCTTATGTGATGGCATTTATTTAGAATAAACTATCCTTACATATTATTTCTCAAAGGTGTTTCTGTGTCGGAACGTCATAACTTCCTTAATACTTCATCAAACTCAATGATTGAGACATAATTTTGAAGATTTCGGTCTCCGCTAATGACGAAAAATGAACAAATTGTTTAAAATTAATGTTTTCGTTTAAAAACTTTATTTTAAAAACCTTTTTATAAAAATGTAGACACGCTTTAACAGAAGCGACTTGATCTTTCGAAAGTGAAACGATATTTCATCGTTTATTTAATAACAACAGATAAAAAAACAAACAAAGATTTATATTTTAATAAAAATAAACTTTTTTTAAATTAAAAACATAAAAATTTGTCAACTTCTCATATATTACTTTCCAATTTTTTTATTTTTTTTATTTCCCTTAATACTTTATCAAAATCAATGATTGAGATATCATTTTGAAGATTACCGGTAAATAAATTGTTTAAAATTAATGTTTTCGTTAAAAAACTTTATTTTAAAAATCTTTTTATAAAAATGTAGAATGCGCCATCTATTCACAATCTGTTCATTTATTTATTTGCAATTACCATTCGGTGATTGATCAAGATACCATGCGAATTATTCGCACGGGTCAACCTTTTTATGAAAATGGGCAAGGCGCAATCTATTATCAATATGTTTAACTAACATGCACGACAGCTTTGGATTTATTTATTATTTCTCAAAGTTGGTTTTTTTGTTGCGAATTATTCGCATGGGTCAACTAGTTTATTAAAATTTTTATATTAATATAATTTAATAATATATACGTATAATAAAATATATTCGCTATAAACTGCCATGAATTGTATCAGCTCAGTGTACGATTCTTTTATTGTAAATCAATATATACTTATATATACTTAGGCCTATATATTCTTAGGCCTAAATGGTTCCAATGATTCTTGTATTCTGAGATTACAGTGTAAAGCCTCCACACTTGACTAAAAAATGAACTTTATATTACAATTAAAAATGCACCCTGTTAGTTGCGTCCAGTCAGCACTCAAGACGCAACTAGCAAGGTGCATTTTTAATTGTAATTTAAAGTTCATTTTTTGTCAAGTGCGGAAGCTTTACACTATATCTCAGATTCTTGTATTCTTAACAAAAAAAAAAGTTATGACTCAATTTTAAAAATCTGTATTTTCTTTAAAAATATTTGTAGAATTCTTGTTATCTAATGATTTAAAATCTGCTATTTTTATCCCTTTCCTATTATCCTACTGGATTTTTTATTTAGGGGCGTAATACAATAAAGTTTAAACAACTTTACTATTAATGTAATATATTAAATAAAAACTATTAAGTAAAACTTTATTAAAGTATAACGTATTAGATAAAAGATGTAATGTTGAAATAAAACGTACAACGTATTAACTAAAACATATTAAATAAAAAAAAACGTATTAAATAAAAAAAACATATAAAATATCAAAACAAAGCAGGAGGAGCTAAATAATTAATGTGCATTGTTACAAATTGATAAAAATTCATTGTTGCGCTATTAATACTTTCGGGAATTTCAAACGTGTTTAGAAGGAAATTTCTCTATAAAAATTCTCATGGAAAAGATTTAAATAATTTGCGAAATTTAAATCCTTGCTTGTCTATAAACATGCCTCCCAAGTTTCAAGAATATCTACAAAACAATTCAAAAGTTATTAAGAAGAGACAAATCCATGAACAGACATACAGATTAACTTATTTATACGCCTCAGTTTTCGATCCAAATAGGCCAATAAAAACAAGGGAGGGAAAGCGATTAGAAAACCAATCACAATGCTTCGCAACGTCTCCTGATAAGAAAAAATAATTGATATTGCTTTAAATTTCTTATTATTATAAATGTGATTGTTGCGAACGCAAAAGGCGCAATTGTTGCGTTTACTGTGATTGTTGCGATTGTTGTAAAGTTGAATTATAAATATGATTGTTGCGAATGTAAAAAAACGCAATTGTTGCGATTGTTGTGCTTAATGATAATTTAATGAGATTTTAATGATACTTGCCTACGTGACAGACAAAACGGGAATATAAGTCTGTTGATCTTATCAGAAGACTAAAAGATATCATTTTAACAAGAGTAACTTTTTATTGACATCTTTTAATGGGTATTCTAGTATGAAATATCTGTTTCTAGTTGATAGTTCACAACCTCATTCCACGATCGTTCACCAAATTGATTGTTTAACAATGATATTAACTAAAGAATTTCATTTGCTGATTAAAAATTCAACAGCAAAGAAGCTTTCGAAGCAGTGAAAACAAGAGAGTCCGGATTTGATACTTTTTAATCTATTAAATATAAGATATTTTTGATGATTTTTTTCGTTTTGGAATTTCTGATTATTTCCAAATATTTTAGGCCTGTGTCTTCTAAAATCTTTCCACGCTTTCTGTGATTTTAAAATTCGAGGATCCATAGCAGTCCTTCCTCTGAAACCAAACGAGAGAACTTTGCAGTTTATTAAAGGCTACAATTCGAAAAGTCGTAAAAAACTATTTTACGAGCGAGTTGATATACAAGGGATGACTTGGCCCACCATATTTTGGAGGTTATTTCCCCAGTAGCCAACACTGAATTTACGAATTCTTTTTGAAAATACTTTTCCCCTAAGATTCTCTTTCAAAAATGTATTTCAACATATTTCCCAAAGGTGAAATTATTCATTCTTATTAAAAATTATGGAAATTAGACTGAAATATTTAATTGTTTATACTTCTCTTTTTTTTCTTCATTTACTTCTTATTAATAGTGTGTGTTGTTTTTTTTTTTGTTTTTTTTTGTTACTATTCGTTTTCACAGTTTCAAGAGTTAACAGTCAGTGATGCTGTCTTTGTTTGTATTTTGCTTCTTTTTGCTATTAAATAAAGTATATGTGCAGTACCGTTATGTACTTAATATATGTATTTATGTATTTTTGGCTTACTTTCCTTGAAAAGTTAGGCTTAGCAAATCAATATGGATTTAAAATCACGTGGGTATAAAAACATGGATAAACATATATAAATTATAAACACATGTTCGAAAATAGTTACATTATACATTAGACCTAAGGAAACATGCGTACGGCGTGAGAAACCGGCAGTGTTAATTAAAAACCAATGAGTAATTTCACAGCTAAAGGTACTATGATGATAAACATATATTGTTTCTTGAACAATAAAAAAAAATCTAGTAATAAATACTGCGATTTATCGTATATAATCTTCTTGTATTTATCCCTTAAGTAAGGCTTCTAAAGTTTCTAACAGATGTTATGTTTTGTTATTACAAAATATATCGTAAAGCAAACAAATGAGCAAAATTATGCTATAAATTCACTTTAGTCCTATCTGTAATCGTGGTAGATCAATAATAAACTATTTAAACTAGGAAGCTGAAATTTTTAATAATAGGTTTTTATTATTCAGTGGTTTAGTGAACTTTTGTTCCATTTCAAAATCGCTTGGGGTCAAAAACAATTAAAATAAATATATATCGAAATCATAATAAATAAAAAATTAGTTACCTTAAATGGCTGAAGTTTTAATAGCTACCTAGTATAAAGTCTTATGGATTGTGATATAAAGTAATCCTGTAAATATGAATTCGCTGTAAAGAAAGAAAATACTACCTAAAACTGAACACTGAAAAGAATGTTTCCAAAAGTTTGCTGAAATTGCAATTTTATGTTTGTTTATACGTATATATATTTCTGAAGTGAGCTATAAACTTTAATAAAAGTTTTTCAGTGCCTTTACGATAAGCCCTAACGTTAATTGGAAAATTCCGAGAAGAAAATAATAAGTACTTAAAAGTGATCGGTTTGGAACGCAATTGTATTCTTCATCTAGTGGTGTCACGGAGGTTGCTATAATCTCTTCTCTCTTATCCACAATCCCCAACCATAGCCTCGGGAGCTTCTTCGAAATGCACAGCATCAAATCAACTCAATCCCTCTTACTGTGCATTACTTGCCCTTCAGAAATGTGTGGCAGAGTTATTTTGTAAACATACCGATGCATAAACCACAGCCTTCGGTCACTAATCAACTTTAGATTCCATCAATGTGATTTGAAAAGTTAGGAATGTTTTTGTTTCTTATTGATACTTTTATCGATCAAAACTTTTGTACAAGGTTCTTTTTAAAAAAAAAATATGGATATTCTTAATTTTAACTTAGCTTAAGTTTAGTTCAGCTTAATTTTATCAATAGATTTTGATAAAACTTATATATTTATTCCTAACTTTAATAAAGCTCCCCAATATTTATTAAAGTTTAATTCTATTAAGTTGTCACTGTTTCATAACCCATGTTTAAAAGGTTAAAGGTCGTATCGAAACCGACAGGTCAATGGGAAATGGAAGAGAGCAATTCAATTGAAGTAGGGAAGTCAATGCGATGGTTGCGCGCCTTCATCTCCTGGGTAGAACTCACTTAAGATAAGCATTGGGCAGTTCTGAAGAAACTTTGGGAAAGAAATATACAACCTTCTCTGGCGATTGAACCAGGCTCCTCTCTACCAGGCCTATAATGTTAGATTTAAGCTATGAATATGAACTCCTTCTATATTTGTAAACAATGGATTATTGCACCATTCGCAAAGACTTGTCAATTATCGATTGCCCAGCAACAATTCTGACATTTTACCAGATGGGTAGAACCAATACCGTCGCCAAATATTTCGATGCCTATGAATTCTAATAAGATAAACAAAAATAGAAAGAAGATTATAATGAATAACGTAATACAGTGAAACTTGGGTAATTCGAACTTGTTTAATTCGAAATTCTGGCGAATTTTTTGCTCGGTCCCTAGAATTCTGTATTAAAATAATGTTAAAAAATCGTGGATAATTCGAATTTTATTTTGGATAATTCGAATTTTTCGTACGATTATCCTTAAAATATTACGGTAAAAATTGTTCCTGAGACATTTCTCAGCTAAGGTACATTCTTTATTTTAACGGTCCTTCTAAGGAAAACAAAAGCGAGGGTTGGAATGTCACTATGTGGGGATTTCCGAGGATTGTTCTGTCCACCCTGTGTTGTTACCCTCCCCCCTCCCACGCCCCTTCGGCCTTAGAGTCACGTGCGCTTCCTGTGAATGATTTAATGCGGTTATACACATTTTTTAGTTTTTGTGCTTGTGCTTTAAGTATTGTTTCTATGCTCTTACTATGCCATTGTCAAAAGCTAAAGCTCCTTATAAGTCATTAACATTAGCTGAAAAGGTAGCGGTGATTAAGGAAGTGGAAAAAGGCCTTAAAAAGAAATCGGAAATCGCCAAGGAATTTGGAATTCCATCAACACGTTATCGACATATTTGAAGAACAAAGATAAAATCTTGAGCAGCAAAAATGGCAATGAAAAAAATAGAAAAAGAACGAGAAGACCTAGCAACCCAGAGGTTGGAATCATATGCTAGGACACAAAGATTGCATTCAATGAAGCAATTAAAAATATCTGCCTTTTTTTTTTGAAAGTGATGAATAATTAAGCTAGTAAAAAATGTTTGATTTAATGAAAAAAAAATGTAGCAGTATTCTTAGATAAAGTTTGTATGTTAAATCTTTGATCGTGGAGTTAATCTTTTTTATTTATCTCTTCTGTTTGAGAGAATATACGTATGTAATTCGAATTTTTGGATAATTCGAACTTTTTCTCTGGTCCCTTCAGCTTCGAATTATCCAAGTTTCACTGTACTTGTTTCCAAATATGCAAAGGGTCGTTGATTTCTGTTTGAAAGAGTAAAGTCACCCTTTTCTCTTATTAACAGTTCAACAGTAGAAAAAGTAGCTAAGAATTGAGATCACCAAAATAACTGAAATGATGGAAGGTTCTTTTTTTTTATATCAATTGAATCCTTAAATTAACAAGAAGTTCCCTTAAGCGCTCAAAGTCTACTTCGCTTAAAATGTTCTTCTTTAAAATTTCTGTTTTTTTTTATTTTTTTTAAAGTCGTGAAAATGAAAAAAAATATAAAAAAAAAAAAAACCTACATTTACATTCAAATTATAATATCGTTCGAATACAAACAGTAAAAATTTTCCATTTTCTAAAAAAATAAATAATTAAATTCATATTAGTTTAATACATTGTTTAAATCTTTTAATCATCAGAAACTGTTACTCGCAAATTAATGAATTAGTTAAAAGGATTAATCACATTATAAGGTGGACCTAATGTTTATCAGTGCAAAAGTGACATCTCCAAACAGCTGTTTCACGGTCAGTTGCCGATCATCAGTGGAGAGTAGTCACTATAAAACCCCTAGGTCCAATTACGGAGGTTAGTATAAGGAAAGGCAGGGAAAAGAATGGATCCTCCAAATCTAAACTAAAAAAACAAGAAATACAGAATAAAAAGAAAAGAATAGAAATTCATGTGTCAGTCTCCGCTGGCCTCAATGAATTTTCTATGCGCATCAAATAAGAAAAGAGTGTATTTCTTGTTTTTTAGTTAAGATTTGGAGGTCTCATTGTTTTCCCTTCCTATCCTTATATTAACCTCCGTAATTAGACCTATGGTTTTATAGTGACTACTCACTGAGGATCGGCAATAGATCGTGAAACAGCTGTTTGGAGATGTTACTTTTGCACTTATAAACTATAGGTCCACCTTTTCATGTGTTTAAGCACTTTTTAGGCGCTTTTTTTCTTAATGGATGCGCGTAGAAAATTCATTGCGGCCAGCGGAGAGAGGCACATGAATTTCTATTCTTTTATTTTTATTGTGTGTTTCTTGTTTTTTTAATTTAGATTTGGAGGTCCCATTCTTTTCTCTTCCTATCATTAAAAGGATTAATATTCATTGCTTAAGATGTCCATTGAAATGAGTTGTCTAGGTTCAAATGGTTCACTACTGTCCTCCAAATGAGAGATGGCCGCCCTGTTTTTGTGAGATCTGCGCATGTATCATCGATTAGTCTGGTCAGGCACTTCCGTCTGGTTTAATGACAGGACGCCGCCATGACAGGTAATCGCTTGTTACTTTGCAAAAGAGCATAGTATTTATAAATAATATATATTTATTTATTTATATAAATACTTATTGTTAGCAACTGGTATTGAAATAACGCTAAATAGTCGAGAGAAGTTTTAATTTGGCGTTATCAACATGTCTTTCTCAGTGAAAGCAGACCCCATCGTCCATTGTGACAGGAAAACATAATTGATCAGCTACCGGAAGGGCTGCGCAGTTCAAACTTCCGCCGGCCATCTCTCATGTGGAGGACAATAAGAGATTTCTTTTTTTTTTTTTTCATCTCGCTTAATTTCTCCACAAAGACCCACTTGGAAAATATTTGAAATACGAAGGTTTGATCGTCTCTAGTCCATAAATATGCATTATAAGTTTCAAGAAGATCCCATCCAGGGTTCAAAACATAGGGGAACAAACAGGCTGACTAATGTGACGAACTTCACTTTTCGAACAGAGTTGGTTAAATTTGCTGCGAGGGTTTCCATTGAGGTTTGCGAAATTACTAACTACTAATATAATATTTTTGTGACTAATTTGTTCTTGTAGCTTTTTTAATCTTTAATTAAAGAATTCTAATGTTCCAATTCTTAATGCAAAAAAACAAAAAAGAATTTTAAAACTCCCACGATTCTAAATGTATTTTGTGTGTTCTGGTATAATGAATTCTGCAGCTGTAACAGGAAGATTTGGCCCATCACATGTTCTTCTCTTTGTTGATGGCTGAGACCCTATGGGCTTTCTTTCCCTCCCATTCTTCATTAATTAAGCTCTGCCGTTGCTGAGGATAAATCTGGCTACAGAAGGATGCCAATGAATGGTTGGTAGTCGACGCTCTTCTTGTAGATGCTTCTGCCTGGGATCAATCGCTCTAATTGACTAATTTTTAACGATTAGACCTCGCCGAGTGTTTGCCGCCGACATCGAGATGTCTGGTGCCGTTGTCACAGGAAAATAACTTCCAGAGAAACCCAAGAGAAAAGAGGGAATTGAACTGTTTGCCAAGCAACTAAGGAAAAAACTCACAGAAAAATGCAGAATATTCTGGTCTGCTTTTCTTACAACTACTTTAAATTCAGAATTTAGAAAATAGATTAAAAGAGACCGTTCATTAGAGTATGCAAAAAGGAGTAGCTTTTGTTTATCTAAAAGCTTGTTTATTTGTTTTGTTTTGTTTTTTGTTTTTAATTCCAGAGTAATTTATTCAATTTGTGCCAAATGAACTGGAACAAATTGTTGAAACCTTATAAATTAGTATATTGATATTATTTTTTTAGATATAAAAACCCTTACAAAATATAAGTAGTAAGTTGATATTTCTAGTATTCATGATGATATAGTTTCAGTTAGTATAAATTAAAATTAGAATTAGTTGATGTAGAATTGATATTCTTCTAAAGGTAGATGTATTTACATTTGTAGCTTTCTTTGTCCGTCATCCGTTATTAAAAAATATTTTAAAAGCTACTTAAGAGGCTATTAAATATAGATGATCTATATAGATATACTGTATATCATCTATATTTGAACTTTCTAAGGAAAAATATTTTTGAGTTATCTTATTAACAGATCTTAATTCTCTGGTGATTTGCCAAAAGGAGTTAAGTCCAGACACAACAGTCTACAATTGGATTTTTTGAGATAATATGTTCATTTGAGATAAATGAACCAAAATTCTTTTTTGAGATAAAATGAACATATTATCTCAAAAAAGCCAATTGTAGACTTCATTTTCTCCCAACTGTTGTGTCTGGACTTAACTCCTTTTGCCAAATCACCAGCGAATTATGCATATTCGGACTGAAATAGGATATTTTTTTTATTCTAATTATTCTACATGAAGAAAAAAAATTTAAGCCAAATTAAAAAGGTATGCTTCGCATACAAATCATACTAGAGTCGCTGGTTCTGTGGTATAAACATTGGGCTGCGTGCTAAAAGAGTCGGTAAAAATTTCCGGCGTAAGTCGGAAATATAGTGTTTCTATAGTACTGTTTCTATAGTGGGTTTAAAGACGTGTTAACGTAGGATTGACCACCAACTACATCCCGATGGTCAAGAAACTTCTAGAGTCGCCAAAGGTGCCAAGATAGCCTGCAAAATATGGTCCTTTACATTTTAATTTATATAAAACATAGGAAAACGGTATTATTTGTTAAAAAAATTACTATTGAATAGGATAATTTAACGTGCATTGAAGAATTATTAAACTATAAAAAGGAATAAAACGGACACAAATAAAAATTACTAAGCTGCTTTTGGAATTATTGCTACCGGGAATTCAGACAGACTGTTTCTGGCTTATTATGCCTCATCAGTTGAATTTACCCAGTAAGTGCAGCTCAGTGAAAGCAACAAAATATAAACAAAATTTTTAAGGTACTGTAACTTTTAATTTTTAGCCTTTTTTTTCGAATATGAAAGTTAGATTCATCAAATCAGTAAGTTTGTATTTGTGTGTTCGTTTATTGATGCAAGTCCAATAACGTTTGAACTGTTGTATGGATCTTCTTGTAACTTGGTATGCACATTCGAGACCTAGGACGATCTAACTTTTTGTATTTGAAAGTCTTTCCAGATGGGTTTTTGTCGAGAAATTAATATGAGAAAGGGACAAAAATTCCCGTAGAAAACCATTGGAATCTATGGATTTCTATAGATACAGAAATCCATAGAAAATTCATAGACAGAAAATGTGCTACCTATTTCTGTCTTAAACTAAACTAGGTCGCAATTTTCTTATTAAATCCATTCTGCGTGGTTTATTAAGAGTAAAATTAATCCGATTTAGACAATTTAAGAAAATAACTCAGATATAATTCAATTCAATTACATCTGCATTTTGTGTTCCAGAAAATGGAAAATTTGTATCGTTTGTTTGATATTTGTAGCGTCTACTACTTATTAAATTAATTTCTAGATTAATCGTGAATCTTTTAAGACGTTGAGGGGGAGAGAAAAAAAATTGTTTGTGGGGAGAAAATTAAATGCATAGAAATTAACGCAGTGGAAAATTAAAAACAACAATTCAGTTGAATTAAATCAAAATTAAGATAAATTTATTAATCCATAGATAATCCTTTCCCCTACAACCACAGATAAGGGGCAAAAATAACGAAAGACTTGTTAACACCTTAATTTAACAATAGCTTCGCCCACTTAAAACATAACTTGATAAACATTTTGAGTATCAGGTAGAGGGAGAAGGAAAAAAATTGAAATATAATGTCCGACTAAGACCAACTTGACATTATTCTTAAACCCTAAGGAATCCAAGGATCCTAAACAAGAAACAAGTCCAAATTTAATCCCCACCACAATATTCTTTACAAATAATTTGCTAATGTAATCTACAATTATACATCTCATAATATTAGCTTTCTAATAAATTTCATTGTAGATGGCGTAATTCAAAGTCATTTGGAACCTATCAGTACTTTTCTCTTTCTCACTAGATCTTCATATATAAATCGTCGAATATCTTTGTTACTTTAAAAGGACATAACAAACGTAAAGTCAATTAAAAGTCCTGGACGGAATTATGTAAACTATCGGAACCTCTTGATCTTAAGGAAAATCATCTACATACCAAAGGTGCCGCTGATCAATCGAATGCTCCCATAGATAGTATCTCCAGATACCCATCGAATGGAGCGGTTTCATTCCATCGTTGGCCGCTGATCTCTCTCTCCATCCTTAAAGTGGTTGATCATCTGTTAATCGTTGAAGATTCGTCTCACTGAAGATTTTCCATTTCTAGGACTTATGCTGGGGTTGGTTAAATTGGAAAATAAAACTAGCCCATGATGGACGTAAATTAATAAGGGATGAAAAACAACTGTCGGATAGGACTTAAATTAAACTCTTATGAAAATTTCTTCATAATCCTTAATTTTTGGATAGGAAAACCCGAAATCGCCTTGCGTTATGCAAAGTTATCGGATGGGAAAGAAAAAAAATAAGTAAGAGATTCCAATCTCCTAATCATATATCTCTCTCTCACATAAAAAAATAAAAATCTGAATAAGCCTTTTTAAAACATTTTCTTCCTCGAGAGAACGAAAAACACGTATATCGTGCAACAAAGGAATGAATGACTGCCTAACTATACTCTAGTTTCAGCTAACACGATTAACGTCTAAAACAATAAGTAAAATTATTATAAGTTAAATAAACAAAAATGTTTGACAATGCGAGAATTAACTAACGACCCGATTGAGTAACCGCATCTGTTGGTCCTTGTTTTAATATGGGAAAAATAACAGAACTCAACAATAGGAATTTAACAGAGAACCATTTTTGAAACGAAAAAATCGGTTCGATTCATATTATAATTGAAATATAAACGTAGACTTCCCGTTTTAAATTTTTTAAATTTAGATGTAGATATTTCAAAACATAGATAGATAGATAGATAGATAGATAGATAGATAGATAGATAGATAGATAGATAGATAGATAGATAAGACATAAGAATGGACTGGCTCAGTATGTATATATATATAAACCTACAAACACAGGGTCACAAAACCGACAAACATCGCCAGCGTTTTCTGCTAATTTAAGCAAAAAATGTAATATACACCATGAGTCGATTCGACTTCATTCCGGAGATATGGACTGATGAATATAATCAAAAAACGTATTAATAACTCTGTAACAATTTATTTTATTACAAACAAATATCGTACTATAGTATCCTATTATTTACAATATTTCACTTCGCAGAGCTATTTTTATGTGTTATTAATTAATTCCAATCAAATGTGTGTTCATCAAACATTATATAATATCCCATTTATATATTCACATTAAAATCACTGATACAGTCAAATAAAAGTTCTATCTAAATTTATACAATAGCAGCTTCACACCAAAGCTTCTTGTTATTTAATTACGTCTTTCTTGAACTTCAAAACAACATGGCTTTTCACCGATTGAAGCTATTTATTATTTAATTATGTCGTTCTCGAAACTTCAAAATAACATGGCTTTTTACCCGTTGAAACTATTCCACTTATTGGAAACTAATTAATTGAGTATTAACGTCTCCGACGTAAATAAATTCCTCAAATGTTATCAAGATAATAATGTTCAATACATGACGTATGATGTATTTTAGTCCTTCCACGTCTGACTTGTTCGATCCACAATCAAATATATTTATGTCTTAATATAAGCTAGAAAAACAATTAGAAGAAATTATTAAAAGTTGCAAATTCTACGTGAAGATCATCCGATGAATAGGACTTATTACAAATCTTTCTTATTCATTCAGAATTTCCATTACACAAGATGAACATTTCATCGATGATACTTATCAGTATTGATGTGGGAAATAAATGTTCAAATTAAGGATATTCATTGCTTAACGCATCTTCCAATTCGTAATTTATTACCATTTCTATCGTCTTCTCATTGCGCATCCATCTTTCTACTTCCATAATTTCTGCCCATTCCACTCAACAACTAAACATCCACATTTTCATTCTCAACCTCAAGAATCGACATCACACTTCTGTTTCACTTCCCGCGCCATTATAGGAGTTACAATAGACATTATCAAATCAACATGAATACCGTGCTGTCCATTCGCTTTAAATATTACCCAGACCACCTAACGAAACTTCAAGTTGAAATAAATTGTTGAATAATTACTATTCTTTTCCTAGCAGAAGAAAAATATTTATATCTATATATTTTATTTATGAAAAACCACATGGACACTTCGTGTATGAAGCCGCAGAATGAAAGCTGTCTGTTACTATTTATAATCTGTTGATTTAATGATCTGAAATGCAATTATATAGAAATCATCACAGGTATTGTGCAGACTGTCAACCTCGATGCTGTAGTCATGCTATATCTCATGCTTCCAGTGATTGCATCTACGGAACATCAAAATTGTCATGAATAATGCTTATAGTAACTGTTCATCTGTTTCTGGCTTGCCATTCATGTGCACTCTTGATTTCATTCAACACCAAAGATAGAAATCTGTAGGTGATATATCGGGTGACCGAGGAGGCGATGGTACGTTGCAGGCATTTTTCCGTAAGACGTCATCGGTACATAATGTACACCTGCGGGTAAATAACAAAAACACCGTCAATGACGGACCTCGCATTGGTATTTCACTTGTTTGCTAGATAACTAGGGCGAAGAGGCAGTTTCGTAAATATCTTGACACAAAGCCGAATATATCGGGAATGACCTATTGTGTATGTTTTTTTTTTTTTTGCTTAAATAACAACCTGACTAATCTGGCGAAGTTTGTCGGTTTTTGTGACAGAATACCCTATATATTGAATTGATACGGAACGCATCGAAGTGCGAGCTGCGTAATCGAAGCATCCGTATTCCATGGAGCGCTAGTGTTCCCAAGATGGCTAATCCCTGACAGACTCAAGAGAATTTCTAGGGAAAGATACTGAGGTTGTTTCCCGTTTGCCTTCCTCAGGACGCCATTAAGGAATGAGGTCAGACCGAAGAGGCGGACAAACAAAGGAAAGGAAAGTTGAAACATCCATGCTCTCGACTGGGATTTGAACCCGAGTACCGACATACCGGCCTGACGGCAGACCGCCGTCTTAGACCTCACGACCACGCCATTTATAAACATTAGATAAAAATAACATGTAATAATAAATAATATTTAAAAACAATGTCTAAACAGAAAACCAAAACTGTATTTCGGGGAGAGGAGATCAAGAAGATGTCCATTTGACATTAGATGTCTTGATGAAACTAGAAGTCTTGATTGATTCTACTGTTAAAGAATATCACTGAGTTCTTCAGATTTTAGTTGATGCAAAATAATTTTTTCTGTATAACACATCAGAAAGTTCTTGGCATTGCACTGGGAGTCACATTATGAAAATCTCTTTTCAATTGTTTATTTTTCACCCGCAAACTTACTTTACAAGTATAAAATTTATAATTTGCAGTTTTCGACATACTTGTATTTTGTTGTCTAGTTTTGCAAAACCGCATTACATAAAACAAGAGCGTTTCCACTAATTTGTTTTTTTAAGTTATTTTAGCATTTTCTTCAAATGTTCGGGTAAAAGAGTAGCAGCAGTAGTTCCCTCTCCATTTCATTTGTGTGTATGTTTGGTGAGTTCATAACCTGGCATCTCCTGTTTTGCTGCGTTTGAAATGAGTTAAGGGTCATGAAATGTGAAGAGCGAGGCCGACAGGTTCACAGCAACTTATTAATTTCAAAACCTTATTTGCTTGCACGAACAGAATTCAACTTTATTGCGCAAATGAGGAGAGAGATGATGTCTGGGGGCAAATGACAAGAATGAAAACAAAAGAACTAGTTGGATTCGGAAAAAGGAAGAGGGAAAAAAAAGCAGTCTTTTTTCGAATTTGAAATTTGTGTCTTGAAGTTTCATTTTTTTAATTGCATGATGAAGAAAAATTCACTTTTTTTCGTAATTGCAAATCCTAGAGGCATAACAGCACAACACAAGTGCCACCTTCTCAGTCAGAGATAACTTAAAACTGATATAATTGTATTTGAAAATGTTCATATCACTTTCTCAGTTTCAACTATGCATATATTTAGATATATATTAGATAATTTCGTTACAAAAAAGGTGTTATAAAAGAAATTGTAGCAACACATTTCTGTACAAAGATATGTGACTGGTTTATTTGAATCTTTGATTTTCAAAGATTTTTATATGAAAAAATTGCAATAACAACGTTTTCCATTCTATTGAGGAATGGGTTCCATTAGATTTTGGTAGGTTTAACCATTCCACTACGTATCTAGTTATTTTCTTTTTGTTCCTTAAGAATCTATGCTTTGAATAGAAAAAAAAAATAAATTCCAAATGGTGCTACAGTCCTAAAACTTAAAATTATAGTACTTCAGTAACTTTCACCTTCCTATGGAAACTGTCCTTTTTCTATTGTTTAGCTTGATTTTCTTTTAAAGTTTGATAAATTCTTAATCTATTTCACCGAAAAATCCCGAAATTAATAGCTTATATTTTAAATTTCCTTCCAATGGACCACTTGAGGTTTACGCCCCTATCGACGTCACATATGACGTGTATCCCACATGCGGCGAGAGCTTGTTGGATAAACAACATATAACTTTGTTTGAATTACTTAAAAAATCGTCGATATTTGATATTTCAAGACGATGGTTCAGTACTGTGCAGATCCTTATTGTAATAATTCTGTAAAAACGCTTGGAATATCCTTCTTTAATATAATATTTCTTCTGTATCTAAACCGGTTACAACAAAGCACGTGGCTTTGTTTATCCCACATGCGAAGCAGTAGCGTGGTAGGATATTTTGTAACTACGAAGCCCCGCCTATCCTCAAATGATCCATTAAATTATATCCTTCTTTGAAAATATATTGCTGTCGTCTTCTTCAATAGGTGATAATCAACTCAATATCCAATCTGAAAATTTTGGAAGGCTTACAATCGTTGTATCCAAATCAAATCTTTTAGTTCAGCCTCTATATCTATTAGGGTTAAAACGAAGCACATGGCTTTGTTTATCCCACAAGCCAAAAAGTAGACTGGTGGGAAATTTTGGAACTACGAAGCCCCGCCTATCCTCAAGTGGTCCATTATCTTCTAGTAGCGTTTAACATAATTAAATTTAGACTATTACTTAAATTAATATTAAAATAGCTTTAAAGAAATAGATTTCGTGTACATTGTTAAATACTGCGCACAAAATCCTAATTTGCTATATACAGTAAAAACATACTTACAGGCCTTGTGTTCTAAAGGTATTGCAATGCATTATAAAAACTGCTTATTTTTTTAAGTTCCCAGTTTCAAAATTAGAATATTTTAATCATTTGTATATTTAACCCAATGATCTCCTGTTAAATAAGCAGGGTTGCAGTGATTATTTTTCACTATTTTTTTTTCTTCTCTATACGGACGAAGGTTCACTCAACCTTCTGTCAGATGGGTGCAGGGTCTCTATCCCACAGTTTAGGGTTAAGGAATATCGAACATCTAACAATCTACATCATAGAGCCCAATAAAGTGAAAGTCACGGCACCTTCATTCGACTTCTTTCAGTATAACTACATTACAGCCATCACAAATCTTCCCAACACCCTAATACATTACAACGTGCATCACATACACGCTGCGCACTGTATTGCAACATTAGTTTTATTATTTTATACATTACACTATTGAAATTAAAAAATAGTGAAAGGTCGGCTTGAAAGCTTGTGTATTTTTAATTCTTTTTAAATACAGTAAATTTATTGTTGTATGTGTTGGCCTTATTTTTAATTTTAAGTTATGATACACATTTTATATTATAGTGGCCTATTACTTAATGGTAAAAAAGTAATGAACACACAATTAAAATACTGAATTGTTTATAATTAAAAACATATACATACAATAATTGGAAACTTGCCTTTCCGGCATGGCAATGTGGTCAGGGCGGTGGTCCTGCCTTGCGGCATATATACCGGAATCTCGGGTTCGAATCCTGGCGCGGAGCTTGGATGTTTCTGCTTTTTTCTTCTGTGTTTTTTCTGTGTTTCTACGGGTACAGTGTGAGCCACCTCCTATACGGGTATAGTGTGGGCAACGATTCTTCAACGAAATAGCTCATAATGTCGAGCTATTTCGCGAAAGTTCTAAGAGCCCGGCTTTGATAAACAAAAAATAAATAATTGGAGACCGGTTTTAAGCCATTATTACATGGCTTATCTTCAGCCTGTATTATTAGACTATTATTAGCAATAAAATAACAATATAAAATATTTTAATTTTTTACAATTTAAGCTTTCTTCCGGAGCAAGGCTTGTGTTTCCTACTTTTTTTGTAATTCAATTTTACTATCATTCAACAGATCAGTTGAATGCCATCAAGGAAAATAAGAAGTAATTCATGAGCCAAATAAATACTCTTAAAAAATAAGAATCAAATACACTATAACTTATAAATTAACTTACAAAATGAAATCTGTACTTTCATCAGGTATCTGATATTCGATCAAAACTACTTATATTGAAACAAAAGTCTCGTTTATTAAGATGATGCTACAATTTTTTTATCGAAACCTGATAGCGTTGAAAATATAATGTTCTCATAGAGAATATAGACTGTTTAACGTTCTTTTCTTTACAGACAAATTATTTGAATGATGTCAGAAATAAGTAAAAAATTTAGAGCGATCGCATCAACAGCATGACTACAACAGCAATATTTATTATTAAACTGGGCTCGAGGTAAAGCTGTGTCTCTTGGAAATGGGTCTCAGGTGCAGATGCACCTGCTGTCCCAATTGCAATGCCATTGGTCCCATCTAAGTCTTATGAAGAGTAAGAGAACTGCAGTTGATCAATAATAATCAACTGATCTGCTTTCCTGCCCGACACTAAAATTGAGCAAAGAAGTCGCCATCTTTAAGATGAAAATTTAAGATGAAAACTGACGAAGTGATAAGGAATTGTCAATTTGATAGATTATCGATGCAAAAATTACTTTTTGATTAGTTTTATTTTTATTTTAAAAACTCATTAATAAGGCAGTCAAATTACAATTACAATTAACTTACAAATACATTTGAATATGTCTATTATAGGTTAATAACATATAAAATTACGTTCGTTATTTATTACTGCCATATAAGGTTATTAGCTTATTTCCTAGAAACTGAGGCTTATTAAATCACTCCATCTGTGTGTGTGTGTGATAACGTTTGTTAAAATGTATTTGGATACAATAGTTTTTGAATGCATCTTAAAATATGGAAGCATATTCAAGAATATTTGAAATACTTTTTTTGTGAGTCCATATCGAGAAATCAGAACTAATAATAATCTGAATGTCACATAGAAGCCTAACAATCGATATAACATCTTTAGGTAATCTATTAATTCCGCGCGCTTTGATAAGCTTAAGGTATCAGGTATACCAGGTATAAATCCACTAATTTTATTTTCCAGAAAAGAGAAAATTTCTTCTGGTTTGCATTAGATAATTTAAAAATGGAGATTTCATTTAAAAATAAGTGAAAACTTTTCTGTGGTGTTCAAGACTTTAAATAAGGAAAAACAAAAGAAATTTTAAGAACAACATCTACAACATTAACAAGAAAGTAGACTTTTTAAGTTTTTGAAGAACTTTTTGGCATATACAGCCTACAAAAATTTAAAATAAGTCATATTGATTAAGAAAAATTTTAATAATTCTAAAAAACCAAAAATGTACTGATTGCAAACTTATTTTTTATGTTCGAACACAATTTTTGTTGATTCGATTTATTAGAAATTGAAATATATATTTAAGCTTTTCGAACATAATGTCAAAATTCAAGAAATACGAGATAATTAAAATCAACAAACTAAGTCATGTGCACACAAAAATCTATATTGCTAAATTACTTAATTTTTTTTAATACGTAAAAATAATTTTCGTTAATTTTTCTTTTAACTTGAACTGAAATGCTATGAGCTATCCTGTTTTTAAATATCCAGGGCCATTTACAGCTTAATGACGTTGTGAGTTACACCAAATTTCAAAATAATGGACTGCCTAGGAATGCATCACAAGTTAGATATTCATCTCCACTTGCGGGGAGGCAAGACAACAATTTCATGCTTTATTAATCCTAATTCACTCTGATTGTTACATTAGCTTTCCAACATGAAGCTTAACTGATAATTAATTGGTGTGTGTCGGCAGCCCACTGAGTATCTGAGACCATAGAGGAATTTCTGATTGGACATAGAATGTTCAAGTGCATATAACTGATGCCAAAGAGTCTCAAATGACACCGATACCTCGATGTTAACATGTGTTTGTCAGCAGTAGTGGCCATCAACAACCTTAGTGAAACGTAATGCATCGTTACCGCGATTAAATTAACAGTTTTACGTCGCCTCACCAAGCTAATCGTATTAGGTGGCCGATGCTTACTCGAAACCAGTGTAAACGTGTTGATGGGGGTCGATTCTGATGACCTTCATTAGGATAGAAGCTAATAAAAGAGGTTCCCAATTACACGAGTGTTATTCTGCAAAACTGAACATCAGAAGACCCCGTGAACAAAAAGAAATTGTCCTTGTAATTATTTGGAAACAACTAAAGATCAGATGCCATGATCAGAAGATGGTCGTACAGATAGCCCTGCACTGCTGCGAAGGAAATAGAACAAGAGGGCTGATAAGATTTCAATGTAAATAACGGAGACACGACCAAACATTGAATCAATATTGAAAATCATTTCATCTAGATTTATTTAATGAGACACTACTCAGGAGTCTTATTAAAATCTTATTACATTCATAAACAATTCGGTTTTCATTGCACTGATTTTTTATGAAAATTGATATGAGCGGGTTTTGTCTTTCAGTCCAAATTACTTTGAAATCTGAAGAAGTTGAGAATCCTTCTTCCCATTCGTATTTACCGAAAGTGATATAAGAAGGCTTCATGAAATCACGGTCTCTGTATGTATGTGTGACACTGAAATCACTTTTGAACATTTCTAAATCATGGATATTTCTAAATCATGACAAATTGGTAAATCATTTAAAATCCTTAAAAATCTTTGTGGGAATGTTTTAATGGTTTAATTTAATTGAAGGAATGATGGCTTAAATTACTTTAAATTTGATACAAACATTTAGGAAGGATTTAACTGGTATCACAGATCTACAGAATAATGCTCTGGATATTACAATCACAGTCATTCAATATTTCGTGATATTCATCACATAGAGTTTTGAGACAGGCAATTTTATTTAAATTTTAAAGGCTTTCAAAGCGTTTGTTTTCTACAGTAGATGAATATATTTATGCTTTTCTTCTTTCATTTCGACAGTGTATTCTGTATCTAAAAGTAATGAACCATAGTTTTTAATATTGCATACAATGACAATTCATCTTACAGACATAAGTAGATCGTAAAAACAAGTTCTACCAATAAATAGAAAGAACCTACGAAGACTAGACAATTTGATAGAAAGTACCATACATATTTTTTTACACTTTGTTCTGAATCTTAATTACGTTTCAAAGAAATAAACATAAAACGTATTCCATTAATTATACAGCGCACTCAAAATCTATTTCAATATTAATTTTGTTTAATTACATGAAAATGCTTTTCACTGAATAAGCGGTAGATTAAAAATTAGCCTCAATACGGAGACCTTGTTGTTTTACTGATGACTGCTCCTGGCTGATGTCGCCAGAGCGTAAAACAGCTGTTCCAGGATGTCACTTGGTAAACAATTTGGTGTCACTCATTGTTGTTTATTAATAATTCAAATGCTTAGTTTGAATTTTTATGCTTCAAAAAAATCATTGAGGTCGGCGAACGGCTGGCACATGAATGTTTTCACTAATTTTTCATTAGTGAGTTTTTTATTGTTCATTTTTTTCTTTTGAGGCGCCATTGCGCTTCCGATGATACACTATATGGCCAAAAGTATCCGAACACCCCGTGGTCGGGACGCGGAGGCTCCTGAGGCACATATTAATATGATGTCGGTTTCCCCTTTTGCATTGATTACAGCCTGTACACGTCTGGGAAGACTTTCCACCAGGTTTTGATAGAAACTGAGTTCCAGGCGGCCATGACAGCTGAAGTGAGTCCGGCCATGGAAGAGAGGTAATGTGGGTGGGCACGTAATCTGCGTTTTATTTCGTCCCAAAGATGTTCAATGGGTTGAGATCGGGGCTCTGAGACGACCAGTCAAGTTGTCGAACACCCATGTTGTTAAACCACGGCCGCACAAGCTTCGATGTATGTACGGGACAGTTATCCTACTGGAAGAGAAACGGGTCTTCCCCAAACTGTTGCCACAGAGATGGTAGGGCAGCGTTATCCAGAATGGACAGACACATCGCAGAGTTGATGTTGCCCGTCACAGGAACTAAGGGACCCACGCCAAACCACGAAAAACACACCCACACCCCTATGCTGCCGCCAGCGAACTTAACAGTTGGCACAGCGCAGTCGGATAAGAAGCGTTCAACCCACATGCGGCCATCGGACTGCCAGATCGTGAAGCGAGATTCATCACTCCACAGAACGTTTTTCCACTCCTCTACAGTCCAATAGCGGTGAGCTCTGCACCATTGCAGCCGATGCTTTGCCTTTGCCTTGACGGCGGAGATGTTCGGCTTGAGAGCGGCCGCACGGCCGTGGAAACTCAAAGTTTTAGCACTCGGCGAACAGTCGTGCTGCTAGCGATAACGCCCTACGCATGTCGGAACTCCGTCGTCATCTTCAGGATTCGACGGTTACGGTCAGTCAGTTTTCTCGGTCTATCCCTTCGTGCAGCTGTCGTTTCGTTGCCTCGACGTCTTCATTTTACAATTATATTATTCAAAGTAGATTTCGGCACGCGCAGAATGTCCGCAATTTCACGAACCGATTTCCTACAACGGTGGCATCCGATTATCACGCCAAGTTCGAAGTCACTGAGTTCGCCTTACTCACTCTTTTTATCGGTAACGCAGAATTATGACCGTCCAGGCCCCCCACAACGCTTTTATAGTGTCCGATGACGCATCAAACCTCCTGACCTGCCCGATCCACTTCGTCAGAAGGGTGTCCGGATACTTTTCACCATATAGTGAATATCAGATATGATTAACTTTCTTAAGAAAAGAAAAATTCCTTTTGAAAGAAAATATATTATCAAAAAAGCATTAAAAGTTTTAACAAGTTCTACTTATTCTTCTATTTTCTGAATTATATTATTAATTTTTTTAATAAGCAAATAGATCAAAAAGTTGGATGCATAATACATTTCAAAATATCAAATTTATCTTTATAAACTTAAAAAAATTTAAATATATTTATGCATACAAACTTGTCTTGTGTTTTCCGAAAAAGTATATACTACAATTCTTAAAATACAAGATTTAAATTAACATATATTAACATTTTTTTTTAAGAATATTCCCTAATAATTTGAAATTTGTTATATAAAGTATTATTATAAAAAAGAATTTCAATTGTAAAAAATGAGGTAAAAAATTGGATATTGGATAATATTGATTATAATTTATAAATTTTATGTCATTTTGAGTTATTTTGTGCTAATATAATGGTTTCAATATGTTTATGGATGACAAGTTGATTTTGAAATTATTTTGTAAAATTTATTTAAATGTAATTTTTAAAATAATTATTATGTATTATAATAAAATAACAGCACCTGTTGATAGGAATTTAAATTCCTAACGGGACTGAATTGTATAAATTTAATAAATGACTAAATAAATAATAATTATCGATTTGTTGTAATAGCTTTCATTGAGTTATTACATGATTATTGCACTTAGTATTATTACAAAAAAAATTCTTAACATTTTATATATATATATCTATTTTTGTAAGGTGAAATAAAAGCTAAGGTATATTCTATTCTTTCTAAAGAGCAGATGATCTCCTTAAGCCAACAAAAATCAACTTGTCTGTACCCATGGATTAATCTGTGGTGTAATATCTACTGTTCCTCTCTCATTATCTCCTCCGCTAACGTATCCTTTCTTTTCCGATTGAGGGTTTGTTAGGAAGTCCAATGAAAGCATACAAAAAACTTAATTGTCTCTGCGATGGAACCACTAACGATCCCAACACAATTTCATAATGAAATGACAAAAAAATAGATTACTACTGAGAAATGCTGGCGTTTCTACCTTTAACGTCATTTTGCATTTTATGAAAAAAATAAGTATCTTTTTTTCTTGAAAGTTTTGAAATCTAGATCTCAAAGATTGTTTGCTGATTTGGTTCTTATTCTTGTTTGTTCGTTCCGATAGATCTCTGAAACTGTAAAAGTAGAAATACTTTTTTTAAATTCTCCTTTCACTCGTTGCAATGTTATAGGCTTCATGAAAACTCTGGGATAGCTCCAATAACTAACTTTTTTCTGAGTTATATCGTCAGGAAATGTTATATTTGTTTTTGCTACGTATCTTCAAAAAAAACACTTGAATAAACAATAAGAATTAACTGTTTCATGCACAAGTATATTCGTATTGTTTATTCAAGACGCATAAGCTTGTAGATATTATATAAATGGATGTGGATTCATTTATAAAGCTTAATATCCATTGCATAGCGACATTTATATTTGTATGCTAGCTACACACACATATTGTGTGCTGCGGGAACCTATGACGTCATTTGCATTGAAAAATCTCCACTGATAGAAACGCTTTAAAAAAATGCTTTAGTTTTAGTTTCACAAAACGCTGTTAATTCTCTTACCATTTGCTTACATACTAAAGAAAAAAATTTTTTGTTTTGTTTTGGTGTTTGGGAAGGTGAGGTTAGAGATATTAAGACCAAACTAATGGTGTGATAAAGTTAAAAAAAGCCTACACAGATATAATTAAGTTAGATTATAATGTGGTTATTGTGGGCAAGCACCGCGACTAGTAGATCTATTGTGCCAAACCCACGGAAATGTGGACAGATGAGAGAAAGACTGAGGAAGTATGGTGGTAGGCTCGCAGGGGAAACGGGAGAACCCCGAGAAAACCTACCCAGCGCGGATCGTCCACCATCACGAAACCACATAATATAATTAAGTTACGTTAGTAAATTAATAAGAAGACACAACAAGTTTCTCTGGTAAAGTAACGAGTATCTTCAGGTGTGTAATACGTTCGTTACTTAATGTCTTATTATTATTTTAATAATACTACCTTGCATACGTAGCATAATAAAAACAACACATAACTTTATTTTTTTTATCAAATTAATATCGAGATCGGAAAATATGCGAGTTCCCAGCCCGTTGTGGCTTCTCCGGATAATTCAGATGTATTGCTGGTTAACGCCACACACCAAAAATTTAAAGCGAAAATATAAATCCTCTTTATTCCCTATCCCTTGGGAATTTCGAAAAATCCGGCCTTACTCCTTGTCTACATCATAAGGGAACCTCTCTGCAAAATTTCAGCTTTCTAGGTCCAAGGGTTTGGGTGGGCGTTGATGAGTCAGTGAATGAGTGAGTCAGGACTTTTCTTTTTATGGTATTACTATAAACAAATAGTAATACCATTACTACAACTAATGGTATTACTTTTTATGTTGGACAATTTAAACTGCGTGACTGTTTTTAGTATTAAAATACTTAATTATTTTTTATTGACAATATATCAACCTATCAATATATTCATTCTTCTTTAATAAAGTACAATATTCAATTAGCTTCTTTCTCAAGTCTGAATTTCATTTCAAATTCATTATAAAAATATATAACATCTTCTTAAAACCAATGATAATGACATTCAATGTCTGACAATTATAAATCATCAAATACTTATGCAACTCTTTGTATTGTAACTTATTAATCCATTACAAAAATCATTCAAACATAGATAAATTTTTGAGGCTTTTCTTGAAAAATCATATAGAATAATCTTTGTCTTTATTTATAACATTTAAAACTATTAATATTAAGGAGAAATGAAAATCATAAATCGTTCTTTTTCATTTTTAACTGTACATATAGTCAAAAACAATATCAACAATACATATATTGTTGATATAATAATATGAAGAGTTAGTGCTTTATTTAAATTTTATATTGAATTTAATATTTAAGATATGCCGTATTTCAATTATATAATTTTGAAAAATAAAACCTGTTTCACATCATAATACCGGTATTTTATTGATATTTGAAATTAAACATTTATTTTTATTTTTATTTTTTTTACATTTTGCTAGATTTTCCTTTTAATATTTGTTTTTAAAATTTATACTCCGTATCACTTTTCATTTCTTTTGAAACCATCAGTTCAGGAAACCGAAATAAGTAAAAATAAGTGATTTTATAGGTCTCATGATCTCATTTTGATCTTGCTGTTCCTCTTTTGTTTGTCTTAATAAAGTATTGATTCTTCTTATAAATTATTCTTAATATAAAATTAAATACAGAAATTCAAAAACATACCAACTCATTAATTTTAAATTTTGTGATCTCATTTCGTTATTAAATAAATATTTGTTATCAACTTAGTCAATATTAATATTTACTGAATATTTTCTATGTTAAATCATACAGTATAATCACAAATATTAACAAATAAAAAAGAACCATTTAGTCTTCTTATTTCTATGTCTTTACATGTTCTTCTTAAGAATTCCAGATAAATTCCGGTAGCAGATGACCAAAACAAAAGAATTTCCCTGATTAAAATTAGTTATGTAACCTGAATTTAACTACGAAAACCTCGTCCAGTAAGAAAGCGTATTACAGTATAATTTTCTTAGGGATTTCAATCCAGTATTTGTCCCATCTTTCTCTCATCTTATGCATCAATTGCAGTGGACTTCTGACACTGCTGCATCACTGGCACAGCGCCAACAGGATTCTTTGATTTTGAGGTAATCCTTGCAACCGCATTTTTCCAGTCGTCAAACCAGTTTTAAACTGATTGCAGAGTTCAGTAGCTGGCTTGAATAATAATACCCTTTCTCGCTTGAGTAAACGAGTCTCCCCTGGCAATTTCTTCATTTCCAATCATATGATTAAATATTCTTTGCTTGTATATCTTTCACCAAGATTGTTTATCTTTTAAGAAAAACTCGTATTCCATACCCTATGAAGGAATACTGTCAGCGCCCTTTACTGCCATTGAAATTGTCTGCAAAACAAACAAGGTAGGGATAGCGATTAGTAAACCAATCACAATCTGATGCGTATAGAAAATACAGTTGATATTGCTTTAATTTCCTTATTATTATAAATGTGATTGCTGTGAATGCAAAAGGCGCAATTGTTGCGATTATTGTGATTGTTGTGATTGTTGTGATTGTTGCAGAGCTGTATTATAAATGTGATTGTTGCGTATGCAAAAGACGCAATTGTTCCGATTGTTCCGATTGTTGTGGTTGTTGCTAATGATACCTGTTCACAGACGACAGACAAAACGGCACTATTAGTCTTCTAATAATAATCAGAAGACTAAAACTGATTGAGTGTCGTTGGAATTGCAAAGGCATTTTCAAATATTCCTGGCAGTAGTCTGTAATTCCCATACTTTTCATTTCATTCTTAATTAATCTAATAACACTGATTTCAATAAAATTAAGACCCAACGTCGTAAATTATAAGATTACTATAAGATAAGTATATTATAGTACAGTTGATTCATAATACTGTCAAATACAAGAGGCAGTCATAGTTGTATGCCCAATAAAGCTGCAAGATTTGGTTAACGTTTGAATACTTTTTTTTAATTTATAATGCAGCTGATTAATTACTGAACCATATAATTAAAGGAAGCAATGTAATGAAAGAAAATAGAGGTTGGTGTGCCAGTCTAGTGCTTCCTTAAGTAACTCCGTCAGTAGTCATTTAATAGTGAATTGAGTGACTATTTCTTCTACAGAGTTCGTCTGTAAAAGAAATATCAATAGAAAAAAAATCCGAAGCCTAAATACAGTTATTAAAACGTTATCGTAATTAATTATTGTTTAAATTTTAAAAATATCTTATTTTTCAATATTTGTTTTATTTTATGGGGGTCGTCCATTAATTACGTGAGGTCAAAAGGGACAGGGGGGGCCGGCAAAATCTCACCAAATCTCACCAAGGGGGAGGCGGGGGGTCTACAAAAATCTCACGTCAACTTTTTCATTCAGAGAATATACGTATTATAATAGATTACTAGCCGGGTACCGTCGCTTCGCTCCGGAACCCTTGCATACAGCATTAAAAAAAAAATTTATTTAGCAAATTAATATTGAGATCGGAGAATATACGACTTTGAAGCCAGTTGTGGCCTTCTCCGCTTAACTCAGGTGTATTGCAGGTTGGCGCACCACACCTGGGGTTGCCGTCAAACACTTCATGATGAGTTTGCCAGATTATTCCCTATCCCGTGGGAATTTCGAAAAATCCGGCCTTGATCTTTGTCGACATCATAAAGGGAACCTCTGTGCAAAATTTTTTAAAAATTTAAAAATTTTTAAAAAAAAATTAAAAATTTTTAAAAAAAATTACAATTTTCAGCTTTCTAGGTCGAAGGGTTTGGGGTGGGCGTTGATGAGTCAGTCAGTGAGGGAGTCAGGAATTTTCTTTTAATATAGGTAGATTTTCATGAATTTTGTTTTGTTAAACTCATTGATTAGTTCTTCATAGATTATATTTGGATCTGTTATTTTCTCTTTTTCAACTCTTATTATCCGAGATTCGTTCTATACATATTATTCCTGGTGTTTCGATATCATGTTTATTTATGAAAATATGATCTACATTTGTTTTCGTATTTCCATGAATTGTATAGTTGTTTGTTGTTGTTCCATAAAGAAAATTTTTGAAACCATTATTGCACAAAAGTTTTAGGTATTTCTTTACTGCATTGTTTTTATTAATTTTGAAAAGGTCTACATTTACGTCGCCAATTAGTATAGTTAAACAGTTGTTTAATATATTTTCATTTTTTATGAATAGAGTCTCTAATTCTTCAGTAACTGTACCTTTCTTTGTGTTTGGGTATTTTATGTATGGCTAAAATGTTAATATTTTGTGTTTGATAGCAGAAACACATTTTTGATAACGAAACATATTAGGTTTTATTACAAAACTTCCTAATAAATAACGTGTTTTGTGAAAATTCTTGAATCATTTTTCAAAAGATTTCCTTGCTCCGACGTTTTAGTAATTTATAATTTAACATTTTGCTTATAGAATGACAGACAGAATAACCTTTTTTATAATATACGTTTTTGTAATATATAATAATAATAGCCGGGTACCGTCGCTTCGCTCCGGAACCCTTGCATATATAACATTCAAAAAACAAACTTTATTTATTTAACAAATTAATGTTGCGATCGTCGGAGAATATATAACTTCCTAGCCCGTTGTGGGGCTTCTCCGAATAACTCTATTGTATTGCGGGTCGGCGTCACACACAAAAAATTTAAAGAGAAAAATCACATTTTTGCATGTATCTTGCAAATGCAGAAACATTTGTGAATGACTGATATATCAAAATTGAATGACTTTCAAATACCAACATTTTCTCAATGTAATGTTCTCTTCTAACTTTTATACTTTTCATTTAAATTGAGAAAAAGTCAAAATTTGACCCTTTAAAAGGCGCTATCTTGGAAACCAAAACATTGTTTCGAAAGATTTTTGTAGCATTTTGTTTGTCTTAAAAAGATCTACTCCATTTTATCCATTTGCATGACCAATTTTTCTCTTATAAATTGGTCACAAAATTGGAAAAACTTAGTCTTATGACAGACAGATAAGAATGCCTTTTTGAGTCGAGCTGATACTCTGGGACGGCCGTTTCGAGCTTATTAGGCTCTCCTCAGCCAGAGCTAATCAGCTAGTGCAGGACTCAAAAGGCGTACGAGGGGAGGCATTGATAATACATGATGGAGACTTTGACCCCTCAATAACTAAAAGTAAGAAAATAAAAAACTAGAATCAAACGTGGAATTCAAATCCTTGGATAGCGCTCAGGCTACCACAAAAGGAATTTGAGTCCTGCACTAGCTGATTAGCTCTGGCTGAGGAGAGCCTAATAAGCTCGAAACGGCCGTCCCAGAGTATCAGCTCGACTCAAAAAGGCATTCTTAGGTGACTTAATTGCTTTCTTTTACCCGTTAGAGGGTTTGTTATATTTTTTTCTTTTCTTTTTTTTTTTGTGGTCAAATTCCTTTTGTGTTAGCCTGAGTGCTATCCAAGGATTTGAATTCCACATTTGATTCTAGTTTTTTATTTTCTTACTTTTAGTTATTGAGGGGTCACAGTCTCCATCATGTATGACAGACAGAATAACGTTTTTATAATATAAGATAAAATTTTGTAATATTGAGTTTTTGAACTTTTTTGATGTTTTGACTTTTTGAAATCTCACGTGAGGGAGGGTGAGGGAGGGGGAGGGGGTCCCACCACATCTCACCAAATCTCACCAAGGGTGAAGGGGGGGGTCCAAATTTTTTAAAAACACCTCACGTAATTAATGGACGGCCCCTTGGTGGCATTAAGTTTTTAGACGATGACCTCCCCATATGCGCGTGAGAAGGGGAGAGGAGGTGGAATCCCGAAATATATCCGCAATTTGCACACAATCCAAATAAAATTTTAAGTACTCCCAAGTAGCAGATTCGGCATATCACGTTTTCTTCTTATAAAATGTTCAAGCAGAAACAGATTCATATTTGTTACATACTGTATAAAATACATTAAAAAATTAAAAATGGTATTTACGTTTCAGATAGCTTTTAATTTAAATTAATAAATTGGGAAGTTCCCAGATTTAAGACTTTTATTTGAATAATTAAATAAAAAATATAACGTGATCGTTGTATAATTATCATAAAACGTGATCGTGAAAAGGAAAACTTGTAATTTGTGACATTTTCAGTCTATACACTGTCTGTGCAAACTAAAGAAAACAGGGAGATTAGAGAAAGACGTGGGATGCTAGACGTCTGACAAGACTCTCTATCTGTTGACAGTGAAGCAGGTAATAGTGATTACAAACTGTTGGAAATATTACTGAACTAAGTCTTGCCTCAGGGCTTGCAGGCTGCTGGTGCTTTGAGTTCAGTTGGATTATTCTCTGCCTTTTCTTGGTTCGTGCCCTTGGGAAGTTCGAGAAATGCGTGCTCGTGGGTGGATCAGAGGGTGACAAATGATCGAAAAGGAGGATTAGGTAAGAAACTATCTATTCGTTTCACTGTTGAGAGAGGATTATCAATGGAATCAGTTAGGACCAGACTCCACCTCTTGCAGTCCTTAATCACAGCCTAATGTGAATTTCATATCTCGAATGTTATCAAAAGGAGTCAGAACTTCAGTGTTATTGTACAAAAGTGGAAATCAGCTTTTTCTTTTATAATAAAAGTAAATTTATGGATATATTAGATCACTGAATTGCCGAATTCCTTTGCTTTTTTTTAAACAATCAATCTCATATTTATACATTTGAAAAATTTAAACTATATGTAACAAACATAAAACTTTAAATTCATTCTTTACCAACTGACTTTTTCTTATAAATAAAATGTATTCTTGAAAAAGTAGATATTTAAAAAAAAATTCATGAAAAAGATTGTTTAATTTTCATGCTGTTTCATTGAAAAAGTGGCTTCTTACAAATCAAGTTTCATGAAAATCTCCCAATCAAACTGAATAACAAAGATCATTGTCACTAACAGAGCTACAAAGATAATTTAATTTTTGTCAAAAATTTCGGAATCACCTCTCCTCTCTCATTCCTTGTTACAGTTGATTAATTAGTGAATAAACATATTAAAAAAATCGTTTTTTTTTATAGATATTCAACCTATTGTTATTTGTGTATTATTCTTTTCAATAACAATACTCATCAGATCAGTTAGTCTGTATATGTGTATCTTGCCCCTTATAACTTTTGAATCACGCTCGATGGAGTCTTCTTGAAACTTTGTATGCCTATTCCAGGACTACGACGATCTAACTTTAAAATTTGAAATCTATTCGAAATGGACCTTCTCGAAAAATCGCCGCGAGAAGAAACAAGAATTCCCATAGAAAAGCATTGGAATCTAAACAATGGATTTCTAACCTATTTCTGTTAATACTGCATTGTCTTAAACAATGAATATTAGATCCTTTTAAGTAATCTGTACAAGATTTGATTCCAATAAAAATTCTGATTTAGACAATTCCATAAATATTGCGGATTTAATTTGTTTTTGTTTTGTTTTTTATGTTTTAAAAAATGTGTACTGTTAATATTTGGTTGTTATTTCTACTTTTTTAATTGTTTTTATATATTTTATAAGATATAGGTAATATCTTTGATCATATCGTGAATAGACAAATCTAGATAACCAGCACCTAAAAATATAAAAATAAAATTTGTTTCTTCAGACGAGTCGCATGTATTGATGGTAGACCATAAATTTTAGATGCATCAACTGCCGCTTAGCACTCTTGTGCTGTCCCCCTCCCTTTACACTTTCCC
This sequence comes from Thereuonema tuberculata, assembly GCA_023159025.1. Classification (NCBI taxonomy): domain Eukaryota; kingdom Metazoa; phylum Arthropoda; class Chilopoda; order Scutigeromorpha; family Scutigeridae; genus Thereuonema; species Thereuonema tuberculata. The sequence continues at coordinate 52,746,523 of JAFIDM010005346.1, read as the reverse complement.
GACAATAAATTATCGCAATGATCTCCTTCCTTCAGTCATTGAAGTGCAACTCTTCAACAATTTACCCACTAGAATTTAACTTGAAAACTGATGTATTCATCAATATGCTACTCACCATTCTTTTGCTAACGCTATTCTTTTTTGCCGTTCTTTTTGCACTCTAAACGATATCAGTAGAATTTAAAAACATTTTAAGTTACTGCATTTCAAATGTAAAAATGTAAATAACTTTTTTAATATGATGTCGGTATTAAAAGGATTGACTTCTACAAAAAGGATTGTTGATCTGTTTGCTTTGTGTAAGATTTATAACCAACGAATCTATAAGCTTTCCTTTCTCAGACTTAGTTTCTTATAACTGGGTAAGTTGTAAATCTTAGCAAAAAAACCAAAGAGAAACCACGGGATCTTTTTGTGTTTAGTTGGGAAGACATAAAGAGACCTAAATATGGAGGCAAACCAATTAGGCACAGAGAACAACCCCAGCTAATCTCTCTTCGTTTGCTTTAATGGGTCCCACAACAAACTAAAAGTCTTTGCAAACCCAAGCAGGAAATTGGCTGGAAATATATGGGAGATCAGGTTTTATTAAATGATGCATTAGAAATTAATCTAGAGTGAGAAGAGACACCTGATCCATCGTAACCAAAAAAAAAAGAAAGAAAGGAAATTAATTATGCGGAAGAGATTCCATGAAGAGATTCTAGAATTTTCTTGAATCTTCCACTTCATGAAATCGGGATAAGTTAAATGAAGCGGTAAGATTTTTTTTGTGTTTTTTGAAGAGAAAGTCTAACCTTTTGGAGGTAGTAGTGGAACCGCAATTACGACTTTCTAAACTCCGCAACGACCGACAATTTAAGAAAGCTGTCGTAAAGCAAGTCTTATTTTGACCTTAAGAGGGATTTTATAAATTCGGTTCTCGGACGTACTTATCACGTCGTACAACTCTAAAACTCAATCTTAAAAACAATAATGGGATAGAAATATAAAACAACACACAAACAAATAAAAACTGAAATTTCAATACAATTAAAGCAAGGTCCGACGATATAAGATAGTGATTCGGTAATATTTTGTAGAATGTAGAGTTGTCTATTTACAGGGCAGCATTAAAAATTCATTGGGAAAGTTCCTCTTGAGTGGCATGTTCCTGAAACATCAGGGACTTTACATACCTAATACGTAAAAGTCATTTTTTCTTAGACTTTCTTGTTTTTATGTATTTGCTTTGACAAAACCTTTCAGTTAGTATATGTGTTTGTTTCTTTGAAAAATCAAATACTTACCTGTGGATGTATGCTGATACGGTTTAAGACTTATAATTACCTCTAAAAAGCTATGCAGAAGTTTTGACATCTCGTTCTAAATCGTCCTGTATAATCACGTATCATGTAAAAACAATAGCATTCAGAAAAACATGAATGGTAAAGTAACAATTTAAAAAAAATTAAGAATTCTAAATTTGTAAAACGAAAATGGAAAAAACCTCCTGATAAAATTTTCAAATTCTTCGGTACTATCTCGTATAGGATTTGAAGAAACAAGATAGGGAGGGTAATGGAAAAACCTCAGTTACATTTGCCAACAAATTATTAAACATGGTCATGTAAGTGCATCGGTTGTATCAGCGAGTATTCAGTCGTATAAATGAGTCCGCGGTTTAAAAAAAATAATATATCTAATACGCAAAGTTATCGCTAAATGAAAGACTCTTCATCGACGTTTTACCAAATTTCAGTTGAATTTTGATACTTTCTTTTGCTTTTTAAGTAGACAAGTTTTTATGACTGTCTAATTTGCCCAGTAGCAAAGGAATATTCATTTAAATTGAACGCAATCGTTGCCTTGGAAACATCCTCAAAAAAACTTACAAAAATTGATTATTATATTCATTTGAATAAAAGATTTTCAACGGATTATTTCCTTGTTCGATTTTAAATCTCATTTCCTTTATTTAAATTTCCTTTCTTTCTTCTTTCTTGGTGTATGTTCTATGCTTGCACTGAAAGAATTCGAAGCTTTTTTTTAGAACGGAATTAATTGAATTCAGAAATCAGCTCCAAGGTAAAACGATTTTTTTTTCATGAATTCAATTACAAAATGAAATCTAATTTTAATTCTTTTAATTTCGTTTTATTTTGGCTTTATGTAAGATGTCAGAGAAAGAAAAGCTTTCATTAATTAATAATTGGAGACGTGGAAGGAAATGAATGTTTATTACTGATGATTGCTTCTGGACAAATTTCCGAAGTTCCTGAGAAAACCTAACATCTATTTGCTTGTTTGTTGTTTAAGTGACGAAAACAAACCATAGGAAAAACAATCTGAGTATTTGGTCCAATACAAGGATTGTTCAGGTTTATAAGAATGAAATTGAAACACTCGCATTTTAACGTATGTTGTCATCATCGGATGATGTTCTCTTTTTCTTATATTCTAGCTATTCCATGACATCGGATTTTCCATTAACGAAGGCTTCGGGACAGAGTTATAAGGGACTTTTATTCCTTTCCTCTTGGCAAGTTTTCGATAATCCAGTAAAGGGTGTTGGGACGTCGTTTTCCTAGTGCATTTTCTATAGATCCGCAGAAGTCCATCAACTAGGGATTTGATGATTTTCAGCTATGGAACTGTATAAACTCACCTGAATTCCACTTTTCTGATCATTCACTGCAGCGCTGATTTGGAGGTGTGCGCCGCAGCTTTGTCTTAATAAATCCAACACTTGTGAGCCAAATCTCCATCTTAACACACTAATTCATCTTAACTATCTTTAGATATTGAAATCATTAATGAAAGTGAACATGAAAATAAGTATATTGGTTTATCTATGTTTGAGCTTTAATTTTATATTACTTCTTTACAAACCCAGCTGATATGTAGAGGTAAAAATGATTACAATAAGAACACACAAACACACAAAGACGTAATATTAAGTCGAAATAGGCAGTTCATCTGTGTCTCTGATCAAATAGTTTAAAAACTATATATACTAGAAAACTTGAATTTTTAGAAGAAAGCTAAGATCCCTAAAAAGTAATATCCTATTGATTTTTACTGCATTATGCATTTTTATTATTAAAAACAAAAACAAAAAAATGCCAAAGCACTTTGCTACTACATCATAGTAATCCCGATAACTCAAATACCATAGTATTTCACATATTATTTCAAAGAATATTTCAGCAATCACAACTATTGTAGCGTAGCAGCAAGTTTCTTGTTGTTTTTTTTTTCCCCCTTTTGGTTTGATGTCTACTAAATATACTAATATTAATGATAGATAAATATTACTGAATGTGAAAACCCTATTCATTTTTGTAAATACTAAGCTCATTGAAGATCTCAAAGTTGTTAACTCTTAAACCAGTTACCAAATTGCGTAGAAATACTGAAAATACAAATTGATAAGTTTATATTATCATTATCTTTGGAAGAGCTTACCATTCACATATTCAAAATCTAATATGCTAAAAGTTTTTATTTAACTTAACATTTAAAAGTATGAATAAATATTTTCTAACTCCAGGTAAAGTTACTCTGTGCATTATGCCCTCTTCAGGACATAATTGAAAACTACATTGATAACAACGGATTTATTAATAAAGTTTTAATTTCTTCTGATGGGGAAGGCCCAAGGTACGGAACCGAAATATTGAGCAACATTGTCAAAAATCCTCATTATTATTTTTTTTAATATGTTAAAAAATGGGCCTATTCCTTGTTCAGATCTAAGTTACTTTATTTATTTATTTAGCTTTAAAACCATTTATATTTTTTCTATTTACGTTAATGGAAGTAAGGTTTCCGCTTTACGAGTATTCGTATTACAAGAGAGGGGAAGTACGTAAACCGAGTCAAGTACGTAAACCGAGTCAAGTACGTAAACCGAGTAATTTTCAGAATTTCAGTAATAAATTTCCAGCATTATTGATAATCTAACAACCACTTCGAAAAAAAAATCAAGCTCTATTTTTAGGAAATCTTTTTTTTTTTTATAAATTGCCCGGAGACTTCGCAGATTGTATTAAGTGGAAATGCAATAATGGGAAAGGAGGGACTGAAAAGGCGATTCCGTTAGTTGATGACGAGTTCTACTTAATTAACAAGAATAGAAAGAAGATTAATCTACTCATTGCTTGTCAGCACTGTTCCAGAATTCATCAGTGGATTTTTTTTTTCCTTTCTCTCAATTCATCGGCGGTCGAATAAAATAAGTGTGGAATCAAAGTCGTTGTCGTTTGGATTAAAATTTCCTTCACTGTCATTGAGGACAATAGCTTTGAACAGGTGATCCGGAAACACGAAATGAAACAGCTGTCAAGAGCTCGATCGTTATTACTCTGAGAAGGAATCGGGGTAAAAACAAAACTGAGAATATATTTGAAGAACAAAAAAAAAGTTTGACACGTTGATGTTGTCTCGTTACAAGAACAAGGCTATTCCTTTTTTAAAACGTTAAAAGTGAGTGACTTATAATGAAAACTACAGATCATTTGTAATTAACTCTTTTAGGAACCGATAAATGTTCGGTGTTTTTGTGCTGGGATGAGAAGAATAGTTTGTTATAGGTTTGTTAATGTTTACAAGAAGAGAAAAAAAGGTTTCGAACAAAAATGTTCTTATAACAGCTATCACAGAATACTAAAGGCTTGATTTTACATTTCTGACGCCCATATCAAAAACAAAAAATTAGTTATACAAAAAAAAAGATAAAAAGGCAAAGTTTGGATGACCTTCCTCCATCCGTCTGTGATTAGAATGAAACCATAAACTATAAGTTCTAGGAAGCTGAAATTTTGGAGTTTAGGGTGTTACTGGGAAGATCTCTGATGATTTAGATGCATATCTGACCGATAAGCAAAGAGTGATGGATAAAAAAAAAATGCCAAAAAAACAAAAACGTTTTTGGTAAAGTGCTCAAATTATTTTTTAAAAAATCTGAACTGGTAGATAAATATTATTAAATTTGATTTTCGTAATTGGACCCACGGCTGCCGAAACTTCAAAGAAATACACGAATCTTCAAAAAAATCATTACCACGATAAATATAAATCTCCTAGAAATACTTACAGCGAACTATCACTAACATCAACAACAATCTGAATCTTCTTCTGATAAGAAGTCTGGTATATCAGAATACAAGGTGGGTATAAAACAATGGTGGGGTTTCAAAGACATGTATTTTCTCTGTTATTTAAGGTGTAAAATCATGATATCTCTCAATTGGAAGTGTAACTGTCCAATTTGATGTGCATCATTCAGAGTCCCTCAATGTGTGCACTTTTCAATGTGTGCACCCGTCACACATCCAAGCGGTAGTCTAATTCCCGCCAGGCCTCGATGAAGGATGTCCGGTGGTGATGACCCTCACAGTATGGGTAATCCGTTCATTGATAGAACTGATGGATCTGTGTATTGGAGATACGTACACATTATCTTTCATGTGTTCCCTAGGAAGAAATCACATTATGTTCGGTCTGAGATCCTGCTGGCCATCGCAGGAGGTGGTTGTCCGCATCTGTAGCATATCCAATCCAGCGCTCTGGAAAAACACGATTGAAGAGGTGTCGCACAGCATGATGGAAATGCGTGGAAGCGCCATTCTGTTGGATAATGTAGTCCTTGTGATCAATGTTTAAAATTGGAATAATGCTGTTTTCCAACATGTCCTGGATCGTTACCAATCATAAACAGAAACATGAACACCTGTGTGTCGACGCTGCGCATTCATTACAATTCGTCACTGGACAGGAGTGACGTTACCCGTCTTTGAAACCCTACTATTCTTTTATGCCCACCCTGTATAATATATTTATTTAGGGCAATTTTAATATTTAAAAAAAAAACTTACATCTGTTTGTTCATGTCAAGATAACTGAAAGCTATTTATCTTAAAGGCTAAAACTTTAAGTAATTATAAGGAAGATTCTTAATGACTTTGCTACAAAACGCACCTAGCTAAATTTCTCAGCAAGTTAGGACCAAAGAAATCACCAAATTATACAGCCAATAAATCACTGTATCTCTCTTATATTGTCATTATTCATTTTTGATAGTCATTAGAAAACTGCAATTTAAACTGGATATGATTAGTAAGTAACGATTATCTTTGTTGATTTTCGTATACATGATGTATAGGTTCTTGATGATAACCTTACAGTGATGTTTTGACTAATGTTTAAACACCAATTATTCAGAAAAGTGGCAGTATACTAATAACTTTAGACAATCCACTGTGTTCCTGAGATCCCATTTTTTTTATCTGTCCATTTGATTATTCACAAATTGATATGCCAATTAAATTCCTTAAATAATATTTATGTATATCCTGTGCTCACATTCGGAAGTTATTCATTCATTTAAAACTAAAATACGAATCGCTTTGAGCATTTTTCTTTCAGACCTATCATAATTACTCATAATCTTGCAGACGACTTACTGGAATGACGTAAGTCATTCTAATTTCCCGTTCTATGATTGACATAATATAAACTCGAAATTTTTACGTAAAAATAAAGTTAAAAATTTATGTAAGAACTGTAAAACAGCTACAGTCAGTCTTCTTTTAGGAGATCTCTCTTTACGGGTGTTTCCTATACTTTTTTTTTGATTGGATTGCTTCGATTATCCACTGGGGAGTTCATCAATGAGAACCTTCTGAATTAGAGAAGGACTTGAGCGAAAAACATGATGACCCTTCTGTTGTTGAAGATGTTAAATACACTTCAGCAAAGCAAACGGTTATTTTTCTTTTAAGTATATTGACACTGCCATTACTAAGAATGATCGCAACACAGAAAAAAAGCCCTAAAGTTTCTCGAGAGAATCAGAATTCTTTGACTAATTACAAAGAAGTCTAGAGGAGGAAAGAAATTGCTTACTTGAGCATTTCTTGCTGAAAAGCCACAGTCCATTAGTCCAGGGTCTTCAAAGACAGACAAAATTTCCTGAAGAATTAGTCTGTTTTCCTTGAAATGTTATTCCTTGAATTTTGTTATTAGTTTTATTTATTTGTTTTTTTGTAAGAATGGCATAAATTTGAAAAAATCTTCATTTATTTTTAAATTCTAATATACGTTGAATACAATCAGTATAAATTTTCCATTACCTAAAGAGAATTAAATTCAATCTGTATTATTTACTTAAATTGTCCAAGTCATATAAAATCTCTCGCATATTATGATGAAAGCTGTGGGTTTAAGGCAGTGGTTCTCAACTACTGTTCGTTTTGAAAAGCGAGAGCTACGACAACACAGACGATTCTACTCCCCAAAGGGGTGATACGCTGAGATGGGCACTTCCATAAGACCTGTTTTTCTTTTAGTACCTGTTATTTTTGCAGTAGTATTTATTCTTTCCATAATTCTTTCCCGAAAAGCGCAAATAGAACGCAGCTACTAGTAAACTAACACTGATAAAAAGTAAATATCCCCTCTTTATTTTTCTTCATCCCTATCTTCATGAAATCCAAGACCTGACGCATGCGCAAAAGCGTTGAAAGCTCTCGTAAATGAAAACGAACAGTATTTTAGCACACTGAATCACATACAAGCTACAAATCTTATTGCTGAATAGTCAGCAACATTGGACTAAACCTTTTTGATGCTTTAACTAAAAAGTACATACTTGAGAAGTACATCGAATTGCGGAACCCCTGACACCCTTTCACTTTGAGAATCACTGCTTTAAGATATTGACAGAATTCAACTGTCTACTTTCTAATGTCTTCTATTTCCGTCGCCTTCTCGTTCTAATTTCTGGACACAGGACCAATTTTGGAAAGATTTCAGATATAAAACATAGATAGTCTCTAGCCCTTCATTATGCATACCAAGTTTTAAGAAGACTATCCAGCGGTTCAAAATTTATTGGATAGAACACATGGATACGATACCAATAAACATAAAATAAACATGAAATAAATATAAAAGATTGACTGATTTGAAAACTTTACTGGGTCATTCAAATGAATATACATTGGTTAAAGCATCAACCCCTTATTTAACATAAAATTGAATTTATCCGAAAAGTTGTGAGTTATTTTGGAAACCAATTAAAATTAAATAAGGCATTTAAATATCACTTTTCTCGTTTACCTATTAAAGTTGATAACTCTGCACTTTCAGCGTTAACAAGCTGATCTGGTTCTCATTTCGCTTTCAATCGAATTTATTTAGACATGTTTATTTAAAAGCTCGATAGAACTTAAAGCTTTCTTTCCTAACAATATCATTTCTTAAAAATTCTTTATTTTTACTGTTAAAAAGACAAAACGTAACCATTCCGATGATATCATTTACTGAATACAAATAAATACAAATTTTTTATTTTGTGAAAAAAAAAATGAAGTAAATCTGCATTAATTACTTAAATTGTGTAAATCAGATATATTTTAATCGGAACAAATCATGCGAAATGTTTTGCTAAAAAAGGATTAAACTTTACTGTTTAAAATAATGAAGTATTGACAGAAATAGAATAGAAATCCATTGTAAAGATTCCAGTGTTTTTCTACGGGAATTTTTTTTCCCTAGTTGTGCTGGTTTTTCGAACATTGGCCCGTTTAGAGAAGATTTCAAATTTAAAAGTTAGATTGTCCCTTATCCTGGAATATGTATACGAAGTTTCAAGAGGATTCATTAAGCGATACAAAAGTTATTAGTGTGTGGGCAGATTAAGACTGGCCAATGTTTTTTGATTTTATTTGTTACCCAGGTACTGGTATGTTTTTACTGACAGGTCAATGATGTACAGGAGATCCAGAAGAGTAAAACATTGTCGGCTTGCTTTTACACTAAGGAGATAGTAGAAGAGTAGTAGATCGTTGTAAGCAGCACATCAATAACTAGATGCTCTGATCATTACGATAAGGTATTGAAGGAGCAGTGTCAAAAGAAGATAAGATAGCAGTGGAGAGCTGAGGGGAAAGGAACATTGGTACAGGTTATATTCTTTCCATTGCGTCCATAAAAACTTAAAAGCAAAAAAATAAAGCTAAAAAGGACAACTAAAAACAACTACGAAAAAAAATAGACCTAAAAATGTGTGCTTTTTTTGGTTGGTAATGTAAGACGCTGATTTTTCTTAATTTTTTTCTGATTGTTCTTAAAACTCAAAGTTTCCTGCTACAGGCCTAAATGGTCCTTTGGGTTTGAGAAATAAGCTTCACAGCGTTCCTTGCCAACGAGACTAAGTTCAGGTTGGATGGTCATCCCCACGCCCCTCCCGCCTTTAACCCTCGTGAAATGGTTCCTCCAAAGCCATTTTTGAGAAGTCTAGGTGAACTCAATAAGGAGTACCGTATTCGCCCGAATGTAAGACGGCTCGAATGTAAGACGAATGGCGTTTTATGAGCTCCGATTTGATAAAAAACTATTGGTCGCGAATATAAGACGTTATACCTATTAACGAGGCGTAATTCGACAAATATTTCTAGTAAATTATTTAAAAAAAAATTTGTTGACAAATTATCTTCCAACATCCAATTCATGATGAAATCGTTAATACTTTTGGTTGCAGTAATAGGCTTAATGTCAGTAATATTTAGTTAAATCTGTGACTTCTAAGCTAGGCGAAATGTCATTTATGAAATTAAATTAAACTATTTCTGCAAAAAAGTACAACACCACTAAGCGTAGTAGAATATATTTTTTTTTATTTTGGAGCATGGTGGTTAGGCCTACGATCGACTTCAGCCAACGCCACCAGGTGGCGTTGCTTCAGCGCCAGAGCACGCTTCGTTTCGGTTTCGGTTTCGTGCACGCTCCAAGTTTGGTTGCGAATATAAGACGAAATAGTACTTTCGTGGATGGGATTTTGGAAAAAAATGCCGTCTTATATTCGGGCCAATACGGTATGCCCCGATCTCCGCCTGAAATTGAATCCCGCTCTACCAGGCTACAGTCACGGTTCATGTCCCTCACATTCATAATTGTTAATGAGTCATTGTGAGTGATTAAAACACTACCGCGATGTGTTCTTTCTTGTTTTCAGATTTCAGGAATGTGATCATCACTGTCTCGTGATTGGTCATTGATCTGCCCTTACACATACCCACAGATAGAGTTGTACTTTGCCTGTATTACTAGCGAAAAAAGGAATTATGTTGTCAAAATAAAATTATTAATTAATTATTCGTGTTGCAAATTCAGATTAACTGTGTAATTTTACTAACCCACAATTGGCTACAAACAGCTGGGCAGTGGCTCTAAGAGTTTCTCCTGAGTCGACCGTAAATTATTGACAGTCTAATTTAAATTCGTGTTAAATTCTTCGTCTTGGTCAGCACTTACCAATGATTTCCTTTGTCCCTTAAGGCTAGGCCTATTTTGCAATGTAATTATTTACGATTGTTGGGCGAACAAGCGAACCGAAATAATTGCCCACCTTTGCGAGTTGAAGCGTGGGTTAGCATTGAGTAATGCGAAGAGCTTTGCACCAAGTCAAATTACATTCTTAATAATGTCTTGTCGACAATGGTGGCCAGATTAAACCTCGAAGAAGGTCTCAAGCTTAAAGGAAAGAGTATTCAGGGAGCTACAAAAGAGGTAGGCCTATCGTTCGAATAAATCAAATATTCATTACACAGCGAACACAAAACTAGAGTTAACAACAATAGAAGCAGCCCTTCTGTAAGCGCGCCATTTGTAGAACATAAACTAACATCAAAGCACTGCAGAAATAGAAGAGAAATCCTTCCTTGAATTCCAGTACTATGAAATCACAAAAATATCATAATTAGGAATACAATTTTGGCTTAATAACACTTGTTTAATTTGTCTTTGTGAATTTATTAATCAACTAGTCTGCAACCTGTCTAAAAAATGAGAATAGCTTGGAAAACTAGAAATAAAGTCACTTACATTAATTCTTCTTTTTAATATTTTCTAAGTCCTTTCTGGAAAAACCTAATACGCCTATAATGAAAATAAAATGTATTACTTCTCTGGAGATGATCAGAAATTTAAGAAATTAAAAATAATAGAACACTTCATTGAGTTTACAGGACGTGCAGTAAACTCAGTGAAGCGTTCTAAAAGCCATTACGAAATTAAAGTTTCTTCAGCTAAGACAAGAATGTCATCATTCCTATTGATTTGTGTTCTACTGTTTCCTATTGTTCAATTCAGAAATATATTTTAATAAAGAATTAAGATTTCCTCATAGTCACTTATTAGTCTTAAGTTGCTACTTTTGGAAAATGTGGTACGCCAGCCATAATATTCTTATTTTATGTAAATTTAAGTTTTATAAGATAGAAAGCCGTAGTTATTGAGCTATAACATCCTGAATATCAATATCGTGAATGCAACTTTACAATGAAATCTTAAAAAGCCTATTGACCATTCTTGAAAATCTCTTTTTCAAGGCCAAATCACCAGTAAAAGTGCTTAAATTTCATGTAAATATCAAAAACGGACGGAGTTATTACATTCTCATCTCTAGTGTATGAGAAATTCTTTAAAGACGTTGATGTACTGTTGGCTTGAATTAGGAAAGTGTTATTACCAAGCATCAAAAAAGTTGTCAATATATGTAAATAAAATGATCCCATGTCTGAAGGTAAAATGGAGATGAAGAAGAATAAGGGTTTTTTTTTTTTGTTTTTGTTTGTTTTTTTTGGCATATTTTACTACGACCATGAGAAAAGCTCTCGCTATCCCTCCCTAAACAGTGTTGACAACACTGTAAATATAACATGTTGTTTGTTCAAGTCATTATTTCAATCCCATTATTGGCCCATTTATTTTCAGTTACAACGTAGAAAACTGACATGATAGAAGCTACATTAATTAAAAACATTGCTGATATTTTGGGTATATTTATGAAAATAGGCCGCAAGTGATGAATGGTTGGGAACCGCTGGTTAGATTAATAGTAAACTCCCCATCATTATGCAGAACAAAGAACCCATGAAATTAAACGAAGATTCATTATTTTGCCCAGAAACAACTCCGAAATACTCAGATAATATCGTATTTATGGAAAACCTGTTCTCTCTTGTATTTCTAGGAAATTTATAAATTTAGGTGGCACTTTTTAGCAGAAATATGGATGACACAAGATGGCGGAAAACTGCTACGAAATTGAAGGTCATTGAGAACTATCTTTGAAATGAAGGACATTCTGAAATTTCAAATTGGAGGGGTTATCACACTTCACAGCCTCACCGAAGAACCAATAGAAACTAACTCTTTCGGCCTTAAAAAAAAAAAAAAAATCTTCCCTATGGCAGTAAAGGATGACAACTGGACAGTTAAATTACTATAGGATGCTATAGATTTCAATTTCAAACATCTGTCATGTTTTAGAGTGAAGCACATAATTCCAATATATTCATCCGAAAAAAAAAAGTGCCGGCTAAATCAAGAATTTTCTTAAAAATATGAAAAAATACGATTTTTCAAGAATAAGAAATTAACTACCTGTTGCCGAATTGTTTCGTTAGAAAATAATGAACATTCGTCCTAAATTCAGTGATTCGTACTTGCATGAATACCACAAGTCCCAAATTTATGTTCTAAAAATTGCATTTTTTTATAGAACAACAAATGTTTTTAATCGTTTTATTTTCAGTTTGATATGTCTCACTGTTTGAGTTTTGTTGTTACATCATTCTATACATAAAAAAGTTAAATGTTAAAGCTGTTTCGGTTCCACTTTTTACTGGTTCCGCTTTGTTTGGCATATCATTTACTATGCATACACAATTTCCATGAAGCAACTTTATTTTTAGCTCCTTCTCATTCACTTACAGAATTTGTAATTTTCGCGCTTCGTAAAGCTGTCAAAAATTTTATCTGCTTCTTCTTCTTCTACAGCTTTTCCCACTTTCCGTGTGGGGTCGCTGATAAGCAAGTCTCGCTTGCTCAATATTCACTGTTTGGCATGGTTTTACGACCGGATGCCCTTCCTGTCGCCAACCCATATTACAGGGCGAACCCAAAGATACGGCGAAAGAAGAGACAGACGAAGAAGCAGACAACACACGAAAGAAAGCAAACATGCATACCCACACCGGGATTTGAATCCAGGCTCCTATGCAACTGCCGCCGCCTTGCGCACAAGACCACGGCGGAACGGATTCAAGAGTTTTAACGTATCATATTATTTCTGAAAACTTGATTGTTTTGTTAAACTGTCGCAGTATTACTGTGGAACTGGTTGTACAGCACCTGAAAAAGAATTTAGCATATTAGCAACAAACAAAAATACAGCATTTGAGTAGAGTTTGAACAAATATCCAAGGAAATTGCTTGAGAAAAAGAGTTAGTCTTGATTTTTCAGGTTTGACATTCACTTGTCTGGCATTAGAAAAGTACAGGAAAAAGAAACCTTGTGTTCTTCAGTTTATAATTTAGGCAATTAAAAAGTACTAAATACTTTAGTAAAGACAAGTACTTTCAAAGTTTTCATACTTAATTATTTGCGCATAACATCGTACTATGCAAAAATACCATTTAAGAGAGATTTTTCCTAGATTTTTTGCTATCATATTTCGACTTACAAGCAATCAAATGCAAAGTCTACAGATTTTTTAATTGTGATCCTTTATAAGATTCACGATTACACACTTAGGATAATTTGGAATAGTAACTACCATGCGTTTACATTACTACATTTGTATTTTAGCTTACCATATTCGAAAATCGGCACAACTATGTTATTTTGAAGCTTTTACTTAATTTTAAATTTTTTAACGAATTTGAAATTTAGTAATTTTTCTTGCTTGGTTTTCAGTATTCAATTCCTTACTTAGTTTTTAGATTAATAGCTTTTTTTATTTTGTCTAGTTGAAATACTGTTATTTTAGCCTAATTTACCTTCCTTACCCAGTAGCGTAGTTAAGAAGAGTTAGTGGAACAGGGGCTCCAGGCGTCGCTGTGAAAGGGGGCAACTTTTCTTTTGGGTAGAAGACCAGCTGTGGTTTATTTGTTTTTTTTATTGGAAGAAATGATTTTTGGATCTCGGTGGGGCATTTTGATCATACATTGTCAAAAAATATCATACATTTGATATTACATTCTCAAAAAATTTAGTTATACGCAGTCCTAAACTCATATCTTCTGATGGGATTAAACTTATATGAATGTTCATGGACAGAAAGCTATCTTTCCTTAAAATATTAAAATATGAAGATTTTACTTGTCGATAACTCTTGGTAATCTAAAACTGTTATCTGAAGTATTTTTTTTATAACTAAAACCAGAGAATGGATAATAAATTTCATAATTAAGTAAAAAAAATTGATTTACTCTGACAATGACAAGCATAAAATTTAAGTTTTATTAAGATTACAAGTTCTTTCAGGGACTTATTATAATTAACGAAGCCTTGGAGGTTTGTTGATTTCCTTGAACTCAAGTTAATTCAGAATTCTGTAAATGAGAACTTGTCTAATGAAAGTGTTTTGTAAATAAATTGAAGAAAAAAGATGACTCAAAAAATTATATAGCGGAATATTAAAAAATGAAAATAAAAAATGAAATATAGTGACTTGTAGTTCTGAAAACAAAGGGATAAGAAGGAACAGTTCTTGTTTTTAACATTAAAAAAAAAATCCTTAAGACATAAATAAATTTAGCTTGACAGCAAAAAATTATGATTTTGGCGTTTATATTTCTTTCCTTCCAAGACCATTTCATGTTGTAAGAAGATGTATATGTCATTAATGCAATACCTAAAACACTTACGGAACTACAGTACAGTTGTCTCTTGCCTAACTTTTGATTTATTCACTTTGTTTGGTTTTCTAATATGAAAGTTTCATTTAAGCTTCATTACGATGCAGTGTCCCTCTGGTGGGGAATAATGAATAATACACAACTTTCCCAGAAGTGGTTTCACTACGGTAGAGGCTTACAAGGCAGGCATATTGAAAGCCAGACTTGTGTTGTAGAAATTTTGGAGGAAATAAAGCAACTCGTCTATAAAGAAGATAAAACATTTCGTTCTATGTCTTCTTTTCGAAAGAAGAAAACTTTTCCATTACGTGGTTGTTGTTTTTTGTCTTCTAAAAAGACATATTTACTTCAAGAACTATATCATATATTATGAATAAGAATACAGATGTTTTCTTTTTTGCTTATCCAAAATAAAAAAATTGTACTGTGGCTTGTTTTCCAGTTGTTTGCTCTATTCTGTTTTTCTTGTTTACTGAAGTTGCAAAACAAAACAAGAATGTAGTAGTGGTGTCTTTAGAATTTATGAGTAAAAATATTCTGATTAATGATGTTTTTCTTTGTATAAATACACAAAGTATTACCGACTTTTTATTCGTGGATATAATTTCAATATATTTGGAAACGTACATTATGTAGACTTTCACTATTAAAATTTGAGTATCCTAGTATAAATAATTGAGTTCTTAATTACATCACATTACTACCAACACACAAATGTTCGTTTATCATTTTACACCAACATCAAGAGGGACTTGCAATCGACATCCTATATCTTCCAATAAAATTTTAGCATCCTCAGTTGTTTAGTTTGGTCACAACGATTTAGGGCATTTTCTGTAAGTTCCAGATAAACTAAATACCACTAAAATTTGACCTTCTTGGAGCTTTTAGTTTTTGTTCACTATTTTTCTGTAAGTTCTATTTATACAGTGCAACTTGGATAATTCGAACGTCTTTAATTCGAAATCGTGGTTAATTCGAAGATTTCTCTTAGTCCCTTGAATTTCTTATTAAATCAATGCTAAAAAATCGTGGATAATTCGAAGTTCAACTTCCTTAATTCGAAGTTTTTTATAAAAAATTTCTAACCATAACGACTTTTCGGCGTTTCATCGTTAAGTAATTCGACACGTAACAACTGGAATCCCCTCCCCACCTCCGTTCGACACGTGACACCATTCGACACGTGACGCTTCAGACGCCATTCGAGCTTCCTGCCGTCAGTGTCACCATGTCTTTCAGTAAACCACGCGTGTACAAGAATTTAATGTTCGCTGAAAAAGTCGCCGTCATTCGCGAAGTGGAAAAGGATGTGAAGAAGAAATGCCAAATCGCCAACGAGTACGGGATAGCGTCAAATTTCGTCGGTACATTGAATGACAAACCAACGTAAGTGAAGCTGTTTTCCGTTTACTAAACATGCTTGATGATTTTGCTAACCTTAAGCGACTGAATTCTACAAAACAATCAGACATTGCACAATTTTTTGAAAAACTGTAATTTTCTGTAAAGAATGTAGTATGTTCTGTAGCTTACGTAATATAAATCTTATTTTGTCTACATACATATAGTGTTTAAGTCTTTCATACAATGATCTTTCTGAATAAATATTCGCTTATTGACAGAATAATCTTTTCAAGCATTCAGTGGACCTGAAATTAAAGTTAAAAGATGTAACTTGTTTAATTCGAAGTCTTGGCTAATTCGAAGTTTTGTAGTGGTCCCTTCAGCTTCGAATTATCCAAGTTGCACTGTATAAGGATCAATTGAGTCCGATTTTAATACACACAGTCTAGTTTAATATGATTATTAAAATTTCAGCTCCCTGTGATATTTTTTTTTAATCTTCTTCGGAGAGAAGAGCACGTGTTTCGACATTTTTCTTTTTAATAAATAAGTACTGTAAAATTTATTGTAATTGGCGCATGCCAAGATGTCAACTACAGAATTATGTAATCTTCCACACAAAAATCGAAATTACAGTTTGTTTTGAAGTCACGAAAGAATTGAATGTAGGTTCTCTTATGTCAAACATTTCATTGCGAATTTGCATCTGGCAAATACGTTATCACTTTAATTAATTCGAAATTAATAATAATTCTCAATGAAGCAACGATCGATCTTTCGAATGATATAGTAGATGTTATTGATTTCAGATACTAGATCCAAGGACGGAAATTCCATTAGGTTTCGATTTTGAGATTGGACCTCGAGAAGGAAAATTGGTTGTCAAGTTCATTAAGAAGAAGGTCTGTTGAGAAAGACGAAGACGCTCCACACTCACAAGACGCTGACACGTTAATAGACGCAAAGATTAGGAAAAAAGACCCAAACGAAACGAAACGAATGGGTTTGGGTTTACGGAGAATACCTAAGTGATGGAACTCTGATTAGATCAATCGACTTATTTGAAATGACACAGAGGGGATTGCAATGATACCCCTAGAATGGGAACAGAGACTTGACAGTTCATTAAGGGTTGCTAATGATGGGGGCTATTGAAAAGACTAACTGAAATGAACGCCAAGGAAAGGAAGAAAGGAAGACAATATCTTTGTCACTTTGAGAAGATCCCTATCAGTCCCTTGCTGGCAAAAGCAGCTTAATCAACTCACAAAAGCCAAGATTTCATTTAATATTTAATGTTTGTCTACTTAAATATCACATCTGCAGATACTTAAAAATGTTATAAAAAGTAATTAGGTACCTGTTATTTAATTCTTGGAAAAATGAATATACGTGAAACTGGATTAAAAACTAGCTTGCTGTACGAATTTAAGACTTACTGAATTACCAATTGTGTTATATCTGTTTTCATACTTTTCTACCAGAAGGACTTGTTACCTGTACAGGAAACAAAGAAATAACCACAAATGACTTTAAAATATTCTCTCTCCGACACTCTCCGCTCTCTCAACTATGATGACAAACAAATATCCATACGTTTTTTGCCTATTAATAGTATGATTTACATTGAAGAGACCCGATTTAGGTTTGGTGTATGAAAATAAACATTCTCTTATGTAGGCAGAATATAAGTTCTTACTTGAATTTACAAAAATATTGTGAAAGTCTTCAAGGTATGATATTTATTATGATATTTATAACTCAAAATGTTACAGTCACTCAAAGAATATTAGAGCACCGTTGTCTTTAATGATTAACTTCTGTTTAAAATTTAATGAAATTTCACTTTTAGTAAATCATTACAGTAAAGAGGAACTGCTCAGTTAATATTCCATCGAATATTTTGCGAAATTCCGTTAGGTTTGAGTTTGTCAAATCATAGATTAGAGCAGGGGTCGGCAACCTTTTGTTGTAAGAGGGCCAAATATTTTATATGGGGATTACTGCGGGCCGCACTTGGGCCAAAAAGGGCAAAATCTTATTTTAACAACCAAAAAAAAGGAAAATCTTATTTCAACAACCAAAAAAAAAAAGGAAAATCTTAAGACGCCTCGCCGGCCTCACCAAAACGCTTCGCGGGCCGCGGGCCGACCCCTGGATTAGAGGATGAGAAATATGTCCTAAATAATACGGTATTACATATTTAAACATTAAAGAAATTCAAAAAGGATTCCTAAAACAACTTGAAACATACCTTTCTTAAATTGTACCTGCTTCAATTTTCCCTCGTTTTTTATTGAAGTTAACCTATACAGATAACTTCAGGTAATCTTCACGGAAAATTTTCACAGAAAACCCATTCACTGGTTCAAAAGTTATTAGAAACAATATAAAAGTATCCAGACACATTGAGGAACTTATATTTACACACATGTACTTAATGACTCAATTCTCATTAGCCGTGGGGTGGTGGAGGCTAAGTTCCGATAAAACCTCGCAGTAATTGAAATCTCGGTTACTGAAGCATTGATCCTATGAGAAAAATATGA
The DNA here is from genome assembly GCA_023159025.1 of Thereuonema tuberculata. Classification (NCBI taxonomy): domain Eukaryota; kingdom Metazoa; phylum Arthropoda; class Chilopoda; order Scutigeromorpha; family Scutigeridae; genus Thereuonema; species Thereuonema tuberculata. The sequence continues at coordinate 52,727,936 of JAFIDM010005346.1, read as the reverse complement.
TTAGATTCCCGCGGACCCTCTTCATACATATCGCTATCCCGTTACCATAAATACGTCATTGCTTGTACTGTTCTTGTAAGGAACACTTCCCTTACTACTACAAATACTTTACGTATTTTGTAAAGGTATTTTAGTTGAATGAAACATAGAATTACAATTACAAAGAAATTTTAAAGTGCTTGTGATAAATTAATCAAGAAACCAAAAAGGCACCAAAGTAAAAGATTTCGCCTCTTAGCTATCAATAGTGGGAGTGTGGTACGGTCGTTTCGTCCTCTTTATGGACTCATCAGCCACACAAACCCTCTGTCGAGAGCTCAGATCGCGAAACCAAGTAATGAAATCCACTTCGCACCCGTCTGCGGGTTTCCAATGAAACAAAAGCAAAATCAAAAATCAAAACAAAAGAAAAAGCTGCAATTCCTGGCCTGCTAATCCATCAGGCTCAAAGGAAATTGAAGAAAGCAAGGCTACTGGAAAGTCACATAAGTTACAAAGAAATTTTAACGTACCTGTAATAAATTAATCAATAAACCAAAAATCTTTTGTTTGCTTTGATGCCTTTTTGGTTTATTGATTATAGAATTATAATAAGAAAAAAAAGTAAATTTACTATAAAGAAGCTAATGATCGTAACTTAATTATCGTAACCACTACATATGCAATATTTCAAAAAGTACTGTGGAGAAATTACAAGGTTTCAATAACATATATTACCATTATTAATGTATTACTATTATTAATGTATAACCATTCTTAATACTTAGATTCCTTCTTTGTTAACAACAGGAGTTAATTACATCACTTAAATCTTTGTAATAATCGTTGTCACGTTCAAATTCATAATATCTCTGTGAATATTGCGTATGGAATGGTTATCATCATTAAATTGTTATGATCATTAGCTTATTTATAATAAATTACTTATTAATGTATTTTAGATTTGTATATAACAAAAAAAATCATGCAAAAATTACAGAGAGCATATGGACTATTATCAGAACTATGTGGAGATTTGCTGACAACAGAAACCCCACAACGGCAAGAAGCCAAATGGCTTCTCGCGGTGGAAGTCATGTCGACGCTGTCCTAGAAGGATTTTTTTCGCTACTGTGCATGGCGACGAATGGACGTGAAGAGAGCGTGTATTGGACGAAATGGGTTACACTTAGAGAAAAGGATAAGCGAATCCGCCTGATCGGAGCGGATATAGATACACAGATATAGTAATTTTATTAGTGTAGCTTCCTTCAAGAAGTTAGGCTAAAATGATAACAAAGATATTATTTAGAAACATAGGCAAATGATAATTTGACGTATTATTGAAAACTTAATACGCCAAAACACAAATTTGTCTTAAAAACAAGTTTTTTTCGTATTTGCTACATATAATTCTTTTAAGGGCAATTTTGGAATTTCTTTCTTAAACCAACAATCTTTAAAATAAAATACAAACTAACTTAAGAGTAAAGAATAAATTACAACAAAAATAAGCAATAGAAATAAAAAGATACCTTTATTAGAATCTCCTTACCTTTTGAATCTCCTTATCTTGTAGCATCGTTATTCTCCACAAGTAAAGGAATTGTGTTTTCAAAGGCCAAAACGAGAATCAGGTAATAATAAGATATTATATATTACTAAAAAAATACTTATATATTCTTCATTAATATTCATCTTCAAATAATATTACTAAATAATCAAACAATGCTAAAATCTCAAATAACTCCTACGTTAATACCACGATATTTCATATCCCTCAGCAAGAGACTTCTTCAGGTGGCGATAGAGGAGAAGAAACTAACTCTTCTTCCTCATAAATACATTTGGATAAAATACAAATGTATAGAAAAGAACTAAACAAACATAATAAATAAAAGTCCAGACATTTCATAACTTATCTAATATTGATAACAATTGAAATACTTATGTAATCAATATGGAGGCAACTTGAAGTAAGCTATATTTTTCCACGAAAAGACAAAGTTCTGGCGAGATGAGAATCGTACGATAATTACCTGGAGAATTGTCTGAGTATTTCCAAATACCATGGTATTTGGTATTTCTTCGAAAATTATCTGAAGAAGTAACATATTATTTCGAAAATACAGTGGAACCCCGCCATTCGTCCGCCTCGCTATTCGTACAACTCGTTATTCGTACAACTTTTTCAAGTAAAATTGAACTCGCTATTCGTACGCTTGCTCGCGATTCGGACAGCGTGGCCTCGGTACTGGCCGCGCCACGCGGTCGCTTCAGTGCAGTATCGTGCTAGCTTCCGTACGCTACGCATCATCCACGCAAGCTTCGTGAAACTTTGTGATATTTATTGTTAATTTTTGTTATTTTTATTAAAAATAGTGCAGCCATGGGTCTAAAAAAGATTACTGATTCAATTAAGCCTAAAAGGAAAGCAGTGAGAACGACAATTGAATTGAAAAAAGAACTCTTTCGAAGTTTTAAAGTGGAACTCGTGTCTCTGACCTGGCAACTCAGTATGGCATGGCGAAATCAACCATATCGTCTATTCTGAAAAAGAAAGAAATAATAATAGTGGCCTATTTATTGTTTTCATAGTTTTTATGTATTTTAGGCTTAACATATTATTACAAAGATTTATATAAGCAATCATCTTTGGTTCTGGAACGGATTAATCCAATTTACATTATATCTTATGTGAAAAAATGATTCGCCATTCGTACAAATCGCCATTCGAACTGCCTTCAGGAACGGATTGTGTACGAATAGCGAGGTTCCACTGTATACCCTTATAAGAATTATGTTAAGTAAATATAGAAAGGTAGATAGGTGTATCCCACGGGGGCCCACTGGGGCTCACGGGAGCTCTGAAAGTAAGGATTCCGACGTTTCATCGACTTGGGACCGAGATGAGGTCGAGTTGTCAGCAGTGGGAAAGAAACCCGGAATCAATTGTATAGAGGTCTGGTTGAACCCAAGGGCCTGTCTGAAGGAGAATTTAGAGTGGAGAAATCTCCCTCATCCGACATTCTTCCAACCCCCAATCAAGTGCCTTACCACTTGGCTACCAGGCCCACGCAGTAAATATGATTTAATATAGTTTTTGAGATTTGTGTGTTACTAAATAATATTTATGTAAGTTTCTTTTGTCAAATTGTAAAAGCAGCAGTATTTTTCCAAACAAATCTTCCCAAGAGACCAGTGATGTCCCTTATTTTATTATTTTTTGACAGCTTGCTTTCTAATACAGATGTTGCCGCGTTCTGTTTATTTTTTAATTGTTAACGAATTTATAGAAAAAAAAATATTGCAATTTTCACGTTTATTTGTTGACGTTACCTTGCACTAGAATGACTATTTGAATCGTCCGAACTAAGCTGATGTGTTGTGGGCGTTATTAGTGAGCCTTTCTTGTGATATAAATATATTTTATAATTTATATATTTATAATTAGTCGCTTTCTGTAGTCGTTTGGTTACATTCACTGTAGCCCACAAGGGTCTTGGGTAAGTCATGGATGTTTCTTTCGCTCTCTCTGTCTGCCTGACTGCTAGGGATTCATATGAGATCTTCTTAGGGGCTTTTAAATCTAGCCCCCGTTCCGGATGTTTATGGCTCTGTAGCAAATCATCACAAAAATCCTCCCTATTCCCCCACCTACTTCGAAGAAAGCTATGGTTGCCTAAGACTATAGAGGTACTGACACTCGAAGTCGACCAATGTCTCAAGTCAACCCTCGATCGTCTTTTGGAAATCTCTGTTATAAATCAAACTAAATACTGTTTTTTAGATAATTGTAACGTTGTTATATAAATAGCAAGTTTTTAAGGTTTGATTTGATATTCTTAATTTCTCTAAATTAACACAATCATTCACTCTTATGAAGTATTTATTTTGATTTTTAAAAGATTATTAATTAGGTTACAGATAATTTAAAATAATGTATCTTAGATCTATATATAGATTTCTTATAGGGGAAACCATGGAATTTACAATTACAATTCCGAAACAGACCAACAGATTCACTTTCAGACACAAAAGTGATTGCCATCAAAATCCAGACGTAGATATTTTCCTTGATCATTATATCAACTAATACAGTGGTTTCAAAACTGTGGGTCGCGGCTCGCTAGGGCTCCGCGATGTTTTGGTAAAAATAATTTGACTCGTTATGATGAACTGCTCTCTAATGACCTCTAGCGGGCGGGCTAGTAACTGTTACTACTAATTACTACGAATTCTGGTAGACAGCAGTCGAGTCGTACCATAAGTCGTACTTGCATAATTAAAATCAGTTTCGAGGTTGGTTTTAAATCTTATGTTTTGTGATCTCTCTATCAGTACGGATAAACTTTTACATAAAAATACAAAATACTAGAATGTTGGGTTTACATTAATAAACAGCAAATGGAAAGTAACTATGAAAATATTTAATAATGTTTACACTAATTTTAAACAAAAACCAAAAAAGGAACAATTAAGAATAAGAAAAAAATATAGAATATTAAAAATAAATGAAAAATTTGTATACAAAATTTTGATCAAGAATTACTATGATATATATAGAGAAAGGAATTCTCAACAATTGGAATTAAAAACTAGATACAATTGGTATAACATTTTTAAAATTGAAAATATTAAAAATAACTTTGGATATAGATTAATAAATTGGGTGAAGTACAAAATTTTTAGTCAACTAAATACTAATCTAAATGAAACTTTAACATTTAAACAAATAAAACAGCAACTAATGTCTGATGTTGTGGATGGGAAAATTATTTATTAAGAACTAAGTATATTTAATATTTAAATTGATTAACTATTTGTTATATTAATAACTATTAATTTTAATTTTGAGATGAATAGATTAAACTTCTTGGTCCTGTACCACAGGTATGCAGTCTTATAAGCATACCTAATGGGACTGATAAACATTAAAAAAAAAAAAACGTGACATTTCAGACACATCATGCAGTACGAAGGAAGGGACATGAAAATACCAGAAGTATAACGACAGTTTCTGGGCTTTCCAGTTTACATGCACTATTTTAGAAAATGATGAACGTCCACAGTGTCATTTATTATACAGTACTGGCTACTGAGAGCATGCTTCCGAATACAATGACACGACATTTGGAGTCAGTTCCTGATAGTTTGGTGTTTTTTTTACTCCTACACTTTCTAAAATTTACATTAAAGTAAGCAATTTTCATATCTTTTGGGATTAACGGATGATAATTGGATTTATTTAAATAAAAATGAAATAAAAAATAATAATAGAGTTTTAAAAAAAATATTAAATTTAATTTTTTACAACTTTAATAAGCTTCAAAGCAATGAACAAAATCAAATTTTACTAGATAATAAAATCTTGTTTCCACAACAAAAAGTAATTTTCACCTTGATTTTACGATTTTATTATAAAATATGTTATAATTATGTAAATATAAATTCCACAAGAAGTTATAGTATATATAGTAAACAAGATTTTGACAATCCAAGCAATAATTTTGGATTAAGAATAAAAAATAGATTAATTAACAAAATTTTTGATCAATTTTCATTTGAAATGAAAAACATTGAAAAGATGTCTACTTTAAAAAAAATATATAATAAAAAAAATATATAATCGAACAAGAGAGGCAATTTCAATTTATTCATGTGCTGCCTT
>JAFIDM010005346.1:52678994-52691186 GCA_023159025.1 Thereuonema tuberculata | reverse complement strand
GAAATATCGTGAATAAAGAAAAGAGTTTAAAGAAGACATTTTAGTAATGAGATTTATTGCTGATTATTTTATTTTCCACTTAAAGCAGTTCAGAAGATTTCTGAAAGGCAGCAGATACATGAAGAGTAATACTATAACAAATTTCTTTTACAGAAAGGCAAAAAGTAAGTTTTGAAAAGATCAAGTAGGGGAGGGCTAAAGAGCGCAGAAACTTCCCATATTGCAGCCTCAAAAACTTGAAAAAAAGGAAGAAAAAGAAGGGACGAAATCATTATCACAAACCAGTTGTATCTTTTTGTTTTGGTTAGGTAGTACAAGCCACTGATTTTGCTTTTTTTTTTATTTCCCAACATAATATCTTCCCTATCAGAAGATTCAAATTCCAAGGCAGTCCACTCTAAAGTAATACGAGTGCGCGATGGGAAAACAAGCTTTGCAGAGTTTTGAGTTTAACGTGCACATGTATGATTTTTTAAATTAAAAGAATAGTGAGACTATGTATTAAAATATACTTACAAACAGGAGCTTTTGACATCCTACACGGAAGCATGTTAATTGACAATGACATCTGTGTAGAATATCGAAAGCGCCTGTAATGTACGTATATTTTAACTGTAAATTTAGCCTCATACTGTGGTTTGGTATATTTTCAAAACGATCTGTCCACTATAATCGTGCCTGAAAATTTTTCTATCTTGAGTTAGAAACGTTTCCTTTAAACAATTTGAAGCCAAACTTAACGGTAAATTAGAAACGTGATCTTCACCTAATTATTGGAGAGATAAACATCTTTTGATTCGTTTCTCGAACAACGATCAGTGAAGTTAATCACACAAGGTAATCCTATCCTCTAAGATAAAATTTCAAGTCTACTCTGCCACCTGCCTAATCTGATAAGACAGACGATGGGAGATGTATATCTCTGCGCTAAGAAAGAGTCAGTGAAATTGAAGTACTTCTACGAAATGCCAACTAGAGTAACATAAGTAATGAGAAATATTGAACTTAAGACTGATATCAAATAAAGAATAAGAAAGATTTCTTATCATTTAACGGATAATAATAATCTTTTGACTGTCATTTTCATTTTTGAGAGAAAGCTAACGTTAGATTTCTTCAGCTTGCTTGACGATCACGTCAGAGAAAGACTGGAGAACATCTCCAGATGATTCCCGCCTTTGGACTAACAGAAAGCAAAATCCATACCTTATGTTATGTTATGTTATGTTATGTTATGTTATGTAGTGAATGTGGATGACAGAGAAGCCAAGCACTGCGACCAGTCGTCTATTGTACTATATCACGGAAATAAGGACAGACGGAGAGAAAGACTGAGAAAGTATGGTGGAAGAAGTGCAGGGGAAACGGGAGAACCCCGAGAAAACCTCTCAGCGCGGATCGTCCACCATCATGAAACCCACATGAGAACCGAACCCGGTACTCAGAGGTGATGGCCGATGTCATAGCGACAACGCCAACCGCGCGGCCAACATCCATACCTTACTCGGGATTCCAAAACATTCCCTTTAGGAGTATCACTAAAATGGCGAGCAAATGGTAGATCTCTAAATCATTGCTAGGCGATTGTTCTAATAATTTTAAATTCGTTAGATTCTTTCTCACTGTTTTTTTATTGCTTGTTGGAAAATTAAACCTCCGATTCTTCATTTAAATTAGTACAAGAGCATTAGATGTTTGGAAAAAGTTGCTGTGATTCGTGAAAGTTCTATGTTATCAGAATAGGTTTGACACAACTATACGATCAATAGTTTCGAAGTTAGAAATGACTTCACACGGGTCTCAGTTCTTTAACTTCCGAATGAAAACTACTTGTTTTGTGATATCTCAGTTTCTAGAGGAAAGTCAAATTGAAAGCAAACACGTGAAGCGTAGTACCTTTGCTTCGTAACTATAGCAAAGTCACTCTTTGTCGATACCATTGAAATCTCTACGCTGACCAATTTACCCCAATTAGTTGTAAAAAAGCAACAAGCCAAAAAAAGTAGTCCAGTGATATTATACTTTCAGACAACAGAACTGATAAAAAATGAATTAAACATATGTTATTTCTTTATAGAATTAAAGTATTAACATTAGGTATTTTGATTTTAGAACTTAAAAAGCAGCTGAAGAATATTCATTGTAATTATGAGGATGACGTCATTCCTCGACAATTTCTCCGAGACAAATAAGAGGTTCAGAATGGTTGCCAACACAGTGAGCACTTCGTCACGTCGAAACTTTTACAAAAAAACAAATCAGGAACCTTTAAGAATAGCATGAAAAGAAATATTATGAATATCTTCGCAAAACTTCGAGAAGAAATGCCTTAATAAAGCATTAATGCTGTCCCAAAGAAAAAAATGAAGGATCGTCTAATGTGGGATGAAGCTTTTTAAAATCCCTTTGAATTCCGGCAAACATAAGTTGGCTTAAGTAAGAGAATGAAGGAAATTATTGAGATATGATTACTTTTCTTAATCAGAAATTTGAAGAAAAATCCTGGTTTTTATCGGTGTAATGAGATTTCAGCTACGAAAAAAATTCAAGTCAATGGAAATGAAGATTTTGTTTTTAAAAATTTTCATTTCAATTTTAAAGCGCTTGATGAAAAGTAGAATTTTGAGACAAGGAATAGGAAAATAACAATGGTGAATTACCAGCAAATAAAAATAAATAAAAATAATTTTTAAAAATAAAAAGAAAGATAAATATTCTTTTTAATTTGGGATTGGTGTATTTTCATTTTGTTAACAATTTTAAATAAAAAGTACATTTTACTAAAATTAAAATGATACATTTAAAAAACGGTATTTATATGCTTGGTGTATATTCTTTGTTTTCCCACAATTTTAAAAGGAAATTATACGAAATACTTTATAAAAATTACAGCATAATTCTCTTGACATGATTTTTTTCTTAAAATAATTTTTCCTTTAAAAACAGGACAATTAGATTTAAAAAAATATGAATTTCTCTGAAATTTTGCCTCTTCTCCTTTTAAAACAAAGCATTTCTATTTTAAAAAAGCAAAATTGAATATTAGCGCATTGATACACAGTCAGCTAATGTGTGATAAGGTCTCTTCATAGAAGCAATGGTATCGAATTAGGGTGACATCACGTGTAGTCGCCTACATTTCAATTAAATGTTAATTGCAACTCTACTATAATGTGGAGCCCCAGTAGACAAGTGATAGATACTTGACTAACGGTTGGAGAAGATGGGGATTTTTATCATATAAATTCTCTACCTGACGGGTCCTAGAGTCAATGGAACCCTGTGTAAAACGGCAGACGAGTATTGGACTGACCAGTCGATTGTCATCTCAGTTCCCGGTCGGTAAACGTTGGGAGCCTTCCCGCGTGGGCTCTCTTGGGATGTAGCACAGCATTAACGGTAGTTTATTAATAGAATAGCGTGTTTGCCTTACATTAGAAATTTCTTTATCCACACGATAAGTATAGGGTTTCAAAACAACAAATTAATTTTAAGCCTTTCTATTTACACATACTTCAAGAATTGGAAGTCTTTGAAAATTGTTTATGAAGAAATATCATCCAGGATTATCATCAAAGACATTACATTTAATCGCAGATCTCAGATTAGCTACATAAATGGTTGCTTCAAATTAACGACTTTAATATTACTAAGAAATTATTCTTTATTACTAACAAATAATTCGTTTCGAAATTAGTCATGTTTAAACAAGAGATTTATGTTTGTTTGTTAAGTTTTCGAAATAAAACATATCGAACTGTAGTGCTTAAGAGAGAATGAATATCGAGAAAGGATTGAGAGTAAACATAAACGAATAAATTCTAAAATATTAAAATAACTCAATTTACATTTTTCCGTTATCAGCCAACCGTTTATTCTACAAAACTGATCAGTCAGTAACGAATGCTGGAATCATAAAGTTTTTTCTTCTTATAGTAAGGAAATGTATACGAAGAAATTTTTGATATAACAATGATTCATTACTGGCTTACGTCCAATGGAAAGTCCCGACTTTATAATTTAAGAATTTCAGATGTATGCAGCACCAGGTTGGAAAGTAACTATGACCCAAAAAAGTCGAATACAACGTAAAATATCTGTGAATATAAGGCAGGGTGAAATATGCATTTTACTTGGGACAAATAAGCTCGAAAATTCAAAAAAGTCAGGTAACAATCTTATAACTCGAATTAGAATTACTTGAAACTATAGATTTAATATAAATATTAACGTAAAAAAGATTTATTAACTTAAAAATCTGGAAAACCATGACATGCAAAGCAGGATTGTAGTGATAAGTTGTTATCAATTTAAGTGCTTTGATAATTAGCTAATCTTTATTATATTCCACGCCGAATGATTGCTTTGTGTTTTTAACAAATACTTTACATTAAATAATTACAAAAAGATGAAGCATCCTAGGACAACAGCTGTTTCGCTTCCTTTTAAATATCGTTTGTAATAAATATTGTTATTTGATACAATCCACAGTGAATTAAAAAGGAAATAAAAAAGGAATAAAAAAAGAATGTACCATCCACTTTTAAATTTATTTAAATAATAAATTATATAAATTTGAAACATTCCTCTTACGGTACACGTTTTAATTTTGTTTTGGCTAGCATGTCGCGAATTTCTCTGCAAAACAAGAGATTAATTAAATCTTGTTAAGTTGTCACAGAAGCAAATCAAGTAGAATAGATAAATTAAATTTGAAATCGTATGAAACGTTTTTTTTGATGTTGTAATTTTTTTCCCGGATAAGGTCTGATTATGTTTCTAAATAAATAATCTCACTATTTCTTTTCGCTGCAGGAAAAAAAAATAGTTTGGAAGTAAGATAGCAAACAGAAAAAAAAGGAACACGCTGACGGAAACGAAGTTTGACAAGGGAAAAGAAGAAAAAGAACGAACTTTGGTATTCGTGCTAAGAGCTCTACCAAGGGGTTTATCGTACACCGCGATAGGTTGGTGCATCCAACTGGCTGGAAGTGCTGATAGAGGTCGCTATCGGTCGGGGTGAGGTGCAATGGCTGTCAGATACCAGAGCTGGTCAATTGATATTTCGCAGAGGATTCCACAAACAACAAATCCGAGTAATAAATAAGGAAAAAAACCACACGTATCCATTCTTGTTTCTCGAGTATTAAAGACTTTCTCCCACAGTAATAAGAATATATTGACTTCGTAATCAGGATTGAGATATACAGATACAAAATATTGTTTTACAATTACTTTTATTCATTTTAGTTTCATGATTATTTTCGTGCCCAGGAATCTGGAATGTGGGGGAAGAATGAGAGGAATTGTGATGATCCTCGTTATTCAACTTCCTTAAAAAGAAGGTTCTGTTTCCGTATGGTAGTGTTTGCAAACAAAATGACGGTTATCCAACCAAAAAAAAATTCAGAATGCTGACGTTTCTTTTTCTTCGATGCAATGGGTGGGAGGATTATAATCCCACTAACACCCCTCCCTTGGCGCGGTACATTGCATATACACTAGGTCAGTCTTTTTCAAACTTCTTTGGTCTATTGCTTCCTTGACCTGAATATAAATTTGCGCGGCTGCTTTGTATAAGAAAATTACCAAAAAAACCAACAACAACCAAAAAAACCACAATTTTTAATGGCTTTAGAAAAGGGCATACAGTCGGACCTCTATTTAACGAACCTCTATTTTGCGAATTTCTCTATTTTGCGAACTTTTCTTTGGAACCAAGAACATTTTGCTAGTTTCTTCGTAAAATAACCTCCAAACAGCGAAGTGCATTTTCTATTTAACGACTTTCTCGAGGATACAGCTAAGGGAAAAAGAAGAAATTAACGATGATTATCTTTCATTTGATTTCGAAGTTGAGACCTCGGAAACACTAACTGAATCGGATATTTTGGACAGTGTGAAAAATAAAAACAATACAGCTATGAATTGCGATGAAGATGAAGATGATGAAAATGGAATTGATCATGATGAAGAAATCCAAAAACCTTCGTGTGATGAAATGCTAAAATCATTTGAAATAATCCGACATGGATTACAATTAATTTGAAGAAAATATTGAAGAGGTTTTTAGTGCATGGCAAAGATGCGAGACGTACTACGAGCGAAAACACTTTTTCAAAAAAAAAAAAAAAAACTCAAGACAAAATTAACAGACTTTAATCGTAAAATTTAAGTGCGCATGTGGTAATGTATGCTTTATGTCATTAAAATTATTATTTTTCAATAATATTTATTGTTTATGTATTTTAAATCTGTTTTATGTAGTTTAAAGTAATTTTAAAAGGTGAATCTCTATTTAGCGAATTTTCCATATAACGAACTTTTTTTTGGGATTTAGCGACTTCTTTAAATAGAGGTCCGACTGTATTTACATCCGGTAATCCCAAAAGCTATGAAAATTGCTTACTTTAATGTAAATTTTAGAAAGTGTAGGAGTAAAAAAACACCAAACTATCAGGAACTGACTCCAAATGTCGTGTCATTGTAATCGGAAGCATGCTCTCAGTAGCCAGTACTGGACAACAAATGACACACTGTGGACGTTCGTCATTTTCTAAAATAGTGCATGTAAACTGGAAATCCCGGAAACTATTGTTATACTTCTGGTATTTTCATGTCCCTTCCTTCGTACTGCATGATACGTCTGAAATGTCACGTTTTGTATTTATATTTAAAAGTTTATCCGTACTGACAGAGAGAGATCACAAAACATAAGATTTAAAACGAACTGCATTCGACAAAACCAACCTCGAAACTGATTTTAATTATGCAAGTACGACTTATGGTACGACTCGACTGCCGTCTACCAGAGTTCGTAGTAATTCGTAGTAACAGTTACTAGCCCGCCCGCTAGAGGTCATTAGAGAGCAGCTCATCATAACGAGCCAAATTACTTTTACCAAAACATCTCGGAGCCCTAGCAAGCCGCGACCCACAGTTTTGAAACCACTATATTAGTTGATATAATGATCAAGGAAAATATCTACATCTATATTTTGATGGCAATCACTTTGTGTCTAAATGAAAGTGAGTCTGTTAATCTGTTTCGGAATTGTAATGGTAAATTCCATTTATATATAGATCTAAGATACATTATTTTAAATCATCTATAACCTAATTAATAATCTTTTAAAAACTTGCTATTTATATAACAACCTTACAATTATCTAAAAAACAGCCTTTAGCTTGATTTATAACAGAGATTCCCAAAAGACGATCGATTGTTGACTTGAGACATTGGTCGACTTCGAGTGTCAGTACCTCTATAGTCTTAGGCAACCATAGCTTTCTTCGAAGTAGGAGGGGGAATAGGGAGGATTTTTGTGATGATTTGCTACTGACTTCCACAGAGCCATAAACATCCGGAACGGGGGCTAGATTTAAAAGCCCCTAAGAAGATCTCATATGAATCCCTAGCAGTCAGGCAGACAGAGCGAAAGAAACATCCATGACTTACCCAAGATCCTTGTGGGCTGCAGTGAATGTAACCAAACGACTACAGAAAGCGACTAATTATAAATATATAAATTATAAAATATATTTATATCACAAGAAAGGCTCACTAATAACGCCCACAACATATCAGCTTAGCTCGTACGATTCAAATAGTCATTCTAGTGCAAGGTAACATCAACAAATAAATGTGAAAATTGCAATATTTTTTTTTTATATAAATTTGTTCGCAATTAAAAAATAAATAGAACGCGGTAACATCTGTATTAGAAAGCAAACTTTCAAAAAATAATAAAATAAGGGGCATCACTGGTCTCTTTGGAAGATCTGTTTGGAAAAATACTGTTGCTTTTACAATTTGACAAAAGAAGCTTACATACATATTATTTAGTAACACACAAATCTCAAAAATTATATTAAATCATATTTACTGCGTGGGCCTGGAAGCCAAGTGGTAAGGCACTTCATTGGGGGTTGGAAGAATATTGAATGAGGGAGATTTTTCAATTCTAAATTCTCTTCCAGACAGGTCCTTGGGTTCAACCAGACCTCTATACAATTGATTCCGGGTTTCTTTCCCACTGCAGACAACCCGACCTCATCTCAGTTCGAAGTCGATGAAACGTCGGAATCCTTACTTTCAGAGCCCCGTGGGATACACCGACCTACCTTTCTGTATTTACTTCACATAATTCTTATAAGAGTAGATTTTCGAAATAAAACGTTACTTCTTCAGACAATTATTGAAGAAATACTTTATACCATTCTCCAGGTAATTATCGTGCGATTCTCATCTCGCCAGAACTTTGTCTTTTCGTGGAAAAATATAGCTTACTCCAAGTTGCCTCCATATTGATTACATAAGTATTTCAATTGTTATTAGTATTAGATAATACAGAAAACACAGGAAACAAATTCTTCAGTAAACATCGCTGTATTTCTCAGAAAGATGCTTTTTCTGCTTCTTCAGGTATATTTTTACAAAGCAAAATAGAAACAAACATAGAATAATTTAAACAAACAAAGATAGGCATCATTGGAAAGCTTCATGATTTTTACAATGGTTTTTGAATTTTTCTAATAAAAATGGACTTATTTCTACTCCTTTTTGTTTATTGAAACAATGAAAACTATTTATAACACAAACTTCAATTATGAATCTTGTGGTTGTGTCAAATATGTTTTTATATAGGACACTTACCAGTGGATCTGGATTATGTCCAAGTGTCACAGAATGGTTTGCACAATCAGATACTTCAGGATGACGATTTCTAAAAGCGCTGATATGCTCTTGAACTCGTTCACCTAAAGTATGTCCGGCGTTACCAAAATATATTCCGCCACAAGTACGACATTTTAATTTATAAGCCATGAATATCATTATATTAATTGTTTTGTTTACATCCTGAAGTATCTGATTGGGCAGACCATTGTGTGACATTTGGACATAACCCAGACCTATTATTTTATGCTTTCTATTTTGTTTTGTAAAAATATGCCTGAAGAAGCAGAAATAGCATCTTTCTGCGAAATACAGCGATGTTTAGTGAAGAATTTATGTTCTCTGTGTTTTCTATATTATAATTATGTGGTTTTGTATATTTATTTATTGAAATATAATATTAGTTAAGTTATGAAATGTCTGGATTATTGTTTTTTATGTTTGTTTAGTTCTTTTTGTATCCAAATGTATTTATGAGGAAGAAGAGTTAATTTCTTGTCCTCTATCGTCACCTGAAGAAGTCTCTCGCTCAGCGAGATGAAATACAGTAGAATTAAAGTTGAAGTTATTTGAAATTTTAGTAATGCTTGTTTATTTGAGTATAATGAAGAAAAATATTGATGAAGAATACGTAAGTATTTTTTATTAATACTTAACATCTCGAAAATTATTATGTGATTCCCTATCTAGGCCTTTGAAATTTTAATTCCTTTACATGTGGAGAATAATGATGATACAAGATACAGCAGTAAAATTTTTGCATAACCAGTCCTATTACGTTCACCAAAAGGTAAGGAGATTCTAATAATGGTATCTTTTTAATTCTATTGCTTATTTTTGTTGTAATCTATTCTTTACTCTTAAGTTAGCTTGTATTTTATTTTAAAGATCATTGGTTTAAGAAAGAAAATTCGAAAATTGCCCTTAAAAGAATTCTGTGTAGCAATACGAAAAGAAACAAATTTGTGTTTTGGCGTATTTAGTTGTCAATAATACGCGAAATTATCTATTTCCCATGTTTCTGTATAATATCTTTATTATCATGTTAGCCTAACTTCTTGAAGGAAGCTACTCACTAATAAAATTACTATGTGTGTGTGTGTGTGTGTGTGTGTGTATTCGCTTATCCTTTTCTCTAAGC
Source organism: Thereuonema tuberculata (assembly GCA_023159025.1). NCBI lineage: Eukaryota > Metazoa > Arthropoda > Chilopoda > Scutigeromorpha > Scutigeridae > Thereuonema > Thereuonema tuberculata. The sequence goes on along the minus strand of JAFIDM010005346.1, from coordinate 52,681,368 downwards.
GGAACCCATTTCGTCCAATACGCGCTCTCTTCGCGTCCATTCGTCGCCATGCACAGAGAGGTCTTCTAGGATAGCGTCGACACGACTTCAACCGCGAGAAGCTTGGCTTCTCGCCATTGTTGGGCTGCTGTCGTCAGCAAGTCTCCACGTAGTTCTGATAATATACCACGTGCTCTCTGTTAAAATGAATACTTCCTATTTTCCTGTTCTTTTATGCATGATTTTTTTGTTATTTACAAACCTAAAGTACCTTAATAAGCAATATATCATAAACAAGCTAATGATCATAACAACTTAATGATACATAACCACTCCATACGCAATATTCCACAGAGACATTATGAATTTGAACGTGATAACGGTTATTACAAAGATATAAAGTGATGTAATTAACTCCTGTTCTTAACAAAGAAGGAATCTAATTATTAATAATGATAATACATTAATAATGGAAATACATTACTGAAACCTTATAATTTCTCCACAGTACTTTTTGAAATATTGCGTATGTAGTGATTATGATCATTAAGTTATGATCATTAACTCGTTTATAATAAATTTACTTTTTTATTATTATGATTCTACGTCTCATTCATTCAACTAAAAACACCGTTACAAAATACGTAAAGTATTTGTAGCAGAAAGGAAGTGTTCCTTACAAGAACAGTAAAAGCAATGACGTATTTATGGTAACGGGATAGCGATATGTATGAAGAGGGTCCGCGGGAATCTAATCATATTTTTCTCACAGGATCAATGCTTCAGTAACCGAGATTTCAATTATTGCGGGGTTTAATCGGAACTTAGCCTCCACCGCCCCACGGCTAATGAGAATTGACTCATTAAGTCCATGTGTGTAAATATAAGTTCCTCAATGTGTCTGGATACTTTTGTATCTGTTTCTAATAACTTTTGAACCAGTGAATGGGTTTTCTGGAAACTTGCCATTCATTTTTGTGGACGAGAGAGGATCTATCTCTCATTTTTAAAAATAAATTGCTTTGAAAAATTTTCCGTCAAGATTACCTGAAGTTATCCGTACAGGTTAACTTCAATAAAAAACGAGGGAAAATTGAATCAGGTGCAATTTAAGAAAAGTATGTTTCAAGTTGTTTTAGGAATCCTTTTTGAATTTCTTTAATGTTTAAAGAATGTAATTCAGTATTCTATAGGGAGATATTTCCCATCCTCTAGTCTATGATTTGACAAACTCAAACCTAACGGAATTTCGCAAAATATTCGATGGAATATTAACTGAGCAGTTCCTCTTGACTGTAATGATTTACTAAAAGTGAAACTTCATTAAATTTTAAACAGAAGTTAATCATTAAAGACAACTGTGCTCTAATATTCTTTGAGTGACTGTAACATTTTGAGTTATAAATATCGTAATAAATATCATACCTTGAAGACTTTCACTATATTTTGTAAATTCAAGTAAGAAATTATATTCTGTCTACATAAGAGAATGTTTATTTTCATACACCAAAACCTAAATGGGGTCTCTTCAATATAAATCATACTATTAATCGGCAAAAAACGTACGGATGTTTGTTTGTCGCCATAGTTGAGAGAGCGGAGAGTGTCGGAGAGAGAATATTTTAAAGACCAGCAGTAGTCCAGTGGTTAGAGTTCCTGACTGCGAGGACGGAGGTACTCGGTTCGAATCCCATGCAAGGCGAAAAAAAAAAGAAAAAAGAAAATTTGACTTTCTCAGCAAGGGAAAAAGCAAATAGATCGAATGCAGCAGGGTTTATACTTTTTATTCCGTTTAAAAAATGAGCTTAGAACGTTTTTTCAATCTTGTGTTTTTGAAAAATTTCACGGTATTTCAAAAATGTGGAATTTGTTTTACTTCCGTGAATATTTCACGGGTTGCACCTAGTATCTTATAAATATGAAAATATATATGGAATTATCAGTTCGTTATAGTTTTCATGCCAACAATGCAGTAAAAAATGTAGGGATCGCCAATACTTGGATCTTTATATTAAATAACTTAAAATTCATTTATTAAAACCATAATCTCATCAGTTCTTGGAAAAAATATACTATTAAATGTGAACTTTGATTAAATCAGTAATTGGTTTTTGAATTATCATGATTTATTTAAGAACACAGTGTTTCAGTTCTTATTTAAAGGTCTTTATTTATACGTTAAAATCGAATTAGCTACCAATAAGACTAAAGTCTTAAATACGAAGTTTGATGAACAATTACTCATTCTGTAAATTTGTATTAAAAATAACACACATTTTGAAATTAAAATGAATAATAATAATAATAATAATAATAATAATAATAATAATAATAATAATAATAATAATAGTTCACAAAATCCTCAAAACACAACTCAACGCCAGAAATAAAATTA
>JAFIDM010005346.1:52629945-52661932 GCA_023159025.1 Thereuonema tuberculata | reverse complement strand
CATCCCAGTCTCTTCCCGATGACAACTCAGGGTGCGAATCCTTTCTTTAGCGTTGTGCCTTCGTTGCTTTCTTAATTCTTTGAATCATTGGGCACGTTAAATTTCTTTTCATTTTAAATATATAACTTTTGGGCTTTATTTAATGCACATTTAAATTCCTTTTGCGCCTAGCAGATTGCGAGACAAGGAATAGTAGTTGTTTTTTGTTTTTTATTTAATTTTTGTTTAGGATTTCTTCGGGGGGAGTTCCCGCTCTCGGGAGCCAGTCCCGGGAAAGCTAACCCCTCGCATCTTCTGGGTCTGTCATTCGGTGGCTGGCTGATGAGTCCTAATAAGGACGAAATGGTCCATCCTAGTCTCTTCCCGATGACAACTCAAGGTGCGAATCCTTTCTTATAGCGTTGTGCCTTCGTTTGCTTTATTAATTCTTTAAAACTAAAATTTTTTAAAAGTTTTTTAAAATTTAATTTCTAATGTTTATATTCTGTCAATCCACGACCGCTTTTAGAACCAGCGTGTGAATCATATATCTATGATATATTTTTATTTTTTATGGTGATTAGAATGTAGTCCTCGTGGTCTAATGGCTAAGACGTCTCACTTGGTTGCATGTTCAATTACCGTAGTGAATTTGTAGAAATTATTTCTATTTTCACAAATTACAACAATTGCACCAGACAGACAGAGAAATAAAAGCTTTTAGTAATATAGAGATACTTTGGAGTTACAAAGACCATTGGTTTTTAAGTTACAAATAGTGATTTTTCAGTATTCTATCTTATAGAAATAGTGCTTCTTTCTTTCTTGAATCTCTTTTCTTAATTACAACCATTACCCGTGTGCAAATTGATTGATACAGATATTATATTGATATATAAGAAGAGATGTGTTGAGATGGATGTTTGTTAATATAGATGTGAATGAAGATCGTAGCTTGTATACGAAATTCTTGGCGACGAAGATTGATTGTGACTATTCTTGCGAGTGAAGATAACCAAATTCTGATGACTTGTGACTCAAAGGCATGAAGTTGTGCGTGAGTCAAGACAACGTTCTCCAAATAGATGGCAATTTTATTTAGATTCTGTTCTTAAGCTTTATTGATAAACATCGTCTAAGAAGACCTGATCGGAAATTGCTTTCTTGTGAAAGTGAATAGAAGTAGATTATCGTTTGGTTTCATAGACATCCTATGGATGAAATCTCCTTTGTGAGTTCCTGTTATAATTTCGGCTTCTATGAGATCATTATCGAATGAACGGCATTTAAGTTGAGTTCCGTTGCAGTGTCCAAACTTGGGATTGATTTTTTTTGCAACAACATTATTGGAGATCCAAACTTCAATGACAAACGATGTTGAGGAATACCGCTGAGATTCAATGAGTTCAGATATTTAGGCAGATAGAGATGTTCGCGTTGTGGATTATCAAATTGCTACGGACATACAGACAGACAGACAGAGAAATAAAAGATTTTAGTAATATGAATTGATACTTTTCAGTGGTTTCTGAGTTACAATAGTTTTTTTTTCAGTATTCTAGCTAATAGAAGTTTTTTTGACTCTCATTTTTATTGTAATTGTCACTTTTCAGTGACGTTTGAGTTACAAATATTGATGGTTTTTGAGCTGCAAATAGTGATTTAAATCAAAAATCAATATGAAGAGAGTTGTAGTCCCTGTGGCCTAATGGATAAGACATATGACTTCGGATCAGAAGGTTGCAGGTTCGATTCCTGTTGCGGATGTTTCATTGTAAAAATTATTTCTATTTTCCATTCTCACAGAAAATTGCGCCGGACAGACAGACACACAGACAGAGAAATAAAAGATTTTAGTAATATAGATTTGTAATAGTAGATATTGCGTACCTAAAGGGATATCTTCTTTCATATTTATTATTTATATTGAATTTTTTCGTTTTAACGTTAACGTAAAGGAAAACGAAATTTAGATTTTAGCGTAACAAAAACATTACGAGAAATTAAACCACTTTTTTTTGCCTGAAATGAAAAGCTTTGCAAATTAAAATTCCTTTTCGTCTGTCAGCTCTGTTTTAAACTTATATTGAAGCATCATTAAATTCACTTATCAAGATTTCAAAGAAGGGAAAACAAACTAGGTATTTGACGCTACTGTGGTTGGGCACTGGAATCATCAAGAGTCGAAAATTCTTTAAAACCTTTATCCTTTGGGATATAGAGGAAGTAATTATTTAAAGTTAAGTAACTGAAATTAATGAACGTTTCATTATTTTAAATAAAACTAAAATTTAGAGACCCAGAAGAATTCGGAATGAAACTGGAAAATGAACTCAGAAACTGAACCTTGACTGAGACCTTCAACTTTCAGGGTTGACTGATCTTCACTTTGGCGCGCATCTTTCATCTGAGAAAAAACTGTGGACTTTCAAATCGTATTACGTTGGTATAAAGAAAAATGGTCTCATGAACCGAACTGACAAGAATTAAATCCTAAACATTCAACTAGAAACATTTTACATTTTTTTCCAGAAAATTCCTAATGTGATTTTACGGTTTAAAGCTTCAAAGTTTTCTGAGTCTGACTCTCAGAAACGAAATCCATAGAGAAAAGGACGAAGAAATCTCAATCCAGACAGTTAGGATGCAATTCACAAACTTCGAGTCAAATAACCTTAAATTTAAACTTACTTCCAAACTAGAACTTAAAAAGAGCCTAAAGGATCAATTGTACAACATGGGTCCTTTAAAGCTCCACAGACACACACTCACAAAAGGTTAAAAATAACGTTATTTATAATATAATTCACTACCGGTTTCTCCAGCTCATTAATTTTGCCCGCTTCGTCAGGTGGTACATTCACATCTATTATGCTCCTTAAATAAGCAAATTCTAACTTTAAGCACTAATGGAATCAAATCTTAACACTTTTATGATGAAATTCAAAACCTAATATTGTTTTAAGATTTGATTCCAATGGTGCTTAATGTTAGCTTTCCTTATTTACATGATAAGGAATATGATACATGTGAACATACCACCTGACGAAGCGGGCAAAATTAAGGAGCTCGAGAAACCGATAGTGAATTTTATTGTAAATAACTTTATTTTTTAACCTTTTATGTGTGGTATTACATGTATTTAAACCTTACAACTCAGAGAATTATTCTATATGATATCCAAAAATGTACAATTAACAATATATATTACTTTTTATTTTATCAATATGGACGTTATTAATGGGAAAGTTTATCAAGTAAATATCAATTAAATACAACATTATTTTCGTTTAATTCTAGTGGTTTCAATTTTGTAAAAATGCTTTATAATATTTAGATAAATTATGGAAGAAATCTTCATCCTGATTTTATAAAGTTACTAATAAATGTTTTAAAGAGTAACAAATTTCTTAAAACTTATTTATTCTTGTCGATTATTTAGAGTTTTCTGGCCATTTAGAGTTTTCTGGCTTAAAAATACATGGTTGTTAACATTTAAGTTCCTCTACATAGAGGGCTCTGGAGTGCGTTCTAAGGCTCCAAAAGAAATTTGGACAACAGCTACTTCAAACGATGCGCTCGTCGTTTATTGAAAAAAAAATGATACAAAAAATGGCCAATAGATGGCGCTGTAGCAACAGCTAACCATAACTAGCGTAAAAGCAATAACGATATGTTACTCTAAAATCTTAACCCAAATAATGCAGATTCTGTACTAAATAGTAACACAAGAACTACGAAAGACAAGAAGCAATTCTGTCAAATTCGTCTAGTTTTAAAGTTCCGTTCCACGTGCCGAGCGAAGAGTTCGTCACTGGTCACGTGTCGCTCTCTGATTAGTGGTCGCATCACAGTCGTGCATAATGTTACTTGCATAATATTGACTCGCAGCTCTATAAAAGGAAAGAAAGTTCTTAAAAAGCATTAGATGCTTACCGGCACTTCACGAGCAATGCCAACGTTACAGGAAAAGCGCTAATGGTGAAATCGTTCTATCAGAACAATAACAACGCAGCTGCGGATGTTAAAGAATTTCGGCGTCAGACGCTTTAAGGCGTGGACCAATGTCTGCTCGCTTTGTCCACAAAATGATTGCAAAATTTGAAGGACCAGAGCAACTTGGAGTTCTACGAAGTAGAGGTCGAAAACAAGTGACTCTTCTTGCGTTGAAGATGTGGCTACGGTTGTCGTGGATTTGTCACTTCAATCTCCATGTATGTCCCGTGCAGTGGACATGCCGTATGCCACTGTAAGGCAGTAATGCGGTGTCAGATAGTATCCGTACAAGATAAGGAGTTAACAGCATCTGCAGCACAGTAACGCAGAAATTACTGTAATGCTTGCGCTTCAGTTCCTGGCACGAATGATAGTTAATATCACTTGGCCATGGATTCTTTAGAGTGACGAAGCCTGCTTCTGCTTAAATGGGCAAGTGAATACCCACAACTGACGCATATGGGAACCAGAAAATCCTCGTGCTATCCAAAAGATCCTGTTGCATTCTCCAAAAATGATTGTGTGGTAGGGATTTACGGCTAATTTCGTCATTGGGCATACTTTTTTGAAGAGGTAATTCCAACTGGGCACCGCACCTATTCCATAACCGGACAGCGGTATAAGATATGTTGTCGAATTTTGTGATTCCAGAGCTTCCACAACGCGATTGCCTTCACAAATGCATAATCGTGCAATACAGTGCACCACCCACATCACCCGTTGTGTTCAAATCTTGTTAAGGCAGCACTTTACAAATGAACGGTTTATCAGCCTTTGTTTCTTGGTCTCCTTGATCACCCGACCTCACCCTATATAAGTTCTGGTTACGCGGTTTTTTGAAGAACCTGATGCATTGTCAAACTTTGTCACATCTGATGGACAGCATTAGACCTCATGTTCTAGCAAAGCCAGCAGAGGTACTGCGTTCTGGATTACAAAATGCAGTTTTTCGAATAAAAAACGTTGTTGACACATTGAACATTTGTAACGCTATTCAAGTGATTTGTATTGCTACAGCGCTATCTATTGATCATCGTAATTTTTTTTTTTCAATAAACGGCGAGCGCGTCGTTTGAAATATCTGTTGTCCACATTTCTTTCCATTTGGAGGATAAGAACGCGCTCCACAGCCATCTATGTAGAGGAACTTTAATTTTAACAACCCTCTAGTTAACCTTTCTACACCAATTGCCATATTTCTATACGTAAGGAGTTTTGTCTCCTTATCTAATCTTTAGGTTCTGTCATTTGTAGGTCAGTTTAATATCAACCAAAACAGTATTTCCTTAAGTAACTTAAATAATAATACAAATTTACAGTAAGTTTCTTATTTAAGAGATTAAGACAATTTGGTTTGGTTAGAATTGGTGTTCATAAACCTATTCATAAACTTATGCTTCACTTGCAAATATGATCTGCTTTAGAAGGTCTTCAACTAATTCCGTAATGTCAGCCTTAAAATGGAGACTGAATTACAGCAATTTATTTATCTAAATTATCAATCGACATTATATCCCAGTACTAATTTTAAGTCTAATTTTTTAAGAAAGAGAGGGTTATCAAACGACTCGGTCTCCCTTCCTCCTTCCAATCACTTTCGAAGAGCTGGATGGATCATCTTGCAATTTGGTATGCATATTTAAGGAATTTTCAGACCATCTAACTTTAATGTTTGTCAATGAGTCCTTGTCAAAAAATTAGAGAAGTGACAAAAATTCCCACAGATACACATTGTAATCTAATGGATTCACGAGATGTCTTAAACAATGAGCATAATCGTTTAATACTGGGCGAACACGAGGCGATATTTTGGAACAATCATGCCCAATTTGATTGCTGGCAACCGTTTGCCCCAATTTGATTGCTCCAAACTGTACAATATTGCCCCAATTTTATTGTCGGTACCAAAGGAACAATATTGCCCCAATTTTAGTTGTCGCAAAATATTGCTGGTACGGATGAATATTGCTGGTACGGATGATCAAATGAACGGATGAAATCACGTGACAATGCTGACGTCGAAGGAGGCGGGACTTTGAACATCGGAAATTCAGTCACTCACGCCGGCCATTTTCTTTGAGAAACAAGGCTTAAAATCAGCAAAATGGGTCGGCCCAAAACAGATTCCAAAACAACAAAATTCCAACAACAACATTTTGATAATGAAAGAATCGTAATTGATTTCTACAGAGGGACGGCGTTTAATACTATAGCAATTCTGTACGAAAACACGCTCTCTCTTTAGCTCTCCCTAGTGAGAAGCGCCGTAACTATACATATTCAGGGCAATATTGGTTCAGGAAAAACTGTGTTCGCGCTTGATCCCGTTTGTCAGCAATCAAATTGGGCCATCTTGTCCCAATAATATTGCCTCAAATTGCTCCGTGTTCGCCTAGCATTAAGCAATTAATGAATTTAAGTGTGGCTGATATGATTGAAATTAATCCGTTCAAATAACGGAAATAAGTAATGTGAATTTAACTATTGAATTTTTTTTTTAATCAGAAAACGGAAATTTTCTACTGTTGGAATTCAGCAGACAATAAATTTGACTAAAAATATAGATTTTTTTATTTTGTTGTCGTTTTTACTATTACACAGAAAAACAAATTACAAATTTGAAAGAATAACCTTTTAAGGAACGCAGGCTTTAACTTCTTTTAGAAACTTCTTGGGTTTTTTTCCTGCCATCCAAAATTTTGCAAAAAAAAAAGAACAAAGCTTTTCAGAAATTATTTTCATTTCGATGCCTATTAGTTCGTAATTTCAGGTAATAGAATTGACGTTGAAATTCTTTCTCCCTTTCTCCACCGATCCTTTGTTTCACACGAGACATGAACAGTCTATTTCGTATTTTCGTATTTCTTTCAGGGAACAGTAGCGCGCAATTCGTTCTTCATGATTAGGGAAGCCTGTCGATGGAGCCACGAAGACCTAGAAAAATTAGCCAGTGAGATATTGGCAGCGTGAAGTCAAGGAAATAGAGCCACAACTACTAAATTGGCTCTGTCAAAAAATAGGTTGAAATCACTCCTATCCAGGAGAAACTACTTAAGTCTCCAGGAGTGATGAAATTATATCGATCATCAATACTAAAATGGACGAAATCATCATTAGTATAAGGTAGGAGGTTGATGACTTGATGAGAATTTTAAAATGTAAAAGTGGCCGGGAAGTTCCCATACCCCCTATTATGTTATTATTATATTAAGGCTATTACAAATGCAATCAGTAAGTAACTGTTGATAGTGAATCTCTTAAAACTCCTTTATTCTTATCACATTTAGATTGAGACTAAAACAGAATCCACATGTAAACAGATGAATTTATCTCTTGTTGAGTGCAGACGCACTTTGTGAAGATGATAGCCTATGTTACAAATGCTTTAAGAATGCAACGATGATAACTTGTTTTCTGTTAGCTTTTGATCTTAAAGACAAATCTTTAAGGAATTAAAACTTATAAGATTTGAAGTAAACTACGGGATGCCATTTCTTGGAAGAAAAAGTAGTTCGTATACGTATTGGATGCACCATACCAAGAATCAAACTTTCCCATACAGATATATTCAAGTAATATATAGGCCATTTACTATATAAAGAGAAGCATCATAATCTAAATATGTAAGTTCCGTACCCTTAATATAATAGTAACATAATAAGTTTTGTACAGGAACTTCCCAGCCACCCTGTACACTGGACTATCCGTTGCATAGTGGGGATTGAACATATAGTACATGGGGAGGGTGAAATTTGCGGACAGAGGGGAGTGGAGACCAAAATGGTAGTCCTTATATTTTTATGGTGACTGTACATACGCGTAATGCCACATTATAAAGAAATCCATCCAGCCATTTTAGCACGATGTGTCTACCAACAAACAGACAAAAGGATAAAAACATTCAAGTGGAATGGTAAGACTATGCATGCTCAGTGAATAAACTTATAGAAGAATCAACGGATGTACCTATGTACATCCTAAACCTTACTTACTGATGGTTGGATCGAAAACATAAGTTTGAATGTATGTACATATCTAACTTTTACTTAAGATTATGTTATTCTTACTTAATCATTTTGTTTCCTTAAGTAATAATTATTATAGCTTAATTGTAACTTAATTATTATTATTGCTATTATAAGATTATAAGAGACCTTGACAAAACCCATTTAAAAGCATAAACATCTAATATTATAATTAACATAACTTGACTGCTAACTAATAATTAACTGTAGGAAATTTTTAACGGTATCAACGCAAAATATAATACATTATGATAATAAAATACACTGAGTTAAGTACATTTATGTCTTAACTGTCATATAGAATACATTTAAATATTTACAATTTATTTTCACTTCATAATATTATGTTATTTTTTTCTGCCTAAATCTGTCTTATCATTCACTTTAAACTTTACAATTCTTTTTTACCATCTTCTCTTTCTCTTTTCTACGAATATAATGTGTTTTTTAATTTTCAAAAGGAATTGTCATAATTATTATTCATAAAGTCATTTCTTATTATATTTTAAGATTTTAATATTTTCTCGTTTTTCTTAATTATCCTTGGTTTCTTTCTCAGTGCCTGTCTATGTTCTCACCAGTTCACAATCTCTTATTCCTTTTCCATTTATCCTACTCTTAATCCTCAGATAGTGTCTAATCTCTAATCCCTACTCGTAGCTTGATGAAAGCCCTTTCTTTGAAAAGATGAAGGCCTAGAAAAATTTTTTTTTCTATTGAGATTTTCATAAAGCATTTCCAATATATTGAAAATATGGCTAGATTAAGTAACTGGAAAAAAGCAAGTAATCCCACAATTCCTTAATTTAATGCTTCCTTGTCCTTTTCATAAGTGAATCGGATTCTCATCCGTGAATTTAGTTATGAAATTTTATCCATAAAAAATGTTTTACATAATTACAATATAACGCCTACCAACATCGACCATGTTGTAATTTTTCTCTCGCTATAACAAATAATATCGAAAATACTTGCTTTTGCGGATGGTTATTCTGTTCCAACAGAATTGACCCTTGGCCAATGTGCCTTCGCCTTGAAAAGAAGCAGAAATTACAGTCAAATTTTACCAAATAAATCATTGCCCAGGATACAGTACTTATTTTTATTTTCTATTAACTGTATATTGCCAAACAAGAATTTTAGAGTATACGCCACTTTAACAATGACAGGAGAACAATGTGACGGCTTTAAGTTAAGATAGAGTATTTAATTAGAAGTTGTTTTGTTTTTTTAATATTATTTTTAATTTCTTTCGAGTCATGTCGAGAAATGACTAACGATTCTTCAATTCCAATGCTCGCCGAGGGCGAGCTTCTACATCTAATGCTCGTCTGGCCTGTGCTTGTAGTAGGCAGGAAAAAAATGAACATTGAAATTTAAATTTTAATCTAGTAGCCTAAAAATTAATGAGTTTTTTCCCCTGGCTCTTCTCTCATTGCGTCACACACAATAAATATCTCTCATCACTCTCTATTTAAGAATATTTCGAATGTAGAGGCCGTGGCCTAATGCATAAGACGTCTGACTTCGGATCAGAAGATTGCAGGTTCTATTCCTGTCGCGGACGTTTCTTTGTAGAAATTTTTCTATTTTTCCCAGGAAATTAAAATTATTTTTTCACAGAGGAAGTGCCTTAGGGAAGTGCATTAGATATACACTGATCTGGAAAACTATATAAGAGATTATGACTATTTTTCATTCTTTAATAAAATATGCTACTTCATTAATGATACACCTAAACCGAATCAATATTCTGCAAAATAAATACTACAACATAACTTCATAAAAAAAAAAAGAAAAATGAAAACAAACACGGAAAAAAATATGAGCAAAATATGGTATGTTGAACAAAAATTGCAATCTCATCATTCATCATTTCTACTGTAAACTTATAACTAAAGAAAAACGAATGAATCAAAATCGAAAATCTAGAAATATTAGCTTAAATTTCCCGAAAATAAATGTGGTTCAAGAAAAACACAAATTAGAGCATACATTAGATAAAATAAAAAATGAAAATGTTTTAAACAACAAAGACCCGTAGTTAGAAATGAACTAAAAATTAGTTTCTATTAGGAGCTTGTTTTTTTTTATTTTGATGATCCATTACATAGCTATTTTTCTTTCAATATGCATCTTTTATTCTTTTGTTAAGAATGTCTTAACAGAATGTCTTTTGCGGTATACATTAAGAATTTCCCAATTTAGATGCATATCTTACATTATTTTTAAAGGCCAGTTTTGAGGGCAGGGGGTGGGATATCTTTTTATCTTTTATAGGTTAGTTTGCATTTGAATAGCTATTTAAATATTTCATGATTTTGCATCGAGTAATGAGGTCGTAAAGCTCGAACCAATCAGCCATCTCTTCAACTTTTCCATTGTCAAAATAGGCAATTTTGGATAGAGATGGAAGTAGTTAAAATCATAATAGGGAAATGTTATTGTCCAAACAAAAAAAAATGTTGTATTAACTCTCTATTGATAGATAGTAAATGTGAATTAATGTTTACTTAGCGAGAATTGCATGAAAACGATGCCAGCAGAGATCAATCTACATTTGTCAGTTAATGCTTGGATTTAGAATTATAGTGCGTCGACAGTGTGTCGTGTAGGGGTTCCGCAAAAAGGGCGAAGTAGTTCTGAATTAACTCACTACGCTCACTTTTAACCAAATAGTATTTTTATTCTTATTGTTTTCTTAATTCTAAGCTTTCTAAGTTTTCTTAATTCTAATTACAAATATGTAATTTCATTTTTTCTGTGTTAGTAAATGCAATAAAAGTAAAGTAGAAGGTTCAAATATGGGCTATCACTTTTAATTTATGAATACCACCAAGAAAAAATTAAAATAATTAAATTGTAGTAGTTTACTTAATATAGAAAATGAGTCTATAAAAGATTGAAATAAACAAAACAAATAAAAAACAAACAAACCAAAAACAAACAAAATAAAACAAAGGAAATTTCAATTTTTGTTTAAAAGTTATAGATATCTGGTTTTTGAAATTGTGGTCGAAATATGGGTTTCCAATAAAAATTTATTATAATACTCGAATTTTTTTTAAAACAATCTGAACAAGATAATTAATGCTTTTAGACAGTGTCACAATTTTACATAAAGAAAATTTTTATAGGAAGCAGCGGTCCACTATGTTTTTCAGGCAAGGTAAACACAACAAACTTTGATCCTTTAAAAGGCGACATCTTGGAAACCAAAAAAGTTTTTCGAAAGATTTTTATAGCATTTTGTTTATCTTAAAAAGATCTACATTGTATCCTGTTGCAGGACCAATCTATCTCTTATAGTTTGATCACAAAATTGGAAAAACCTAAAGACAGAATACCGTTTTTTGTTTCATAAGATTTTATCGGAAGCGACCAATTTTGACTCAACTGTCGGTCAGGGAGTGGTCCTAGAGGTTTGATTTTTTTGTACGTGGTCACCTACTTTCTGATGCTGAACACAATGGCGAAGGTTTCATTCTAATATCTCTAATCGTTTGCCTACTACAAAGTGTGACATGCAGCAAAAAAGTGTGACATCCAGACAACACAAAACCAATAGCGGTTCCCTATGTTCTATAGGCAACTGAAACCTAGGGGCCGCTAAAAAATGCTGAAATAATTAAATTAAATAATATTAGTTGTCTATTCGAAAGTCAAAAATATACACGTCCTTTTCAGCACCTGCACAATCACTGTGGGCCATATAAAACACTGAATACTTTTGACCCTAAGTTCCCTCCCCTTGGGAATTTCTAGGTCGCTATCATCTTCAGATAGATTTAGTCATTAAACCTTCTTTTATCCTTTCGAAAAATGTTTTGGAGTATTTCTAGGCATTCTGAAAAGAAGGAATCATAGATCAATTGGTTTTTTGCTCCAAATAAATAAAAAGATCTAAATACGGGCTAGCCCATATTTAGGCCTTCTTAAGTAGCCTATATTTAGATCATTTGATAAGGAACATTAAAATCGGTTCCCGCCATTACCATGTGGATTTATGCAATAAGTAAACTATGCTAGAACAAGTTAATAATGTAAGTAAAGTCATGCATTTTACAAATCAGCTTTTGATTCAATAGAGTTTCATTAAAGAAAATAACAAAAGATATCTGTGAAATGTTTCAATATTATGAGATAAAGTTGATTGACACTTATCACCACACTACCTCTGAATAACTTGATGTAGGTGACCAACTGTTCCACTCATTTCTCGTTGTTACCTAGACACATTTTCACTTTATTTCCACTGCGCGGCAGTGCCTCCCATACCCTAATACCCACATTTAGTCCCTAGCCTATACTTGGATCTTCTCCTCTACAATTAAATTAATGCATTACAGTAAGATGATAACTTTGCAAATGAAATGTTTACATATTGTATTTAAACAAATGTTTACTTTCTTAAATTAATAAGCATTCGTGACAATCAAATGCATTTACAAGACCAGGAAATCTATTGTGTAAAAGCAGCGCAAATGCAAGTATAAAACAGCAGGTAAACAGCTAAAAATAATCGTTGGAAATAAATATTATAAATAAATATTGACAATATCTGTTTCTCCTTGCACTACCCATCGTCATTTCCTTCATTGCATTTTGGGAACCCCATTGTTAATGAAAGTCTGTTATTTGTAGCCTAACTTTATTATCGTTTATACTTAAAATATAAGATAGAAATAAACTTAAGTTTAAATATAAAAGATAGATGGTCTCGTGTCTGTAAATATGCAAGAAGAATTTCAAAAAGATCTATTTCCAAATTCAAAGGTTGATTAGAGGAAACATTATGCCATATAGACGTATAGTGTGAATTCAAGAGAACTTTGCCTTTTGAAATAGGTCAATATAAAGTAGTAAAAGTTAAAGACGAAGATACAAACTGCATTTATATAAATATGCTGCTTAATAAATAATTTAACAAATACTAAAAGTAAACAATACAATATTATTCAATCTTCGAAGTCGTAAGACTGTTAAATAATTATTATTACAGTTTTTGTAAGCCCACTGATACGAAAAGTTGGAGTAAACGAAAATCTGAGAAGATTCCAGAAATAATGGTGTTAGAATCAAGAATAAGAATGAATTATTTATTTGGATAAAAAACAGTTGATTGGTTTTGGTTGGTTGTTCATTTATTTCCATTAAGTTAGAAGCTTTAGTCTGTGGAAATACTGAGGTAATATGATTGTTTTGCTCGCGCATGTGATTGTTGTTTTCGAAATCAAGATGGATGATAATGACATACACAAACACACGATATCATTTCATAACTCATTGTATCTTACTTTGCTTCTTGGCTGGCGGAACACATGAACTCTGAATGAGAAATGCAAGCACGTGCAGCCAACACTTCGTCCTTTCTTAAGTTTCCTTGTTATTTTTTTTTTGGTCTGCTTCTGCCGCTCAGTGGGGCAGCCACAGTAAATCATTTCGCCTGTCTTAAGAACAGTGGCAGAATCGAATCCAATGAGAAATGGATCAATTCATCCAGAAAATTTATTGACCAATAAGAAACACGATCACCTTGATACATTTGTGTTTCTTTGCTCGTATATTTATTTCCATCTTCGTATAAGACATTTATTTTTAATAGACAGTGGTTAAATTGTGTTTTTTTCCCTTCTGTTTTTCTGTATTTTTGCTTACTTTATTAAGTTGTCATATACTTTTAAGATAGATTTATGTATTACATAAATACTATTACATTTTCATTGTCTTTTATGAAAAGTTCAATTGCTATTTTTTTTCCATTCTTTTTCTATCATTTCGTCTTGATTTATTTCATCCTTCTTTGATACTTTATTCTAAGATAGTAAACATATGAGTTATCAAAAACATTGAATCATATTGGTTAAGTATTTCATCTTCTTTTAATATGGATTGAATAATAAAAAACGAGGTAGAAGTTTCAGAATGCTGCTTTAAGTCAATTTACTATACGGTAAGTTTTTGTTATTCCTGACTCCAATCCTGTGGATTTGCTTGTATAGAATTGTAACCCATTTCGCCAAGTACTCCGTCTCTTTTCGCCTATTCACGAAAATGTGTAGTTCAGATTAAATTCTGAGTGGCTTATCATGCAACGTCGATTTGAGCTTCACCAAGGAAAGCTGAGTTCTTGTTCTCGTGGCTTGTTTTATGTTAACAAGTCTCCACAAAGTCTTATATAAAATTTTTACGTGTACTGTAGCCTAAAGTATTTATAAAGTCCTTTGACGCCTGTACACTTGACTAAAAACGATGAAAACATTTAAAAATTTAACACTTAATAAAAAATTTAACACTTATTAAAAATTAAAACATTTAAAAATTTAAAAATTACAATTACAGTGACATGACCTGGTTTCCTTCCCGAGAGGAAATTTTTCAAATGTCATTTCACTGTAACTGCAAATTTTAAATTTTTTAAAAATTTTAATAAGTGTTAAATTTTTTAATAAGTGTTAAATTTTTAAATGTTTTAACCCTTTTTAGTCAAGTGTACAGGCGTCAAAGGGCTTTATGAAGTCTCCATGTAGTTCTAATTATATTCCACAAGTTCTTAGTGTTTTACACTGTTATGGGATTAATTTATTAAATTTCAACAATGACCAGCGAAGAGTAGTGCTTCTTTACTATCTTAGAATAAAGTACCAAAGAAGAATGAAATAAATCAAGATAGACTGATAGAAAAAGAATGAACAAAAAAATAGCAATAGAAAGTTTCATAAAAGACAATAAAAAATTTAACAGGTTTATGTAGTACCTAACTACTGTCTTAAAAGTGTTTCAGCAATAGCTGCAAGTAGCAAAAGGATCAAATTCGTTTGCTTCGTTCTGGAAATTCGCTATCATTCGCTGGAAATTCCGTAAAGAAAGTGAACGGTGAAGAGGGTCGGCGTGAACCTAACCCCATTTTATCAAAGGAATCAATCCTTCATTCACAACGGTTTCAGTTACCAGCAAGATTTTCCATCGCGGCTAACAAGAATTGACTATTTGTCTACGATCAAGATATCTTAAACACTACTTATGTCAGGAAGCTAACATTTACTGGAATTTGTAGAATTATAGTAATAAAACCCCTATTAATTTATTTTAGTACTGAACTAAGTTTTAAACAATGAGTTCGAAAATTACCTACATACTTTTGCCATTGAAGAGCAAAACAGGAGAACTGAAGAACTGATTGAAGCTAAACTTTTGAGGAAATTAAATGAATCATTTTTAGTTACATTTGACACAATGATTAGAGCCTAAAAACAAACAGTGTAAGCGCTTTGTCAAAAATAACTTTCTAATAATTTCAGTAGTGAAATAATTATCTATTTAAACGGATTATTTACTATGTAGATATTCGAAAGTTGGCGCAACCAACTATAATTACAAAAATAATTAATAATTGAAAATAATCAACCAAGCTATAATTGATTATTGTCAAGTGTTAATTATTTTTCGTATTTCTTTTTCTTCTAAAATGTTATTTATCATTAATTAATTTTTTTTTGTTATAAAGTTATTTATAAACACAATTACTATTTTTGCATTCCTAATTTCTTTCTTTTCTTCGTTTTTCTCTCCTTCTACTTTGTGTCTAATTTCTCTTATTCTTCTGTTCTTTCTTTTGTTCTCTTCCCTCGTCTTCGTTTCTAGTCTCGTGAATCCCCCAATTGCTTTTTTTCTATCTATTTCATTCCCTTTCTTTACTTTTTCTGGCAAACTTTTATCTCTTTTTCGTATAGTTATCTCTTTTCTTGCCTTAGTTTTGGCGAAATATTTTCTTTTTCTTTTTGTTTCATTTTTATAAACATACCACTGCCTTCTTTGGGAAATCAATTGTAGAAAATTTTGGTGTTTCAAAATTTGGTTTATTAGAAAAAAAAAATTACTGATATATCTTTAATGCAGTGCAGTAAATAAAGCAAATACACAAGCTTTAAAAAGTCAAGAGGACCAATATTCGTTTTTAACATTTGGAAGATTCCATGTTCGAATACCATTAAACATATCATTCAAAATATTCAATATTCAAGGTGTAACAATCTTCTTAGAGAAATCGACCTCGAATGATCAGATTATATATAATAGAATTAAATTCTACTTAACAGTAGAACAGAAGTAAAATCCAACTTGATGTAATGTGATTTTTCGGGGTATTTTCCTATCTTTGCAGATATCTTGTTTCTAAATGTATTTCAGAACAATAATCTTTATGGACAGTTTCTGACATGTACTCTGAAGTAGCAGCAAAACTGAGACAATCGCTTGCTTTTCCAATCCATGCCATCTCATACCCACATTAAATGTCTTCCCATGTTGAAGTACTTATAAAGGCGGATATCTCTGCAAAATCCGTTATCGTATAATTGTGTACGATGGCATCGTATCATGTTTTAAGCGAATTTTTGAACTAGGCATGAAAGTAGGTACCAAAGAATTTAAAATGAAATTTGGATTTTCATGTGCAACCATTTTAAAGGTTTACCGAAGATCAGGGAAGACAACCAGCGTGCGAACAGCTGCGGACGGCAAAACTCTGACACGCATCTTTAACATCCGGCCGGTATGCGACATTGCAGCAAATAACAGAACAATTCCTATGTAAAATCAGCTTTCGGACCATACAACATTCTCTTTCTTTTATGGGTACAGAACCGACGGACTACTTGGGTTCCATTGCTGACTGACATCATAGGGTTCTGCATCTCGTCTGGGTTCATGAGCACCACTACTCACGCAAGACGACTGGAAACGTGTAGGCTGCTCCGATGAGTCGCGGCTTCAACTGTTTCAGGAAGATGGACGAATACTCGTGTGGAGAAAAATTCCATGAAGCAATTTATGCCAACAATGGACAGTCCAGGGTGGCGGTGGCTGTGGTGCGGGATGTTTTCATCTGGACATCACATACATCTGCAGATATATTTGACAGGCGGCCGCTGCGTAATCATCCTTGCGGATCATTTGCAGCCGTTCATGTTATGCATTCACTCAGACTCTTTCGGTGGAACAATGGGAGCGGACTCTTTCGGTAGGACAATCCACCGCACAGGTCACAGTTACCCGAATTATGGCTAAAGGAGCATTACTCTTAAGTTTGGCATCATGAGTTGGCGCAGTCATTTTTCCCCGCTTCATCCTACATATTGGGTTGAGGTCCAACGTGCCAGGGTTCTATCACTGGCGAATATTAAGGATTTGTGGACCACTATTGAGGAGGCTGTGCACTATTAACACAATTCTTCAGACAGCAGAATGGGGGCCATGACCCATCCTGTTGCTGCAATAATTCAATCGAAAGGAGACCTACGCATCATTAGACAGATTGTCTAATTTTTTCTGATATGTCATTGCAGTTGTTTTGAGTAATCTAGAATACTCTGTGTGGAGATTCACAATCATTATTGTGAATCGGAATAATAATCTAAAATATTTCAACTTGCATTTCACAGGGGTGATTTTTTTATTATTCTCCAAGATAAAAAGAGAATAAAGGTTAATTATTGGAAAGGCTGCAATAATTGCAACAATGCCGTAGTGTAAACAGCTCGCGACAGCGTGACACGGCGCACGCGAGAAATGGAACGAGAAGTCAGTTGAATGGACGAGCCATGAAGAAACACAATGGCGGATGAACGATGATTCGGCGGAATAGTGGACGGGGCTATACCAATGGAATTTTGAAGCAATAAAGAACTCAGATAAAATAGAAGATCGATATAATATTGAAAGATGACTATAGGAAGGAATAGGAATTATCCCGGATCCTTGAAGATGAGTAATTCTTCTGTATTAATAGTCGAACTGGTAGCTGATATAAAAGGAGAATAAAACAGGCCTAAAAGCTAACCACGTGTAGAAAACATATTTGAGTGCTTCAGAATGATTTGTGAATTAATAAATAATTCGATTTTGTATTTGTAGCAGGTAGGTTATACAGTCCATCGCCGGTGTGAATAATTCACAGTAATAATTATAAAGGATAAAGTATAATACTTTAATATCTGGATGGAATATTATCGAACGGAAGAATGTTCGAAAATGGCTGCTTCACTGGTAATCCCGAAGATAGAAGAATTATCTAGAATATTAGAAGATAATTATTATAGTATTGATATATCGAGGATTTATGTAAGTAGAGACTTTTTATTCTTTTATTCGTGTTGCAAGAATAAAGAGAAGATATCCAGAAGTGAAGATTTATAATTATGTTAGATCATCGTGTTCATCGAAACAATTACAAGAACTGATAAACGGTTTGCAGCGTATTGACTAGGTGAAATGATTAATGTGAACTTCATATAAAATAAAGAAGAGATATCATTTCTGTATATTATTATTTCTGTAGTAAATTAAATATACCGCAAGGTGAGAAAGCTTAGATAATTAGAAATAGTATTTCTAGATTCATAGCGGAAGAATTAGAACGCTAGGTGAAAAGCTTTAATATTAGAAAGGAGTTTCTAGATACATTGCGGACAATTGTATTTCGCTAGATGAAAAGTCATTACGAGATCAGAACTGTGAACATTAAAAGTAGTATAGGATAGGAAGATTATCTTATAGACAGAACTATTTAAATTCAAGTACTGTGTGTGCTGACAAGAACATTATTCAAGAACTAAGTTATATGTGAATTGCTGTTAAATAAATGTGTGTTTTCAAGTGTTGTGAAAACAGTCTTTATCAATTTGTTTAAGCAACTTTAATTATAGTAATTAAAGGTAGATATATAATACATCGGTGGCTGGGTATGGAAGATAATAAGCTCTGCTGTGGCCCAATTATACTTATTGAAAGATATTTATTTTCTATAAAAGATTCTATGAGGGGTAGTTTGTTTCAAACGTAGTAATATATAGAAATAGCCACAAAATAGACCAGTTAGTAAGATACCCCACGGTGGATAGGTACACAGACTTAGCGATATATACGGACACATCCTACCAATCCACCGGACACGCACACTCTGATTTAAAATGTCAATTACATCTGGTACGTCTGAAGGAAATATTGATGGACTAAGTACTACGCAGATAATGTGCATGTTAAGATATAACAGAAACCCATTCTTTCGATTACGACGCTTCTCTATATCTCTATAATATCTTCACACACACTAACTATTGACACACAGAAATTAAAAATCAAGGATAGAAAGTAAATGAGCGGTTGAAAAGTTATAGAAGTTACATTGAAGCAAAACAGAAATTCTAAATCCAGAGAAGCCCCACCCCCTCAGTTTTTTATTGTTTTAAGAATGTACACCTGATAAAAAATTAAGGGTTTAAAATGCCTACAATTATGAGTATGTAACTGTAGTAATAATAATATCATATTCCTATTTTGCTTCCACTGAATTTAAATGCAAGGTAGGTATCTCGTAGTCGTATGACGGAACTCACATATTCAAAAAGGACTGATGATCTCATGACCCTACTCCTTATTTTTTGAAAAGAATAAAGTAGTCGAAAACTGGATTAATTACAATGAGATTATTAACACTCAGTTAAAATTTAGAAGCTTTTTCGTATTACTCTGAACTTTATTTTTATTTCCAATATTTCCAGTGTGCTGTTTCTTCTGTTAAATCGATATGCCTTGCAGAGAAGCATCACCAGTCAAACTGTGCGGAACATTTATCATGAAGGGAAGTAATGGAATAGCCAGTCATCAGTTTGCATGTCTCAGGTTAACGACATTTCACTTTAAAATTCAGGAAAAATTCGCTCCCGAATCTTCAGCTAACGACACGATCCTCATTTAAGGATAGTGCCAACCTTACCAATTCAGAATAAGAATGTCGGTGGCTCGATTTTAACCTTTCTCTACATGTTACAGGAGCGGGTGCATTAAGACAGTGAGTGATTATGCTTCAGTGTAAAACGACGGTCGTATAAAAGCTATCTAAAGTGCAATAAAGAAATAGAAGAGAAATCCATTATTGTTAAAATAAAAATAGATAGCTTAAGAATCGTGAAAACCATCTGTCTACCACTGTTTTCTTTCCTAATAAATCTTTTGTTTCGTTGGATGAATTTTCGTATAACTTTGTTTGAGCATTTAAGAACAACAGCTTATCTATTTTATTTTAGAACTTTTCCTTAAGATCCTGACTCAAGCAATTCAGGCGACTGCAAACCTTTTATTTCTTTTATATATTTCTTTTACCAATGCACCTAAAATTAGGAAAATTTAAATAAGAACTTGTGAAGCATCTGGGATTTATGGTTTCTTGTTTTTAATTTTCTAAATATTTTGTAATTAATTAAATTAAAATTCAAAACAGTCCTTTTTTTGGGTTTTTTCGAGATATTACTCACTAGTTTCAACTTAAAAAGAGCTTGACGAAAACCTGAAATGATAAAAAATTTGAAAAAATACTTTATATTTAAAATATTTGTCATTAGTGCAATAATTGATTTCTAAAAAATTAAAAACTTTTTTTTTTAAATTGTTTCAGTTTAAATTAATTTTTTTACGTACTATCAAATAATTAAAATAAAAAAACGTTTTCATTAAGGACTTCTAAATATCATGCAAATTCATTTGAAGCTGAAAATCTGACGCTGAAGATATTCAAATACAAAAATATTTTTTTTGAGGTATTTTTTCATAGAAATAGATTTTATTAGAATTAAAGAGATGTTAATTGTTAATTTTTAATTGTCGATTCCATTAAAATCTCTTTTTATAAAAGAATGCTTCAAAACAAATTATGTTTGGAAATCAACAGCATCAAATCAATTTGCCTGATATTTGAAGTCTTTAATGAAAACATTTTTTTATTATAATAATTAGATAGCACACAAAAAAAGAATAATTTAATCTGAAACAATTTTAACAAAAACAGTTTTTATTTTTTTAAAAATTAACTATTACACTAATAATAAATATTTTAAATACAAAACATTGTTTTACAAATGTTTTGTCGTTTCAGGTTTTTTGGTCAAGTTTTTTTTTAAGTTGAAAATACCGAGTAATATCTCAACACCTCCCAAAATGGACTGTTTTTGAATTTGAATTTAATTAATTACAAAATATTTGAAAATTAAAAACAAGAAAATATAAATCCCACATGCTACACAAGTTCATATTTAAATTTTCAGAATTTTAGATGCATTAGTAAAAGAAATATATAAAAGAAATAAAAGGTTTGCAATCGCCTGAGTTGCTTGAGTCAGTACCCTAAGGGTCCTTAATCGCGAGAAGGTGCGAAAAAATTACCATAGAAAAGCATTGTAGAACAAGGTAATTAATGCTTTAGACAGTGTCAAAAGCAAAGCGTTCCCCTAATATGCACAATTGTATAAACAAAATAATTAAAAGCAAGAGCATATAAATGCAAGACCGTTCCTCTATTTTTTACAGACAAGCTGTAACCTAGGGGCCGCTAAACATTGCTTAATGCATCATTTGGATATGTTAAAGAATTTATGAAACAATTCGTTTGTAACTATTAACAATCATGTCCTGTTGGCAATGTTATTATTGCTATATATAATGCATCAGTATTATTACTGTGTTAATTGTTATCATTATTACTAACACTGCTATGGAAAACGTTAATTTGGGAGGTCAGGGAGTGGTCCTACAGGTCTGATTTTTTTTTTACGTGGTCACCTACTTTTGGATGCTGAACACAATGGTGAAGGCTTCATTCTAATATCTCTAACCGTTTGTCCGCTACAGAGTGTGACATACAGTGTGATAGAAAGACAACACAAAAGCAAGAGCGGTTTCCTATGTTACCTGTAATATGAGACCGCTAACATGAGTTAATTTGGTGAATGTCTTCAGTAAAGGCTATTAATCCGCCTACTAATGTTTCTAAGTTAAGCTTTAATATAATTAAGCTTACTTTGACTTAGAGAACTTAAGTAAATAATGCCGGTTTAATTAATGTTTTCCTTTTTCGATGAAAATAATAAAAAAAAAGCAGGAATTAAAAAATAAAAAAAAAAAAAACTTTTATATTGTTTTCACAAAAAAGTGAGAAAAATAAAAATGTCAGATTTTAAGGAAAGTAGTCTACAAATTCTTTCTTGAACTTTTTATTTTTCTCTGAAGCTATCATAGATAATCGTTGATTTGTAAATACCCAAATTTATTATTGAATTCATTTTAATTTCTGTTGTGTAACGTAATTTAATCATCATTCAAAATATCGATAACTGCATTTTAGTGGATATTGCAGTTTTCCAGTCCATTGGACACGGTTAATTTCCTTTCCCAAAGTTGTCTGCGTCAGTGCGGATTTACGTATATGATACCGTCACAGACTTAAATGAGGTTGTGACTATTTTAATTTCATTTACTTTCGGTTTCTCCAAATAATCGTAATTATCCGGATTAAGTTCAATTGAAGCCAGTTAATTTGCAACTTGATCTAATACTAACCTTATGAGGAGAAACCGGCCTTTAAAAGAATAAGACTTTAACTGCACTTCCGGAGTAAAACAAACCGAAATGACTCCGGAAGACGATCGATTTTTTTGATCAATTTCCGCTTAAGACGGAATAAACTTTAAAATACACAATGTTTTTGTAAAACACAGTAATTAATTCATATCGACTTCGCTATATCGTAGTAGATTTAGCAGTCATTAAATCTACGTATTCCGACTTTTTAAGAGTGCTTCCATTCGTCACAGGTATATATTAAATTCATTACAATACTGGATTCATTATTTTTTAGTATTTTTCCTGTTCGTTACACGCTGTTGCCTTGATTTTTTTGCTCTCTAAAATATGTAAATATGAATTTACTATATCTATTAAAATAGTTTTCGAGCTTTGCGTAATTAGAAATTCGTCGGCACTCCGCTTTCTGATGCATACATCGGATTCTGGTTACTTTTCTTATTTTGGTAAGGCGCAAGTAAAAAAAAAAAAACAAAACAGAACAGTTTTCTTTTAAAATTTTTTTAAGCAATGAAAACGTTGAAGTAAATGCAGTGCCTGTTCAGTTCTCATGTGGGTTTCGTGATAGTAGCTGGGCAGGTTTTCTCGGGGTCCTCCCGTTTTCCCTGCACTTCTCCCACCATACTTTCTTAGTCTTTCTCTCCATCTGTCCTTATTTCCGTGGGATAATACAATAGACCTCCGGTAGCAGTGCTTGGCGTCTCGGCCTCTCACATTCACTACATTACATTACATAACAAATGTAGTGCCTAAAATGCACGAAAAGGAAGAAATTCAGATAAATAAAGGGCAAAAGGAAGAAAAGAAATCCTGAGAAATGAAATGATAACAGCAGGAAGAAGATATGTATCACTGTACAGATTAACGTGATGCTGTTTAGAGTGTCTTATGATTCTGTGTTTAAAAGTTAATATTTTTCTTCTACTGTAAAATATTACCTGTGATAAGATTAGGGAAATTATCTAACAATGAAAATAGACAAAATATGCCCAACAATTGCAGAAAGTTACTTCAATATCTAACAAATTTAATATCTTAATTGTTTTAATGTTTTATGTTTTATGTGCTGAGATAACGAAATCAAACAAAAGACTAAATATCTCAGAAACATATTTATGAGGGATATCCTCTTTTTCCATTAAGCCCTTCGTATAATAAGTGTGTAAGTGTTTACTTATTTACATATTTTTATAAATTTTAAGTTTTTGTTCTTAAAAATACATTAAATTTACGAATAATTTGTGATAGAAGAAATGATCGTATTAATAAATATTATATATCCAATTTACCTCAACGCAAATAAATAAATACTTGAATTATTTTAAACAGCCTCTTGAAGTTAAAATAATTAAAATTAATAGACTACATGTAAAATAATAAGTTAAGAAGCCATTTAATTTAAATATCAATTATATTCTATTGAAAATATGTACAATTCGATATTGATGTTCGAATTTCCTTCTAACAAAATAGTCTTAATTCTTCTTTAAACAATGAAGTTCTTGCACTGATTTAATGAAATACTTTTAATATTTATAATTTAACAGTTCAAATGTCTTCTTCATTAAATCCTCTTCATTTCACACGATCTGTATTCTGAAGCAAAGATGGTTATATCTGTTATCTTTAGTCTTCTTCAACGAATGAAGTTGAATACTCTTATATTTACGTATCTGCAGTCCTTTCTAACTTGCTTCTGTATTATGTTCAAAACCTTATGTCCTTTTACGACCCGATAAATTTCTTATCTTCTTTCTCGAATATCCTATATCTAGTTGCTTAGTTACGATGTTCAGACTGTAATATTTCTCCTATTTATATCTTCCTTGGACAATATTTACTGCTTTGCAGATGTCCTTAAAACCCTTTAAATGGTTTTATTTACTTAAAACATTTACATATACATGAAGTTCCCACTTATCTATACTTGAACATGGGAGAAATAATCCTATCCTTCCATAAGATCTGTTCTCCTTAGGAATTTTAGACTTCATCTACATATCATCTTCCAAGTAAAAAAATATTTTTACTTACATGTTTTGTTCATGTTTATCAAAACTATGTTGCAACGTCTGGTTTTTCAATAATGTTACATCATTTATTCACTGTTGTATTCCTTTAGGCCCAAAATGATGCAAATTATAACATAAAAAGATATTTCACTTTTCATCACACAATTATTAGTTGGAGACAATATTTTCTTATCAGGTAACTAATTTTTATGTTAAATATTTACAATAATTATATTTATATGTATTCTTTATAGAGATATATAATATTATCTAAGTGATATTATATCTCAATATGATGGAATAAAAATGTACAGTGAAACCTCGGGTTACGAACTTAATTCGTTCCAGAACTCGGTTCGTAACCTGAAACGTTCGTAACCCGAAACACTGAAATCAGTGAAATAACGTTTCAAGATAGACGATCCGTTTCAAGATGAAAGAATCGTTCCTTTTTATTAACATCCGGTCGTTTACCTGACAAAACGCAAAGAATACTGTCTTCACGTATTAAATAAAGAGAAAGAAAAAAAACAAATAAATTAAATGTAATAATTACATTTAATAATACATTATACAAATAAATACATTACGATGTCGTGTTTACATCAGAAAAAGAATCATGTGGGCGCGGAGAGATACTTTCAGATGCTAGGTGAGACGCCTTTGGTGTGATTTGGCCCCGTAACTTGTAACTAACTTTGTACTGTATGCTATCGTTTGTCTCCAACGTTAAAACTTGCTCTCTCTCTCACCTTCGTGCGTAATCCGAGGCACTGTTCGTTACTCGAGACAAAAAATTTTTGAAGTTGTTGTTCGTAACCCGAA
Organism: Thereuonema tuberculata; assembly: GCA_023159025.1. NCBI lineage: Eukaryota > Metazoa > Arthropoda > Chilopoda > Scutigeromorpha > Scutigeridae > Thereuonema > Thereuonema tuberculata. Next base: position 52,636,680 of record JAFIDM010005346.1, on the reverse strand, counting down.
GTTTAACTGTATAATGGAAATTGTGAAGATTTTTCTGAATAGAAAATAAAGAAAAAATGTTTTTTGTGAGTCGTGAAATTACTTCTTATTTCAATATTGCTGTTCATTACTAAGTAATAACTACTTTTGGAATAGAAAACTGATAAAAAAATGGGAGACCATAAAGTAAGCTGTCTTATATTAGAAGCAAAAACATCCTTCTGACGATTTCTAGTTACTGCAATAGAGAGGCTATAATCTAGAGAGAGATAAAAAATTCTTCTAAATTTCTTATCTACAGATTTTCTCAAATGTTTATAACATGCTTATTCCGTAGAACTTATAGTATTTTGCAAAAAAAAAAGGGTTTGCCATATATGATCATTATGTAGCGATCGATTTTGTTTGGAACAAACGTCACCAGTCGTGACGTCATCAAGTGGAACTCCGAGCAGTCAGTCCAAGATGGCGTCGTTTTGTGATCGCATAAGCGTGATCAAGAAAGGAATAACTTTGCATAGCCAAGCAAGGAGAATAGTGTGGAACGTTTTTAATTATTTCAAGTTTAATTATTAGTATGTATTCGTAACTGTAGAAAATACAAAAACCAGAATGTTTTTGTAATGTTTCTAAGATTCAGTTACGGATTTTAGCAATAGATGGCGCTGTTACGTCCTGAAGACATCAATCCGTAAGGAAGTTAGGTCATCAAAAGCTTTTCTTTCATGAACTGAACTGTAGCCTTTGTCAGCATCTAGAAATATTCTGTTCTGAAATGATAAATATCTGCTTGTGCTTCAATATCTAATACTACTGTAAATCTTAGGTCTCTTTTATCTTAATTTTCATCCTTAAAATTACATAGTTTTTCATTTTTTAGCACAGTATTAAATTATTTTGATAGTGTACAGTATACAGTATTTTGATATTTCTTGCGAAGATAAGGTAAATTTTCAAATTATTTTATAACATTTTTAGTTTTGGAAATACCTCAATATTGACTATTATTTTTAGCGGCCCCTACGTTACAGCTTACTACAAAACATAGTGACCGCTCTTGTATTTATGCTTGCTGGATGTCATACTCTGTCGCACTTCCTGATCCCCCCAGGTTTGCTAATAATGGGTTGCTAAAAACCAAGAAACCTGGTATTGCTTTAATTTCCTTATTCTTCTTCTTCATACGAGTTTGGCCTACTATGGACCGCGGGAAACAATTGACTAGATGAATAGTCTTTTCCTCTCCTCCCAGTATTTCTTCATTCTCTCACTCTGCTTCCGCCTTCTATCATCTGACCAGATTACCTTGGTCCTCGTAGTTTCTTTACCCTGGAACCCCTTGAATCCATTAACTCTCATTCTAAACATTTTCCTATTCCAGATCTCTTCTGAATTAATCCCAACTTGTTGCATGTCTCTTCTAGTTTCCTCAACCCATTTAGTCGTCGACTTTAAGTTGGTGATATAGTCGAAGATCTTCTTAGTTAATCTAGATTCGCTCATTCTTACGAGGTGACCATAAAATATCAGTTTTCTCTTACGTATCGTGTCTGTAATCTTTTCCACCCGTTTGTATAAATCCATATTTTTCCTCTTCCTTTATGTACCATCCTCTCTTTTTTCCGGTCCGAGTATCTTCCTTAAAATTTTTCTTTCTCTCTTTTCAAGTTCCTCTATTTACCCTTTTTTGTTTAAAATTAGGCATTCTGAACTGTAGATCCCTTCCGGCTTGACAACCGTGGTATAGTGTCTGAATTTTGCGTTGTAGGAGAGAGCTTTTTTGTTTACTGTATATATTTTGCACTAACCTGTATGCCAGTTCCAACTTACTGATGCGTCCTTTGATTGCCTCTTTATCAAGACCATTTGGCTGGATCCATTCTCCTAGATACTTAAATTTGTCAGTTCTTTTAACCTTTCCATATCTTGTATTCAGGTGCGTTTCTCTGTTATGTTTGTATTCCATGTATTCAGTTTTCTCATATGAGATCTTGAGTCCCGTTTTTTCTGCGATCTCGTGCAGTTTTTCAAGCATTATCTTGGCATTTTCCCTCTTATCTGTTAACAACGCCAAATCATCAGCGAATGCTAAACACTCAACTTTTAAACCCTTCTTCTTCGCACCTAAACAGATTCCTTCAATTCCGCTTTCCGCCATGGCATTCTTCCATGTTCTCATAATTTTTTCCAGAACGATATTAAACAGAATTGGTGAAAGTCCATCCCCCTGCCTAACTCCTGTCTTAATCTGAAAGGGCTCTGAAATTTCCTCCTGAAATTTAACTTTAGAGACAGTATCTATTAATGTTTGTCTGATGATAGATCTTGTTTTTTTATCCACGCCGAATTCTTCCAAGACATTGATGAGCGTCTGACGTTCTATCGAGTCATATGCTTTTTTGAAGTCGACAAACGAAATCACTGTGTTCTTACCCTTCAACGCTCTTATTCTCAGGATGCTTTTGAGACAGAAAATTTGTTCCACACAGGATCTTCCCTTTCTGAAGCCTCCCTGATATTCTCCAACCTGATGATCCACCTGTTTTTCCACTATGTTAAGTAAGGCCTTGGAGAGTATTTTGTAAGAAACAGGTAACAGTGAAATTCCTCGGTAGTTGTTAGGGTCTGTGCGGTCACTTTTCTTGTGGAGCGGATGTATCAGAGCACATTTCCAATCACCTGGGATTGTTTCTTTTTCCCAGACATCGCAAATCAGATGATGTAGGCTTTCTACTGCCCTATCTCCTCCGAACTTCCACATTTCTACAACAATACCATCCTCTCCTGGTGCTTTATTATTTTTCAGTTCTTTAATAATACTTTTTATCTCAATGAGGCTTGGTGGTTTTGACAGTGGGTTTATATCGGATGGCTTCTTGAAGTCCAGTCTTTCAGATGGTGCTTCGCAGTTTAGAAGGGTATCAAAATATTCCGCTGAAAGTTGGCAGTTCTCTTTGTTACCTAATGCAAGGGTACCGTCCTGTCTTTTAAAACAGAGACTTGGTACTGTTGTAATTCTTCCTTAAATGTTTTATAGAATATTCTAGTGTTATTTCTTTTGAAATCTTCTTCCAAACTTTCCAGTCGGCTTTTATCATACTTTCTTTTTTCTCCTCTGATGATCTTTGCAGTAATTTTCCTTTGTTGACTGAAGTCATTCCATGTTTCCTCTGTTCGGTTGGAATACCACCTTTTCCAGGCCCTTAGTCTATCGTTGAGGGTGTCGTCACACATTTCGTTCCACCATCTGTGCCTCCGTTTCTTTTTCGGTTCCTGCAAGTTTTCGGCTGCTTTTGTTAAAGATTCCTTAATGTCTTCCCAGTTGTTCATATTACACTTTGATAAGCTTTCTCGATATGTATTTTCATTTCGTTTGAGACTTTCTATGTCGATCCTTCTTCTGCTTCCAGCTTTGTTACGGAATCTATTCGACTGAAATTTCGTTTTAATTTCCAAAAGATAGTGGTCTGTGTTGATGTTCGTACTTTACCTCACTTTTACGTTCAGAATTTCACTTCTATTGGTAGTTGTTATTGCAACATGGTCTATCTGAAATTCTCCTAACATTGGATTGGGGGATAGCCACGTCTTCTTCTTCTTTGGCAGGGCTCTGAAATGTGTGGACATAAGTTTTAGATTAAATTGTCTGCAAAATGCTATTAGTCTCTCACCGTTTCTGTTTGTCCTCTTATGGGCTGGATAATCTCCTACAGTCATTCTGTATTTCCTCTCTTTTCCTATCTGTGCATTAAAATCCCCAACCAAGATCTTAACATTTCTGCGGGGAATCTTTGATGTTTCGTCTTCCAGTGTTTCCCAGAAGTTTTCTACCTTCTCTTTGTTCCTTTTGTTGTCTTGATTTTTAGGGGCATGGGCATTGATGATCGTGTAGGTTTTATTTCCGCATCTGAAAGTTAGGAATGAGATCCTTTCGGATGGTGAGCTAAAGTTTGTGATTGAGTTGGCTAAAGTCTTCTTGACCACGAAAGCTGTCCCTAAAATTGGTAATCTTCCATTTGAGATCTTGTACCCCGGTTTGCCCTTGTATATTCTGAAGCCATCTGATTCCATTGTGTTATCATCTGGAAACCTCGTTTCTTGCAATGCCAAAATATATATGTTCCTTTCTTCTAAAACTTTGGTTAGTTGTTTTAGTTTTCCTGCTTGGATGAGAGTGTTTATATTTAATGTCCCAAGCAGATGTTTTCGCTTGGGTCGTATTTTATCCTTATATTATAAATAATAATCCTTATTATTATAAATATAATTATTGCGAATGCAAAAGGCGCAAATGTTGCGTTTATTGTGATTGTTGCGATTGTTGTAGAGCTGCATTATAAATGTGATTGTTGCGAATGTAAAAGACGCAATTGTTGCGATTGTTGTGATTGAAATTGAAAAAATGTCTCGACGTGCGGAAAAACGAGATGCTGATGCAAAGAAGCTTCACGCTTGCGTAAAGAACGGTCTCGCTCAAAGTCAGAGACAAGAGACAGAGAACGAGAAAGAAACGCTGAAGCATATCGCCGCCTACGATCTGATCGCTTCGGATGCAATTTTGTTTATGAAATTGTGCGTGTTATGGGGCCGCTTTGCTTTTGACACTGTCTAAAAGCATTAATTACCTTGTTTAGATATACTTAATAACAAATGTATCCTAAATGAACTTGAAAGAATGCACTTCTGTGCTATAGATACATTATATACTGAAGTACTGCATTAGTAGAAATGAGTGAAAAGCTATCTGTCCTACTTACATTTCAAATTCAATGGTTGTTTATGAGGTTTCCATTTGGAAAAAGTATTAAGAGAAGCCTTTGTTTTATCGATAGAGGAACATGATGTATTTATCTTTCTTTCCTTTTAGGGGAATATGATAAGATTTTCTCTGTCTGACAACGAAAATGTTTTCCATCGTGTTAGTGGTCTAACTTTCTTCTTTACAAAGACCGAGTTGAAGTTTCATGAACTTACTTTTCTCATGTTTCTGTCACATACAACTGATACATCAATTTTTTCCTTGTTTACAAATGGAAAGAAACAGAACCGTAAATCACAATTTGCAATCCGTTTTGCTTCTGCTTTTTTGTTTCGATAGCTTCATTTGATTTGGACGTAATGGTGGGAGACGCGAATCAATGTCTCCAGAGTAACAGCGTACTTAGTGTACAGAGGAAGAAAACACGTTGCTTACTTGTAAATTCCGTTGTATACTCTAAATTCTGCTGCGTCCGATTTTTCTTTCTTTTTTGGTTTTTAGCATAATGGGATTCCTACATCTCCCTTCTTCTGGCTTCCATTCATAAATCATCACTTTCTTTTGCTGCCTGCTCTTGAAACGCTTCCATCGCATCATAAGAAACACCATTAGAGGTCGCCCTTGACAGCAAAGGATATACAGTAATGGAAGAAGCCGCACGCGCTTGCTTTTTCAGTTAAAACAAAAGTATCCGAAGCGCGGGTCGAGATGGCATCTGTCAGTACAAAATACACTTGATAAAGATCCGTCTCAAAGCTCGGCAGCATTAGTGGAGAAGATTCGCAAGACTCACAACTCTTACCAAAGTAAGTAACTTTCTCAGCAAATAAAGTGAGATACACCTTCACGAAAATATATATATGCTAATTGCAAAAGGAGACGTAAGCAGTCATCACGCTACTTTAGTTTAAGGAAGATATTGTAATATACAAGAAAAGATATTTAGACGGTTCTTCAAGTTTTGTCCTGCAATGCTGAGAGAAGCTGGTACAGTCGAAACTTTGTTCAGAGGACGTTTGCTTTGTAAAATTATTCTTTTAAACGCAACAAGGAAAGTAATGAAAATAAGTTACTGGCGATTTTATTATTTAATGTAGCAAATTAATTGGCTTCGTTTCACTTTCAATAAATACAGAAGATGTATCAGAACTACCAATTTATGAATGATTATTAAGGCATATATATATATATGCCTTAATAATCATTCATAAATTGGTAGTTTTGATACATCTTCTGTATTTATTGAAAGTGAAACGAAACCAATTAATTTGCTACATTAAATAATAAAATCGCCAGTAACTTATTTTCATATATATATATATATAAATGTAACAATATTCAGCCAGAGGTCTAGCGATGTTTTGGAGGCCCCGCGCCTTTTTTTTATTACTTTCAATTACAAAAGTGCATAGTTATGATACAGGAAACAAAAGGAACACAAATTCTTCTCCAAATATTATTTCAGAAAAAGTAGCTTTTTCGGCTTCTTTAGGCATGACTTCATTTTATAACTCGTTCAAAGCAGTTTAAACAAACATCCAAATGTTACACAATGGTTTGCCCAATCAGATACTTCAGGATGTCTATTTATAAATACGCTAATATGTTCTTTAACTCGTTCACAATGTATGTCCAGTGTTACCAAGATATATTCCTCCACACATATATGACATTTTAATTTATAGATAATACTCATCAATATCATATTATTTGTTTTATGGGAATCATATATTAAAGACTTTACGAAGTTATGAAAATGTAGTTATGTCTGAAGACGCAGAAAAACCTACTTTCTGTGAAATATAGCAATGTTTGATGAAGAATTTGTGTTCCTTGTGTTTCCTGTATCATAATTATGTGGTTTATATATTTATTTATCGGACTATTGCATTTAAAAAGTACTTAGATAAAACGACTCTATTTATTTGTAACTATTGTATTATAATCAAACTAGCAAACTAACATCAAACTAACATCCATATAAGGCAAAAAAAAAA